>CM076584.1:451040364-451640364 GCA_034641835.2 Pinus albicaulis
CATGATTTCTTTCTTTCACTCATGCCTTCATTGAAGATAACTTTCGACCATCTACCTACTCGCATTTGCTCAATTCTTTTTAGATACCTTATAAGACGAACCATAACGATTGCTTTCATGAGAGCTACTCTTGTTTCACTCAACATTATCTCATAAGGGAACCAATTTTTTTATTTTTTTTAAATTTTGAACTTGCTCATGATCAAGCGTTTTTTGGATTTTCTCAATTTGTTTCCATTTTGAAAGCAGGGGATCTTGCTAGCCCTACAATTCACACCCATATAATATCATTGGAAAAACTAGAAGTCCAAAAATCACTTTAATCATTTTCCAATCCCATAAATCTACCACTCTACATATGTTTTTGAAGTGCATATAATGCTTTCCACCCTCTAAAATTCTCTTCTTTTTGCGGTCCTCTAATTAAGCTTGATGTTGAAATCAATCTCGAGATACTTTGTATTCATTTACTTCTTCAAGAATGTTGCCTTCAAAGAAGAACGTATGTTGGCTCTGCTTCCTTTTATTAGAGAAAAATCATTATTTTGGTCTTCACTGGTATTGACTTGCATCCCCACTACTTTACAAAAATGCTCAAGGGCATATAGGTGTATCTGCAATCCATGGCTGATTTAGCAATAAATACAAGATCATCAACGTATAAAAGAAGCTTTATCACAAACTCCCCCAACCAAACACCATCCCCACCTTACGAGTTTAGCCACTCTTCCAATTTATCAATATATAAACCAAAAAGGGTAGGGGGATAAAGGGACAACCTTGCTTCACTTTGATGTCACTTCTAAAACTTTAAAATGCACTGTTGAAGTTCTAATTTAGACTTTCACATCTTCATAAAGCCTATGGATGACGACTCTATAATGCAAAGGAATTTCAAGTTCTTTCATTCTATGCCACAACTTATCTCTAGGGACCATGTCAAATGTCTTTTTGAAGTCAACAAAGCAACAAAATACGTATTCTTTGTCCCCCCCCCCAAACCTTTTCAATAATGTGTTTTAGTGTGACACCATGATCTACTTGTAGAATGCTTGACCTAAAAACCACTTGCCCTTTTGCCCTCTTTTCTTTTATACCTACTTACGATTCTATTTTCTACCATGTCGATGAAAAGTTTTGCAAACAAAGGATTGATCAGAATGGTTATATAATTGGAAGGATTATTAATGTCTCCACTTTTTAAAAAGGGGTATTGCTAGACTAGTTGTCCAATCTCTTGAGAATCCTTGCGGAATGACGTTGTTGAATATTTCCATGATGCATGGTGCCGATTGTTCATTCCCCACTTTAAATATTACTGCTGAAGTTCAACCAAGTCCTTTGCCTTCCCTATTTTCAACTTTTTTAATTCTTGCCTCCACCTCGTGTAATGTGAAAAACTTTGTAATTGTGTTGATTACGAGAGGAGGCTCAACCTTCTCTCAACCTCTAATTCTTTTTCATAGAATTGTCTTGCATGGTCAAACCACTTAAAGTATAATATTATTTTCAATTTACTTCTTCCTTGGTTAAAAAAAAGAAAAAGTTCAAAAAGACACATATACATTATGCTAAACTGTAAAGAATCACTTTTAAAAAATCATTCAATTATTTTTTTAACCATACTCTTTTTTTATGGGTGGTGGGGAAATATATTTAATAAAAATCAGTATTAAATTTTGTTAAATCAACATACAAATTATAAAGATTCTCACAAGTAAACTCTTAACTCTGAACTCCTCACGGATATAAACACCCGTCTTACAGTTATTAAATTACAAAACACCGAACAACCATAAAAAAAATATTGTTCCTCGTCCAATTAAGCGTGGAATTGCCTTTTACCTTCGAGATCCGGCATCTCCATTGGCTACACGACTTTTTCCAATGAACTGAGACAATCAACAGATAACGGCCATTAATACGAAAAATTCTGAAAAACGGATCAGTCTCAATTCAGTATCCTTTGGAAAATCAATTAATGGACGCAGTGTATCCATGGAGCCTGTCGAAACCCTTATCTGTGGCTGCTTGCATAGGCATGGCGTCTACATATGTAGGTCTACTATGTGCTCCGCGCTTTATTCTGCGTCTTCCGCCACCGGCTTCCTTCAAGGAACACATGCTCCGTCGCTTCGTCTCAGCAGCTATCGCCTCCGTCTTGGCGATCATAGTTGCTTCCTTGCTTCTTCTCCCGGTGAGTAAGTGCTCTGTAATTTAACTCCTTTTCAGGCTTTCAGTGCCTCTTATTGAAGTGTTCTCAGCCTGGGGTTTTCCAATTGTTTTTTTGCTTGCTCAATAGAGATTCGTGGAATATTTCCCTTAGCCTAATCCATAACAGGTACCTGTGCTTGGAATTATGCTGATCTCATACCTACCCAGATGATACATAGGAAAAATCTTCAGAATTGAGAGGTATTGGATTTTAGAACACACATGCACAAGACAAAACACAATAGAAGAGTTAATGTTCCCTTATGAGCAAGTTCAAAATAAAAAGTTTGGTTCCCTATGAGATAATGTTGAGTGAAACAGGGGACAGCTCCCATCGAAGCAATTGCCATGGTGCGTCTTATAAGGTATCTAAAAAGAATTGAGCAAATGAGAGGGGGTAGATGGCCTAAAGTTATGTTCGACTATGGTATGAGTGAAAAGAAAAGAAATCACGGATGAGACGAAACAACAAATGGATGCAAAAATGGAATATTTACCTTAATGCATGTCCCACAAATAGCAAGGAGTTAAAGAATTTTGTGCTAGAGAAGTTCCGTAAGGGTATATGAGGAAAAGAGTTGGGTAGAAAGAAAAATTATTATGTTCGGGAATTCAACCCCTACTTGTGATCTCCAACAAAAAGAGTACATTGGAGCTAGCATTCCGTGAAGAGCAAAAGGTTCTTATTGGTCAATTAAGAACTAACTCACATCAACTTCGGAGTGAAACGGGACGGTGGAAGAGACCTAAAGAAGCTTGGGAAGAAAGGGTATGTACTTTTTTTCACTTCTGGGGCAGTGAAATCAGAAAAAAACATTTCATTTCTGGAATGTGATGCTTTCGAAAGACATAAGGGACGAGTTACTGCGTAGTATGTTAGCATCAATTCGTGGCATTGTCTTTTCAGTGAGGAACAGTTAGAAGGTTGGGTCAGCTCATCATCAATTTAAGTAAGAAAATGATTGAATTACGGAAGGCAAAAAAGCAAGGAAGCTGATAGTCTCATAGAACTATTTTTTAGTCTCGTGGACGTTAAAATATCATTCATTCATTCATTCACATTCTTAATTCAATAGTCTTGTACGACGTTAGTGATCCAGCTTTATTTTACATATTTCGTTTTCAATTTGGCCGCTGAGAATAAGGATAAAACGAGAATTGTCATCTTATTTTATCTTTGCCCTACTATTTCTAGCAAAACAGGACGTAACTAAAAAAAAGTGGGCATTACGTATTCACATACCATACTCCTTGCCCCTCTCGTAATGACCATTTTATTTTCCCGAATCCCTTGAATATTGTCCTTGCTCTGAATGCCTCTTTGAAGATGTTTGCAAGCTGCTCGTCGAGCTGTGCAGTATATCACTTCAACTTCTTTGTTCTGTATTTGCTCCCTCATAAACCGGTGACGGATATTAACATACTTGGTCTTGGCATAAAAGTTAGAGCACAAGCTTTTTCATAAGTTGAATTACACTTTGATTGTCAGAATAAATGAGGTGTGGCTTGAGTTTGTTGAATGCTCATGCCACCATGAATCCTCTTGAGCCGTATATGTTCATTGTTAACACATTGCGTTTATAGTTTCATTTGCACTTTGCTTTTGTAGAGGACAGTGAAATAATTGGTTTTTTCTCAGTATACCACAAAATTGCTTCTGAACGCAAGGTTGAAAAGGCAGCCATAGATTTTCTTTCGTCAATGCAACATGCCCGGAGTGTAGTTGTGTACCCAACGATTTGAAGTTATCACTGCTCAAGAACATTCGAGGCCATATTGCAATATACCTTTCACATCCCTTATGATGCGCATTAGGCAGCGTCGGCAATGTAGGAAGTTTTGTCCACATGTTGTGGCTAGGGAGGGTTTGGAAACATTCGAGATTATTCCGGCTAGGTGTCGATACCTTGGGCGATTGTAACTCTTTAGATTAATTAGAGTCGAGAGGAAGTCGAATAGCTCACGGTTGTCTAGCATGTCGGTTCGGTTATTAAATAAATTGTAATAGGCTTTTGAGCTCCGAAACGGCCCTCCCAGAGGAACCGAGGAGTCATATGTGTATATGTATAAATGTATTCTCGGATGTAATTGAAAAAGAGGAGAAGCGAGAGGAAGAGAATTTCCGCAGCCAAAACTACGCGTGTTAACTATTGTTTCCGGTTAAATGATTTCAATACTTATCGCCATCGAATTGTCTCGAATTCGATAAATGAAGAGATTGTTTGATCGAGGAACTGCGTGGTACAGCGGTCTCCCCACAGTGCGTCATTTCGTCGTTGAGCTCGTCCGTCGATCCAAATGTGGAGAGGTTGTTAGTTGTGGGATGATTGGCTCCGTGCGTATGCAATTGTTGAACCAAGCCATTGGATAGATTCCGCACATCTCTGGTTATCGTTCCCTCCGGATTTACCGACAGGCGTTGCGGAAGTAAGCCTCCGCTCATAGAAGAAATCCAATGTGGTGATAGGAATCCGCTTGATACGGAAGAGAATCGCGGCCGGGTTGTTGATTGAACTTTCCCGTACCGAAGGCAAACCCCGAGTTAACACATACACAAAGGGCGACCGTGACCGACGCAACCCGGGTCCGACGTTTGCGTAGCCAAAGCCGGAGGCGGATTTCGTCGTGGGTTCTTTCGCACCACCTTCCGGCGGTCGAGTGGTGCATCGGCAGAGCGGGCGGCGAACCCACGGAGAGAAGTCGACACGTGGCAGGAGTGGACCATCCAAAAACCACCTTTCCACATCGATTTCGCGCGTTACCGCCGCACGTGGACGCCGAGCGAAATCACCGCGCCGTCGATCCGGCGCGGGCGCATCGTAGGGTGGTCGCTGAACGGAGATGCGTAGTAGTTAACCAAGGTACGAAGAGCCCGTTGATTGGTCCGTTGACGAAAGAGGTGCTCGAGGCCACGAGGCACTATAAATTTTGTACGTTTATAAGGTTCCGTCATAGCGCATGGAGAATAGGTTTAAAACCCAAATGTTTAACATTAGTGGAAGTTGCGGAATATAGTTTTTATCAATTTCTTCGAAATTGATAATAACTTCATAGAAAGGAGGAAGTAGACTGAAATTGATAATAAGAAACGGGGTTTCAAAGAGAAGTTCGACAAACCACGACTATAGTTGACAGACCTTTCCGTTAAGTTGCATCATTTGTGGTATCAGAGCAGCAGGTCCACGAGTTGTTTTGCCGACATGGCGAGTCCGAGTTGGTAGAGCGCGCCGCGGAAGAAGACTCGCTGCGAACGCCGAGGTGTTGGGAATGCTGCGAGAGGGTCGAGGCCGAGACTAGATGCCAGTGGAACAAAGACAACCGAGAGATCACAAGAAGACATCGGCGACCCCGAAACGAAAGAAGCCGAAGAAAATGCTGAAATTCTCCCGACATGAGGCTCTGAGAACCGTTACGGGATCCGGCGGTTTCGCCGCGAGTGAAGTGTCTGGATTATGCAGACCCGAATCCCGAGAAGAGCCGTGGACTGGATAAATGGGCGAGACAAGTGCTTTTGATTATGAAGAAATAAGTGAAGATAAAAGTGTCAAGTTTGGCAGCGGACAAAGTCGAAAGGACATGTCGCACTTTGGTGGGATGGAGTGCGAGGGCGGAAAGGAGGAGAGTTGGCAAGCAACCTATTAAGAGCCGGACGCTGCACGATGGCCAAATTGAAAGGTAAATTCTTACCTAGTGATTACCGCGCGACATTGTATAAACAAATGCGGAGCCGAGACGAGAGGTTCAGCGCCGACTAGAAAGAATACACGAGAGGAGTTCTACAAAGAGTGAGCACAAGAGGCTGAAATTCCAAGATACACCGAAGAAAGAGGCGCCGGATATGTGAATGGTCTCGGATTGGAGGTCAAGGTGAGATTGGTCTTCGTCTCCCAAGACGGTAGAAGAGGCGTATCAGTATTGGCCTCGAAAGCGGTATGAGAAACTCCTCGAGGAAACGGGTACCGCGAAGAAGAGAGGCACTTTCCGTGGGAAGGGGAAGTCGGGGTGGTAGAGGAAAGCCCACACCCAAGGATGGAGGGCGATAGTAGCTCACCTCGAATGCATCTACGCGCAGGATGATGGCAAGCGGAAAGGGGTTCTTGCGAGAGGGAGAGGAAGAGGAGCGAGACGAGTAGGTAGAGGCGAGAGTCGAGGTGTTATAGATGTCAAGGAGTGGGACACAAGCATTATGAATGCCCGTGAGAATGTGGGTGCTTTGGTGCAAGAAATGTCGCCGTTACCCGGAGTTGAAGAAGAAGCGAGAAATTGAAGAAAAAGTTCTTCCGCGAGAGGGAGAGTCCTTGATGGTTAATAAGGTCCCGTTAAAACAAACCAAAGAAGTCACCGAGCGCTCGCACAAAGGAAGACTTTGTTTAGGAGCATATGCAAAGTCCAAGGGAAAGTGCCGCCAAGCTGATCATCGACAGTGGCGGCACGGACAATGGTGGTTTCCACCGAGGTGATAGAAAAACGCGAAAGATCTGAAGACTAGGGAGCACCCCACTCCCCTACGTGTGGTGTCCTCAGGCGTGTTGCGCACCGCGGCTGTGAAGGAGCAAAGTAGTGAGATAGAGCCGCAAATGGGCAAATACTGAGGACAAAGTTTTGTGTGATGTAATGCCCATGGGATGTGTGTCATATGCCGCTGGGTAGACCTTGGCGAGCTTTGACGGAAGCGACGTGCATGATGGCAAGAGGAACACTTACAAGTTCTTCAAAGATGGGGTACATCATATATTGATTCCCATGGAAGAAGGGAGAGCCCATCCAAAGAGAGTGATTGATCCAAAGACCTTGTTCTGCGTAGCGGAAGGAATCTCTACGACGGAGACAGAAGAAGAAGAGGTAAGCTTTGCTTTAGTTTGCAAACCAAAAGTAGTTCTTACTTCTACAAATATTTCGATTTTCCAATAGAAATCCAAGAAATGTTAGATTGATTGCTCGTGTCATTGTTGTGGATGATTTGCCTCGATGAGCCGCCACCTCGTGAGAAAGATCGGCCATCGGGACAGACTTTTATCCCCTCGGTTCACGTACGCCAAATAAGGCGGCGTACGGGAATGACTCCCGAAAGGAAAATGAAGAAATCGGGAAACAAGCACGGGAATTGGGTGGTCAAAGGGCCCGATCGCAGAAAAGCCGAGTCCATGTGCGGTACGAGCGAGCTTTGGAGCCCAAAGAAGGATGGAGGCGCGGAGGATGTGTACTTCGATTCCGCGAGCAATTAATAAGATCACAACCGGTGTCTGCATTCTCTACCCGAGAATTCGAGGATTTGATGGAGCTGTTTTGAGGAGTGGTGCTTAAATATTTCTTGCAGATAGATTTGAAAAGTGGATACCATTAGATTAGAATAAGAGAGGGTGATGAGTGGAAAAGCGCTCTTTTAAAACAAATGAAGGATTGTATGAATGGATGGTACGCCTCTTTGGGTTGTCAAATGCACCAAGCACTTTTATGAGAGACTTATGAATGAAGTATTGAAATAATTTATTGGGAAATTTGTGATAGTATATTTAGATGATATATTAGTTTTCATTGAGAACTACAGTTAGGGAACATTTAGAGGCATCTTAATCATGTGTTGGAAGAAGCGCATCAAGAGAAACTCGGCGATAAATTTGAAGAAATGCTCATTCATGAAGGAAGAGTTGGTGTATTTGCTTTGTTGTTTCGCGAGGGATTGACGAAGATGGACCCGAGAAAAGGTTAAGGCAATTATAGAGTGGCCTTCACCTAGAAATGTCTTTGAGGTAAGTGAGTTTCCATGGACTTGCTAGTTTTTAGTAGAAAGTTTATAAGAAACTTGACAAGATTAATGCACCCATAATTGAGACCATAAAGAAGAGCAAACAACCATTTAAGTGGGCTGGCTGAAGCGAGAGAGAAATTTTAAAGTTTTGAAGCAAAAGATAACAGAAGCCTTTGTTTGACTCCGCTCGATTTCACCAAACCATTTCAAGTAAAATGTGATGCCGGTGGGGAGGCCATTGGAGCTCTTCCGAGTCGGGATGATAGGCTCCGTAGCCTATTTCGGTGAGAAGTTGAATGATACCGAGAAAGTATTCCTCTTATGAGAAGGAATTCTATGCAATTGTTCAAGCACCGAAGAAGTGGAGACATTATTTGATGTCCAGGGAGTTTGTATTGTATTCTGCCAATCATGCTTTGCGCATATTGTACGGCGACCTCAAGTTGAAACATAAGCATGCTAAATGGGTTGAGTATCTCCAAAGTTTTAATTTTGTTTCTTTGAAACATATAAGTGGCCAAGCCAATAAAGTAGTTGATGCTTTGAGTATGAGACATTTGCTTGTTCGGGAGACTAATTTTGAAGTTGCGGGATCTCGACTTTTCTCAAAGAATTGTATAAAACGGATCGCGATTTTAAAGAAGCATTTGAAGCATGTAGTAACCACACGTTCTAACGGATAGAAGTCGGTGGTCGGTATTTGCCTGCGTGGAAGACTTGTTATCTCGTAAAGAATCAAGCATCCGTGTATACCAAAATGTTCCATGAGAGAAAATTTGATCAAAGAGAAGCATAGTGGTGGACTTCGTCGGACACTTTGGTGCGATAAGACTTATGAGCACTGAGTCACTTTTATTTCTCGCGGCGGGATGAGAACGATGGCGTGGATAAGTTTGTGAAGAATTGCACGATTTGTCAATATGCCAAAGGAAGGAGCCGGACGTGCGAGTTGTATATACCCCTTGCCTATTCCGGACGAGGCCTTGGGACACAAAGGTGAGTATGGATTTTGTACTAGGATTGCCCAAAGAGACTCGGAAGAGGGAATGATATCGCCTTTGTTGTGGTAGACGCGATTCTCCAAAATGGCACATTTTATTCCATGCTATAAAACTAGTGATGCCACCCATGTTGCTAACTTGTTTTTCAAAGAAGTTGTTAGGTTGCATGGGTTGCCCAGGAGTATTGTTTCAGACAGAGACACCAGATTTGTGGGCCATTTTTGGAGGACTGTTAAATTTGGACAACTAGGTCCAAACTCCATGTTGTGATGCTCACATTAAGTGGCTAATATTTTTGTTGGATTCCTCTTTCGGAGAGGTGTAAAATCCATATAAAATATATCTTAATACGACAGAGCGTAACATTTATTTTGAATTTATTATTTATAATAAATTATATGTGCAGAGTCGGCCTTAAGGTTTCACACCGGCGGATGTGCCACACACACACGATGGATATAAATACGAGAGAAAGTTGGAGAGCATTTCACAACAACTCAACACACATCTTCTTCTCTCATCCGATTTAGTACGAGCTCCCTTGGAGGATAAGTTCGGCCCCACACGTGTGAAGAAGAAGGACGAATGCAGCCCATCGGCGAAGGGAAGGACGAAATTTCCGCATGGCCTAGGAGTTTTCGCGATCTAAGTTTGACCGGCTGCTGACTTTGGTCAACGCATGGTCCGAAAAGGGCTGAAAATTGTTGGAGAGTTCGATTTTGAGAGGTCGTACACTTTGGCACGAGGAAATCGAGGTCAAAAGGCTGACCGTGTTCGTCGACGTTGACTTTTCGCGGAGTTGGACTTGGGTTGACTCGGTAGGGCCGGTGGAGGATTGTTGTGGCACGATTCCGGGTTGCTGATCGAGGAGACTTCTGTCAGGTTGAAGCATCCACGTTGACCGCCTGAAAGTAACGCACCATCACATTTTTCCTCGTTTCTCCGGTTTGTCTTCTATAAGATCCACTTATATGTTCTATCAAAGCATTTTACTTAAATATTTGTGTGATTGCCGTAAGAAAAGTAAAGTTGCTTCAAGCATAGAACATCTTCAAAAATTTACATGGTATCGGAGAGCTGAGGTGAAGACAAGCCCTAACTTTAGTAATCACCATCGTGAGGAAATGTTCCACAAGTTTTTGAATTCAAGGAGAATGACAAGGCGACGTGGAAGGGATGACTTCCATGCTTGGAAGATGATATTAGATCCCTAAATTGGAAGACCATGATCTCTTGGATCATGTACCGTGAGTAATATTCAAGAACCTCCATCCAATGCTACCGACTCTTGCTAAAAAACAAGTATGAGAAGGGAGATCAAAGCAAAAGGCCGATTAGGATCGGGGAATCCATGCTATAAAAAGTCCCAGTTGCCTACATATCTCGAGCTAGGCACATCCAAGGAGATGTATGATAAATTGATCCTTATGTTTAAGGTAAACAATGTAAACCAAGTGCTATTCCTCAAGAATAAATTGGAAGAATATGAAGAAGGGCCGGGATAGCAGGTCCGATATCTCAAGCTTACTTTACGAAATCGACCGAAACGAGGAACATCTATCAATGGTTGTAGGGAGACAATAGCCGATCGTGAGATGGTTCTCACCGCACTTGGAGGACTCCCATATGAATGGCAAGTATTCACTACTACCATTCTCAATAATAATACCATTCCTAACTTTGACGAGCAGTCTCCGTCTAGATGTATGCAAGAAGAAACAAGAATGAAGGAATTCCGAAAATGGCAAATGCTTTGCCTATGGTGCTCATTCTCGAAAGAAGAACTGCGAGTGGTCCTAAGGACAAAGGAAGAACAAGGACTCAAGAAAAGAAGGGTAAGTGTTTCACTTGCCATAGGCCCGGTCACTATGCTAGAGAATGTCCCTTCAAGAAGGATTCTCCCGATAGTGATGATAACAACAACAACGGGAGGAATGGGAATCGAAGAAACGAACGGATCTAAAGGGAAAGGAGGAAGGCTCCCTCCGGTGGAAACAATCAACCTTCGAAAAGGTCCAGAAACTCCCGGAGCATGAGGAGTCTAATGCTTTTGATAAAAGAAATGAGTAGGTTCTTGTATCTCGGCTATAACTTCTACATCTCCGCCGAGCACTGCGGATGTCTCGGGCCGATAGATAGTGATGCCCCGAAGACACATCACCTGAGTTCGGTGGAAGCACTCTCCGACATGGTTGAGGAAGGGATACTAATCTAGAAATTATCCTTGGAGATAATGCCACATACCTCGTGAAAGGGACGAGGACTGACGACCCTCCACTTGTCTCAAGGACAAGTCCTACATTTTGCAAGATGTACTCTATGTACCAAAATTGAAGAAGAACCTTGTGTCCGTATCGGCCCATGGAAGACAAAGGATTCAATGTAACATTCTCTCGATGGAAAGGTGCTCATGTGGAAGAAGAGCTTCCAAGGGAAAGCTATCTCGATTGGTTTTAGAGTTGGCACACTCTACCGGGTTGGAGGGAGTCCGGCGGGAGCAATGACATGTGATACTATTCGTCAAAGCGAACTATGGCACCTAGACAGCTTTTGGACACCTTCATTAGCAAGGCCCTTCCCCGAAGCGAGGAAGGTGGTGACAGTGGATGCCCTCGACTTCGGAAATAATCATGAAGGTGTATGTAAGAGGCACGTGCCAGAAGGAAAGCATACAAGGGGACCTTTTCCCCTCAAGTGTCACAAAGACATCCGATGTTGCAACTCGTCCATTCGATCTACTCCTGGTATGTTGCCCTGTGACATCCGGGAGGATGTTCTTACTACATGACATTCCTTTGATGACTTCTCTCGCAAAACTCGGATATACTTCTTGAAGAAGAAGGATGAGGCTTTCATGTGGTCTCCGTACCTTCAAAGCCTTGCGGAAAATATGGCCAGGAAAGAAGATCAAGATTACTCAAGAGGACCCGACAATGGCAGCGAATATGAGTCAAATGAGTTCAAAGACTTTTTGCGGAGAAGCTGCACTTTCACAGAGGGGAGACTCACTATGGCATATACTCCACGAGCGTAAATGGTGTCGTCGGAACGCAAGAATAGGACTACGTGGAAGGCCGCCCGTGCCATGCTATGTGACCGTGGTCTACGAAGCTTTACGTAAGAGAAGCTACAACATACTGCCGTGTATATTCAAAACCGATGGCACTCATTCAAGCCTCCTCGGACTCCAAAAAACTCCCGAAGAGGTTTTCCTCGGCAAGAAACCCGATGTCTCACATTTTAGAATTTTTGGACGTCTGTTTATTTTCATGTGCCGAAAGAAAAGAGAAGTAAGTCGGATGCTTACGGGAAGCAAAGGAATGTTTGTGGGCTACGGTGAGACTTCTAAGGCCTATAGAGTCTATGTACCCTCGGTCAAAGGGAAGTAGAGATATGCCATGATGTCACTTTTGACGAAGATGCTTCCTTGAAGAAAGTAGTAGATCTTCTAAGATGCGAAGAAAATCATGAAGAAAGGCTCGGAAATCAAGAAGAACCGCGGGGATGAGACAATGCCCGATATTGAAGGACCAATGGACCCTATTGATCCATCTCCTTCACCGGGAAAGAGACCATCATGGCTCAGTGGGACACCCTCGAAGATGTTGAGGGTCACCGCGCCACAAGGGGGGACATTTCGAGAAAGCAAGAAGCCGTGTAGATACCAAGGGTATCTAGAGCGCCATGAGTCCGAACACGCGATCTTTTGAGGAAGCGCAAAGTAAAGCATCAAGTACGGGAAGGATGCTATGCACGAAGAATATGAGTCCATAATGAAGAATGATGTCTCGGGATGTGGTCCCGGGGCCAAAGGACAACCGGCTGTCTACCGTGAAATGGCTCTGCGAGATCAAACATGGATGCGATGGGAGTGTCTGAGTAGTTCAAGGCAAGATTTAACGCCCACGGCTTCTCTCAAAAGGAAGGAATAGACTATGATGACATATTTGCACCCGTGGCATGATATACCACCATTCGATCAATCGTAGCCCTTCTGCCGCTTTACACTGAGGATGGAGTCTTCATCGGATGGATGTCCAAGACCGCTTTTCTCGCATGGTGCAATAAAAGAAGAGGTGTATGTAGAACAACCTCGCGGGATTTGAAGTTCGGGATCGAGACACTCATGTACACGCGAGCGTTGAAGAAAGCCCTCTATGGGTTAAAGCAAGCACCCGCAGCTTGGTACGAGAGGATGGATAGTTACTTGATAGTAGCATGGGCTTCACTCGAAGTATCGTCGAAGTCCGAACCTTTACTTCAAGGTTGTGCGAAGCCTCTCATTCTAGTGCTATATGTGGATGACCTCTTCTTGACAGTGCGCCGGCCCTCTCATTCATCAATGTAAGAGGGAGCTCGGCCGGCGAGTTCGAGATGAAGGACCTAGGGCTGATGCACTACTTCCCTAGGTCACGGAGGTCCGGGCGAGGACTCGGGAGAGATTTTCCTTTCTCAAGGAAAATACATTGTGAAACTTCTAGAGAGATTTGGTATGGTGGTACCGGTAAGTCGGTGTCAACACTCAATGGAACTCAACTTCAAGTTAGTTGCAGGGCGCGCTCGCCGGGCCTATCTTGGCCAATCCTACTGAGCATCGTCAACTCATAGTGAGCTTTGATGTTCTTAGTGAACACCCGACTAGATATATGCCTTTGCGTTGAACACTTTGAGTCAACGGATGGTTGAGCCTCATCATTTTCACGCAGGTTGGTGCCAAGAATCTTCGAGATATCTTCGGGGCACGATAAGCCATGGGTGAGATACAGCTACTTGGGAGTGTGACACTGCGTGGATATCTTGATGCCGATTGGGGGGCAGCGTGTGGTGGATCGTAGGCACATGCGGATCTTTGCTTCAATCTTGGTTACGCCGATCTCATGGATGAGCGGGAAGCGAAGTCGGTGGCACGAGCACCACGAGGCCGAATACATTGCGTAGTATCGCCACCATTTTGTGAAGCGGTTGGTTGCGAAAGCTCTTTAGTGGTGTTTGTTTGGACATGTGCTAGATACTGCTTTGTGATACTGCGTGATAACGGAGTGGGATTCGTATGAGCGAGAATCCTGTGTTCCACGGCCAGGTCAAGCATATTGATATCGGTACCACTTTATCGGGATATGGTACGGCGAGGAGCCGTAAGGCTCGATCATATAGGAAGCGGTAGGCGGTCGCGGATATTCTCACCTCACTAAGCCACAGGGAAGAGTCAAGTTCCTAACCTTCGGTGAGAGTCTTGGTGTCGTGGAACGACCCTATGATGTGGGTCATTGTTGGACGATGAGCTGCAGGAGCTATGGGGGGCTTTGGGGATAGCTTCTCGGAGCTATAAGCACTCATGACTGTACGCCCCCACCCTTGTGATTATTAGTCGGTTTGCCTCTCATTTATCGTACCCTCGTATGCATCCTACCCATTGAGTTTAGGGCTCATGGGAAGTACCTCTCATTTGGCCAATGAGGTGGGAAAAGCTAGGAGCGGTAGCCAAATGCGATGGACGCATCGAAGTTGCCGTACTCTCTATCTAGGATGGCATAGTCCAACCACTTGGGATCAAGTTTAGTGAGGTACGGGACCTGCGCGACTTCGGGTCGGATGAACCAACCCGGGTTGGTTGGAGACTCTTTGTGAGTCGATGGGGTTTCAAACCTCACAAATTTAGGAATATGTCGGTCGGGGGATGATGTCTTTGCTTAGTGACCCATACATTACCGAAATAAAGAGGCCGGCCAAAGCAAGTTACGGCGGGATGACGCACGATGTTTGATTGCAGCGATGGATGGAGTTCTCCCTAGTTGAGAGGGAGTGTTAAATTTGGACAACTAGGTCCAAACTCCATGTTGTGATGCTCGAGATTAAGTGGCTAATATTTTGTTAGTTCCTCTTTCGGAGAGGTATAAAATCCATATAAAATATATCTTAATCCGATGAAGCGGAGACATTTATTTTTGAATTTATTATTTATAATAAATTATATGTGCGAGTCGGCCTTAAGGTTTCACACCCCCGGCGGATGTGTCCACACACCCCAATGATGGATATAAATACGAGCCAAGTTGGAGAGCATTTCACAACAACTCAACACACATCTTCTTCTCTCATACGATTTAGTACGAGCTCCTTGGAGGATAAGTTCGGCCCACACGTGTGAAGAAGAAGGACGAATGCGTACGGGCGAAGGAAGGACGAAATTTACGCGGCTAGGGGTTTCCAACGAAGTTTGACCGGCGTTGACTTTGGTCAACGCATGGTCCGATGTAGAAATTTATAGTTTCCCACCCGGTTTCGATTTCACCTTATTACTCCAAAATAGTTAAATGCCCTTTCCCATAACCATACATTCAACAGCTAAGGAAATAAATTTTCTTGAAAACACAAATTCTGGAAATTTTCGAATGTTGGAAAATGCGAAGATAAAAACGGCGGTAACAAACGGCCATTCAACACATCATAACACGAGTAATTTTTGGTCAAGGTGACCACAGAAAAACCCCCTACAACTCTTGGGGAAAACCGGTTGAAAGCTCCTTCTTATTTATGGAAAAATGCTTTTTACGATTGAGAGAAATATTGACAAAAAATAAAAATCAGCAAAACGAGACTTTTACAACTTATCTCGTTTTCCGTGCTTAACCACGCCTCGGAAAATGTACATACGACAAAAATAGAACAGCAATAAATGTTGTATGTTCTCCTCGATTTGCGTGCCCGGGGAAATATGCAATAAATGCGAGTTTGTACGGCCTCCTCAAAATGCATTGCAAACAACAATTAATCTTTCTTTGTCCAAAACCTCGATTTGCGTGCCAAAGCTGGCACGCAAAACTGCGTACGGGTACGGCCCCTTGCTACCTCGATTTAAGGTGCCCAATATTGGCATGCGGCCTCACTGCCTAGAAAACCGTGCCAAAAATACGCACTGCTTGTTTGCTAAGTCTGTTGCACTTGTCTTCTTTGGAAATGTCTTCTTTGAAATGCGCCTTGGAATACGTGCCAAGTGCTTTGCCTCCTTCTCCTCCTTTACCCGAGAAATCTCCTTTGCTCTCTTGCTCTCCTTCTCCCAATGTTTGCTCATGAAAGAATGAATGACCTTTTCCTCCTTTTCCTCCTTTAACCTAACCACTAGTGACTTTTGAGGAATCCCTAAATCCAATGGGTGAGATAGATTGAGATCTGGGGAGTTTGAGATTAAATGCTCATTTAAATCTCACTTTCTATTTTAATTCACCCCACTTTAATAAAGACCCACTTAGTCTTTTATTTCCAAAGTCACTTTTTCCTTTCTAATTTTATATTGACTTTATTAAAGGCACTTTAAAATTAGACTTCCAATAACTTTATCACTTAAAGTCACTTTTAAATTAGATTTGACTTTATAACTTTATAAAGTCACTTTAGTAACTTTATCACTTAAAGTCACTTTTAAATTAGATTTGACTTTATAACTTTATAAAGTCACTTTGAAAGAAAAATTAAATTCTTTTGGACACTTTTCCCTAGGCCAAAGATCAAAGCCTTAGAGAACCATTTTGTCCTCTAGGTACCAAATTTCAACACTCCCTCTTCACAGGAAGGTGTTCCTCACCACACCCATCTTGTCTCTCGAAGTAGACATGCTTGCCACGTGGTAAGGCTTTGGTAGAATATACGCAGCTTTGCTCATCGGTGGAAATATACTCAAGCTTCACGGCTCCTTTACGAACATAGTCTACGATGAAATGATATTTGATCTGGAGTATGCTTTGACTTTGTCATGAAATCTTTTTGGATTCTCAGTGAGTTTAATGCAACTCGATTATCACGATGGAAATCCTTTGAAGGTCTCAATGGGCGACGAATAAGCCAAACAACATCTTGCGAAGCCGGATGGCCTCACAACTAGCTAGGCTTGGTACCGCCATATACTACTTCCCGTGAACTCAATGCCTGCGGCTAGCGCCGGGTGAACCATGACACCAGCTGCTTAGGACAGCCCAAAACGGCACCACGAAGTGCTCTTCCTATCGAGCTTACAACACCTTGTCAGAATCGATGTAACTGCCAATCACTCCATCCCCACCTTTGTGTAGTCGAGACCATAATCCACTTGTCCCTATAAAGTACCGCAAAATGTGTTTTGCGGCCACCGATGAACCTTCCTAGGCTCACACATAAAGCTGACTTATCGTGTTATTTTCAAACAAATATCGGTCTAGTGTTGACCAAATACATCAAGGAACCAATGTTTGTACAATGTGGGATCCACCAACTCGGAATGCGAAGCATGAAGCTTCTTCCGAGTTGGTGATCATCGGTGTCGACATGGGTCTACAATCCTCCATGTAGGTCTGCCCCAGATGTCCACAATATACTTCCCCTTTCCCGGAGAGAAATGCCCCTCTACGCCACACCTCCAAACCCAAAAAGTAATGCATCAAGCGATGTCCTTCATCTCAAACTCCGTCGCAAGATCTCTCTTGCGGTGCTCTATGAGTCTCTCTTTTTGTAATGACTAAGTCATCCACATACGACACCGAATGAGAGGCTCCTCACCTATCACGATATAGTAAAGGTTCGGATCTGCCTCACTCTTTGTGAAACCCATCTTACTGCAAGTAAGTATCTATCTTGGAGTACCAAGCTACGGGAGCTTCGGAGCCATAAAGGGCCTTCTTCGATCTGCACATGGGACTCCTTCCCATGCACCTCTAAGCCATTTGTGGGTTGCTCAATGTACACCTCCTCACATGTCGACCATTGAGAAATGCGGTCTTCACATCCATACGAGTGGATCTTCAACCCATCTCTCTTCCTTTATCGATATAATGGAGCGGATCGAAGTATATCGAGCCACGGGAGCGAAGGTCTCCTCATAATCAACTCCCTCTACACAGGAGAACCCTCTAGCCACAAACCTCGCTTTGGAATTTCTCAATGCGCCATGCAAGCATGCTTTACCTTATGTAAACCATCTGGAAGTAACCACGGATTTGCCCTCGAGGCCTCGGCACCACCTCCCAAACATCATTCTTCATGATAGAAGAATACTCCTCACCGCATGGCCTCTCTCCCGGACCTGGCGGCTAGGCCTCCCTCATAGCTAGAGAGCTCGAGTCAGGATCTTTGGTAGCCATTGCCATATAGCTACAAAACCTCTCGGTGGTGCTCTCTACGACGGCCTCCGAGCTCGACAACATATGTGGCATCTCTCAAGGTGTCACGAAGCCACTTGGGCTTCCTCTTCCACGAGCACACTTCTCTGACGGAGAATAAAACTCCTCCTCCTCCAACATCGGGGAGCACCGAACTCTTGTTGTCATCTCGCCCCGTCCTCACGCACACTTTTTTGAACACCGCGTAGATCTTTCGAGGTACGTGTGAGCGTCCATCGGTGGACTCCCCGATGTGAGCTTGCTACGTAGTGCTGCGTGCGCATAGCACCACCCCTACGACTGCGAGCCACTCCCCAGCCGCGGACCACGACATCGTCATAGATGTACCTCCGGATCCTCACCGGTCACGCCCCTTTGGATCCACGTAGTCGGCTCAGCTGATGGCCGAGGTGCCGGGCAGTCCCGAGATACTCTAACTCCGAAAGTGACCTCCTAAAGGCCACATCCTCCTCGAACTTCACATCCCGCACGACAACAACTTTCCTCTGCTTGTGAGGAATGTAAATCCGAAAGGCCTTGGAGGTCTCCACTTTGTGGCCCACAAAGATACCCTTCTGCGGTGGGCTCTAGTTTGGTCCTCTTCTCCTTGGGTATGTAGGAGTATGTGATACACCCAAAGATACGAAGATGACCCATATCGAGCCTAACTCGAGAAAAAGCCTCTCCGAAGATCATGTGCCCCCAAGGCACGATACGGACTCTGTTGCAAGTAAACATTGTGTTGCGAGGCCTACGCCCACAAAAACAATGGCAACCCACGATCATGTAACATGGCTTTGGCGGCCCTGCGATGGATTTGTTCTTCCTCTCAGCAACCCGTTGTTGGGGGTTGTAAGGAGCTTCGGTGAGCTCCCTCCCTGTGCACTGCCTCCGCACAGCAGTCAACAAACTCTCCAAGGGTGTACTCTCCCCCATTGTCAGGCCTCGGGGACTTGATCTTCCGACATGCAGTATTGTCTCCACAAGAGCTGCGAACTCCACAGCTTAGCTTGAAGACCTCACTCTTGGTCTTCAAGAAATAAATCCGAGTCCTCACAGGTGATCATGATGAATAACACATAGTACTCATATCCCTCAAGGAAACATGAGACGATAAATGACGACATCGGAATGAATCAAATCAAGTATCCCGGTCGCTCTGCTTTGTCCTTCTTCCGGGAAAAGGGGATTTGGCAAACTTGCCCATCGCACATCTCGTTGCCAAGTATCAAAGTGATCGATGTTGAAATGCGGCACACACAGCAGTGATCTCCCGCAAAGTCTTCAAGGCTCCATGATACATGTGCCCCATCTGCGGTGCCAAATCTCACACAACTCGGAAGCGCTGGCTACTGGCTGTCGATTGCTATTTGTAATGCCAAAAGGTACCGAAATGCAAACTTGTACACCTTTGCATGGCGTACACCTATCACTCTAGGCCAAGATCGGTGGGTGCCCCTGAGATACATCAACACTGTCCTCCCACGAACGATTACCCTCATATCCTCTGTCCTCCAAGGCCGGGAGCCAGGATGTGAGGTTCTTCCTCATCCCTGGCACATAAAGAACATCGACACCTTCAAGGGAGGTTTGGACTCCCTACGAAATGTCAATGTTCCCACACCGGCTTTACTCTAACAACTCTTGTCATCCGCAAGGTACTACCTCTATATCGGTGCCACTCTCACAAGCTACGAGAAGTACTCACGGACTCCTTTGTCATGTGACGTGAAGCCCCACGCCACCACCGGATACTCGGGTACTCAGCTAATCGAAATGCATGCTCCCTCTGAACTGTGTAGCGGGAAGCAATCCCGCACTAGAGGACTCACATACGGTGAACCCAAACTCCCGGTCAAAACGATGCGCAAAGTCCTCAACCTCTGTTTGAAGAGCTGCCATACTACGGTTCTTCCCCTTCTTCTTCTTCTTCTCAGGACACACAAGCGCATAGTGTCCCATCTTCGACAATTCCAACACTTCACTTTGGAATAGTCCTTACGTAATGTTATCTTGTTTACCTTTTACCTTTGCCTTTGCCCCACCATTACTTGTGGGGGCTTTGCTTCTTCCTTTTCCTTTCTTGCGTCCACCTTAGCAGTGCTACATCCTCATCCTCAAGCGGCTTGGTTGCCCCAAGGCCGACCTTTCCGATCTCTGTACGAATGTAATCATCCCAAAACCTCTCCCATGTGGGAAGGGTTTCACGTGCACGAGCCCCATCGGCAAAGTTCATCCATGAATGGAGGCCATTCAGCTGCTGTCCAGCACCAACTCGATGGGTGGAATGGCCTCTCCAATCATTGCCAACTCATCTCTCATTAGTAATCTTTGTGAGATATCCGGTACTACTATCCATTGCCCATCTTAATGGTCTTTAGTTTCTCCTTCGGGACCATTTCCGGTTCTCATTGTACTCTGGTAAATTGGACAATGCGGCCCATCTCATGGGCATTTCTCTTCCCTCTCACATGAGGAATGCAATGGTCTTTGATTCCGTCTAAGAGAATCAATCTCTTACCTTGTTATTCTTTTTATTATAGTACACACGCCAGGCGAGTAGCATCGGTAGGCACATTCGAGGTTGTGTGGTATGCACCATAATGTCCCGGACACGCACTCCTCAAAGATACTCTTGCATTCTCTCCTTCCAAATGCTGTAATTGGAATGCCCATCCAACCTATCCACCCTCGGTCCCAAAGACATCCTGGCTGTCCTAAAGCGAAAAATAGCACTACGCTAGTAAAGGTAAAGCTCGCATTTTGTGAAAAAATCAGCTTGTTGGAATTTTCGAGTATGAAAAATCGGCTTGTTGTAATTTTCCTCCTTATTTGTCCCAAAGCTGGCACTGACACTCAAGCTACGATACCATGTAGAAATTTATAGTTTCCCACTCCGGTTTTCAGTTTTCACCTTATTATCTCCAAAATAGTTAAATGCCCTTTCCCATAACCATACATTCAACAAGCGGGAAAATAAATTTTTGCGAAAACACAAATGCCGGAAATTTTTCGGAATGCTGAATGCGAAATAAAAAAACAGCGATAACAAACGGCCATTCAACACATCATAACACGATAAATTTTTGGTCAAGGTGACCTTGGAAAAACCCCCTACAACTCTTGGGGAAAACCGGTTCGAAAGCTCCTTCTTATTTACGGAAAAATGCTTTTTACGATTGAGAGAAATATTCGGCAAAATAAAAATCGGCAAAGCAGACTTTTACAACTTATCTCGTTTTGCGTGTAACCACGCCTCGGAAAATGTACAACGGCAAAAACGAACGGCAATAAATGTTATGTTCTCGATTTGCGTGCTCGGAAATGCAATAAATGCGAGCATGCGGCCTCCTCAAAATGCAGCACGGCAATGATTAATGATCTTTGTCCAAAACCTCGATTTGCGTGCCAAAGCTGGCACCCAAAACTGCAGCTGTACGGTACAGCCCCTGTACACCCTCGATTCAGGTACTTATTGTAATATTCTTTATGTCTGACCTGTTGTGCGGCCCCTCCTTGCCTAGAAAACCGTACCAAAAATGCATCCTGGCTGTTGCTAAATCTGTTTGCACTTGTTTCTTTGAAATGTCTTATTTGAAATCTTTTGCCTTGGAATACGTGCCAAGCTGCTTGCCTCCCCTTCTCCTCATTGCCCATAAATCTCACTCTCTTGCTCTCCTTCTCCCAATCTGCTCATGAAAGAATGAATGACCTTTTCCTCCTTTTCCTCCTTTAACCTAACCTTTAAGTGACTTTTGGGGAATCCCTAAATCCAATGGCTTAGATAGATTGAGATCTAGAAGTGAGATTAAATGCTCATTTAAATCTCATTTTCTATTTTTTAATTCACCCCACTTTAATAAAGACCCATAGTCTTTTATTTCCAAAGTCACTTTTTCCTTTCTAATTTTATATTGACTTTATTAAAGTCACTTTAAAATTAGACTTTAATAACTTTATCACTTAAAGTCACTTTTAAATTAGATTTGACTTTATAACTTTATAAAAGTCACTTTAGTAACTTTATCACTTAAAATCACTTTAAATTAGATTTGACTTTATAACTTTATAAAGTCACTTTAGGAGAAAAATTAAATTCTTTTGGACACTTTTCCCTAGGCCAAAGATCGAAGCCTTAGGGAACCACCTATCCTACGTGCAAATTTCAACATCCGAAAGGGCTGAAAATTGTTGGAGAGTTCGATTTTGAGAGGCCGTACACTTTGGCACAGTCGAGGTCAAAGGTTGGCTGACTGTTCTTTGCGTTGACTTTTAGCTTGCTGCCCTGCGTTGACTTTTACGTTTGGACGGCGTTGACTTTTACGGAGTTGACTTGGGTTGACTCGGTAGCTGATTGGAGGATTGTTGTGACACATTACGGGTTGGGTTTGATCAAGGAGACTTTGTTGGTTGAAGCATCTATTGGCCGTAGTAACGCACCATCACATTTTTGTTTTGGTTTGTCTTCTATAAGATGCACTTATATGTTCTATCGGCATTTTACTTAACTATTTGCGTGATTCTTTGTAGAAAAGTTAAGTTGCTTCAAGCATAGAACATCTACAAAAATTTACAAGGACACTATGGAAGAAACTTGGCACTAAAGGCGAGTTTAATTTGAGCTTATCATCCCAGTGTTGATGGACAAGGCGAGGTAGTGAATAGGAGTTTGTGAAATTTGTTGAGGAGTCTTGCGGGGAGAACATCCCCAGCCGGAGTGGGATCATATTTTTGCCCCAAGCGAGAATATGCATACAATGACTCACCAAACGAAGCACGGGGGCGAGCCCATTTTCATATTGTTTATGGAATGCACCCCGAGAGGAATATCGAGAATTAAGAAATGCGGGAAGAGTAGAGTTAAGGGTGCGGATGGTGAAGAATTTGCTTGAGAGATCCAAGCCATCCATGAACAAGTGAAACAACAACTACAAGGCGACAACATCAAATACAAAAACGGAAATGGAGACTTGAGCGGAAAAGAAGTTCACTTTGAAGTAGGAGACTTGGTTTTGGCACACTTAAGAAAGGAGAGGTTCCCAAAGAAGCGGTACAATAAATTGAAGTTCAAAAAGATTGGGCCATGCAAGATACTTGGGAAGTTTTACGCAAATGCGTATGAGATTGAATTACCACACGATGTTGGAATATCTCCCATTTTTAATGTTGCGAGATTTGTACAAGTATGGAGATGATGGTGCGAGAAGAAAGATCGGCGGATAAGGAACAAATTGAATGGAAAAGAACGGCTACCACCGGTACGGCCATTGCAACCGGAAAAAGGTATTGGATAAAAGAAGACCATTCGGGAAGACCGAGAGGACGAGTACTATCGGTACTTGATCAAATGGAAGGATAAACGGAAGAAGATGCCACTTGGATGAGCGAAGGAATGTTGCGAGAAGATAGGCGGTCCCGGTGGAGGAGCTCATGGACGAGGCCCATGAAGAAAATTGCCCTCGAAATTACGATGCAGGGCATTAGACGGCCAACAATGTAGGAAGTTTTGTCCACATGTTGTGGCTAGGAGGGTTTGGAAACATTCGAATTATTCCGGCTAGGTGTCAATACCTTGGGCGATTGTAACTCTTTAGATTAATTAGAGTCGGAGGAAGTCGAATAGCTCGGTTGTCTATGTTTGTCAGTTTAGTTATTAAATAAATTGTAATAGGCTTTTGGTTCCAAACGGTCCTCCTAGAGGAGCAGGAGTCATATGTGTATATGTATAAATGTATTCTCGGATGTAATTGAAAAAGGAGAGCGAGAGGAAGAGAATTTCTGCAATAAAACTGCGTGTTAACTATTGTTTCTGAGTTAAATGATTTCAATACTTATTGGCCATCGAATTGTCTCGAATTCGATAAATGAAGAGATTGTTTGATTGAGGAACGGTGAGTACACGGATGCACGCTCATTTCGTCGTTGAAGCTGTCCCAATCCAAATGTGGAGAGGTTGTTAGTTGTGGGATGATTGGTTACGTGCGTATACGATTGTTGAACCAAGCCATTGGATAGATTAGTACATCTCTAGTTATCGTTCCCTCGGTTATCGAACGAGGCGTTGCGAGTAAGCCTCTGCTCATAGAAGAAATCCAATGTGGTGATAGGAATCCGCTAAATAAAGAGAATCGCGGTTGGTTGTTGATTGAACTTCTTTGACCGAAGGCAAACCCGAGTTAACATACACAGGGCGAGCGTGACCGTCGCAGCCGAGTCCGGCTTAACGCCAGCCAAGCCGGAGCGGATTTCAAAGGTGGGTTCCCCCCTTTCGCACCACCTTGGCCGTGAGTGGTATCCGTAGAGCGGGCAGCCGAACCCCACGAGAGAAAGCAGAGCACGTGGCTGAGTGGACCATCCAAAAACCACCTTTCCATCGATTTCGCGCGTTAACGTCGGTACGTGGACGCCGTAGCGAAATCACTCACGCGCGTCGATGCGGCGCGGCGCATCGTAGGGTGGTCGTTGAACGGAGATGCGTAGAAGTTAACCAAGGTACGAAGAGCCGTTGATTGGTCCGTTCGACGAAAGAGGTGGGGCCCAGAGGCCACGAGTAATTATAAATTTTGTACGTTTATAAGGTTACGGTCATAGCGCATGGAGAATAGGTTTAAAACCCAAATGTTTAACATTGTAGGTTGCGGAATATAGTTTTTATCAATTTCTTCGAAATTGATAATAACTTCATAGAAAGGAGGAAGTAGACCGAAATTGATATTAAGAAACGGAGTTTCAAAGAGAAGTTCGACGGAACCACGACTATAGTTGTCGGACCTTTCGGTTAAAGTTTGCATCACCTTAAATCCTCCTTGTTGCTCTCTAGTGAAAATCTCTGGAACTTGCCATGAATTGTGAAACAATCCCATCTACATACCATAAATTTGCCCCAATATTAGTAGGTAAATCAAACATCCTACTAGCTTCTTATACAACATTGTATCCTCTGGCTCAAAATACCCACGAGCTGGTTACTTCATTCCCATTTCCATTGGAATTGCCACTGACTTGCAATCATCCATAGTAGAACTTTTTAGTATCACCTCTGCATGCTAAATAGGGAAATAAACATGCTTCCATTTAAATGCCATACTTCCACTCTTAAACAAATTTAAAAAGGGTTTATGTAGCTCAACATTTAGTTTGTTAATCATCACCCAATACAAAACCATGATCACAACCTTTGATGTTTATGTCCAGATTTGGATCTACCGGACTTCTCACTTTAATGCGCTCATACAATGCCCTTTACGGTTTACACACTAGATACCATTTCCCCTTTTGTATGAAGCTTTGGGGCTGCTGCTTCTACAAAGGTTTCTTCATAATTAATACCTTCTTCCTGTGCAAAACCTCATGTCACTGTCTTCCTTTGTGCTTGTCAACTGAACCATCTGCTTTGCACTTTTTCCCTGAAGACCCATTTAACCATTTGCACTTTTTCCTTTAGGCAAGTCCTCAAGTTCCAGTGTTTCATTTCTTTGTATGGAATCACATTCCACCTCCGTTACTTTGCCCCATTCTTCTTTCCATGTGCATTGAAACAAGTTCACATGAATTCAGAATTGTGGTGATCAAAGCCATATATAACTGCTGTAAAGCCGACTGCTGCATTCTTCTTGATTTCATGCTTCCTTTACTGCTTTCAGGTAGTTCCTGTTTTGAGCCATCTAATGTTCACAAATATTGTTTCAGAATCTTCTTGGGCATTGATGATGTGCTACTGCTCACTGCTAGCATTCCAGAATCTTCTTGGGCTTTGGTGATGTCCTTAGTACTAGCTTTGTCATCATTGACTTCATTATCACTGGATTCTTGATCGCTCCTTTGTTCCTGACTTGGACTGCTTTCTTCTACTACCTTTTTACCTCTATCTTCAATAGGCCATGGCACTTCAATTTCATCTGAATTACCCTGGATATGGTTGTCCTCAAATATAACATCTCTGCTGAGTGTATCTTTTTTCCAAATAAAAAAGCTGATATCCCATAGACTCTTCATTGTACCGTATCAAAATATACTTCTAACTTTTATCCTCATGCTTATTCACTTTTTATAAGAAACAAGTACACAGGCATTGCAAAGAAACACTTTGGGATGAATCTCCCGTGGTTTCTCACCACTTCATGCTTCTCTGGGTGTAACATTCCTTACAATTTTCGTTGTACTTCTATCAACAAAATTCACTGCTGTACTAATTGCTTCAACCCAAAAATTATTTGATAGATTTTACCTTTAAGCATTCTCCTCGCCACCTGTACAGCTCTCCTTCCTTTGCAACATTCTTTTTCTGTGAATGCCACGAGACTTGCAATACCTATAAAATATTGAAATGATGGTGTAATATTCACTTGTGGCCTCATGCCAACGTTACCTGTAATCAAGGCTATAAGCCTACACATGTGCAACCGCAACACTTAATTTTTTTTTCAATATTGACTATTTTAGGCTAAGGTCAAACTAGTCAGCTTCCTTGGAGCTAGCACCCCACTACTATAAGCGTGTGTAAATACACAGTAACCCTTATTTGCATCACACATTCTTTTGTCATGACCTAAGTGCTGTCTTATGTGATTATTTAGCTTATGGGCACCTACATTTCATGTTTCTCATGTTCATGGGTTCATCTTCTCTCCTCTTCGTGTTTATGCTTTTTGCTGATTTATGGTTTGTTGGTTGTTTACATTCAATCCTTGTTTATCTCTTGTAATCTCAACATGGTATCAGAGCAGGTGTGAACTTGCCTCTTTGGATTATCTCATTTCTTCGAGGGTTTCCTAGAGTTTTTCTTAGGGTTTCACCCAACTTCAGTGGCCCACTGCAATGCTGATCCAGAAGTGGTTCAGAATCATCTTTTCTAAGGTTTCTTCCTTTTAGAGCTTCCAAGTAAGGCCCACTTTTTTACTATTTTGATCAAGGGAATTGCTTAGCGATGGAATTTTTGGGTTAATTAGTTGATCTGTTAGACTAATGGGCAATGGCATTGCCCCAAGGGTTGCAGGACTAGCGTTTTTAGATCATCTTCATTTTAGGGTTTCAAACCCTTCTTTCATGCACACCTTCTTAGGTCTATGCAAGGGATCTCTTAACCCCTTTTATCTTCAAATTTGTACTTTTTACCTAATCAAAGTGGCTGCTTATTCTTGGGTAGATTTTATTTAGGAGTAATAGTTTGCAACTAAGATCTTCTAGATGATGCTACTAACACACATTTATATGCACATATTTTACTGCACTATGCATGTTGGGATCTACCCATTTTAGGATATGATGATTTGGCTCATTCATCATTGGAGGCTTTCCTTATTTTTTAGGAAATTGTTGTTTTATAGTGGATGTCATGGTTGATGATGTGAGGCACATGTAGAAAAATTTAACTAGCTGGTAACCTTCACAGTTTTAAGTTTTTGCACAAATTTATTTCTGACAGTCCCAAACTAGAAGGTCTGATATAAAGCTTTTGAATTCAATTTATTTGAAACATTTAAGCCATCTCTACACTTAAGTTTTCCAGCTGATATGAAAGAATAAACAAGCAGCACACACACACACAAATTTACACTTTTACACCGTTATTTTTGGTCAATCGATCCCGAAAACTAAAGACACATCTGTGGACTTGCCCCCATGTAGGGGTCTAGAATCCTCGCCCTCGCCTCCCGGTCTGGGACTTCTAGGATGTCTCGGCCCCCCAAAAAATCAAAAAAAAAATGATGGGGACGCAAAGTACATGTTTCTCGTGATTGAGGGCCTGTTTGCCAGGGAGCGGAGGAAGCCAGTGGCGGAAGCATTGGGACAGAGGGAGCAAAGAGGGGACTTGAGGGGCATGGCCCACACTAAAAATTTAAATGTAAAAATAAAAAAACAAATTTTATTAATTCATTGTTTAATTTAATTACTCTTAGGTTTCATTTTGTTTTCATTGTATCATTGTATCATTCAAGACTGCACTGTTTTCCAACCCTTAGGATTCTGTCACTATAGCACTTTGTCGCAATGGCTGGCAGTCACATAATTTGGCATAAATGGCAGTTTTTACAAAGTTGCTTTTATGTTTCACTGCTTGTATTAGGGTCTTAAACCTATTTGCTTTTAAGTTTTAATACATTATGTTTCACTTGAGTTGTAAACTCTGGGCTTAAGTTTATTTGAATCTTGATATAATATCATATATGTTATGACTCATATGATATCTTAAACTTTATTTTCATTGTACATTGTTAGTTACATTAACATTATACAGCTTACAAAGTTACATATGAATCTATGATGTATGTTTTAAGTTTAAAGTTTTAAATTTGCTCTCACTAGATGATTCATCATTCATTGATTTATAATTTTTAATTATCATTTATGATTCTGTTTTTCATGATGCAAGTGTATGATGACCTATATACATCTTTGCAAAAATGAAAAATATGTGCTTGCATTATAAATATTATTATTACCTTTCAATGATATATCATATATAATATTATGTACATGATATATATTTTTATGGTTTTGTATTTTATGACCCTGACGTCCTCACGTTTCTGGAATTGTAGGGATCTTTCAGATAGGCCGGCCCGCGCGCTCCGCCCTCGCTCCCACTCAGTGGGACGGGCAACATTGGGAAAACCCACAAGGGGAAAACCGCCCTAAGGAGGACTTTTATTCTTCTTAAGGAAATAAATACACGAGCAAACAACACAAACTTATCTCTCTTTTTTGTAGGCGATGTCACCGCCCGAGTTTCCTTAGAGATTTGAGCCCCACACGGTCATATAACTCAGAGTTGTGATTTGCCGTAAATTCTGTGCATAATGTCACCCAACAAGTACATCGAACTGTGTGAGATTGAGTTGAACTTTCCGAGAAAATTCGTGGCTCAGTCCTCTCCTTGCTCGCCTTGGGGTTTTCACTGTAGAAGATGTTTAAGAATGTAACTAGGTTCGGTCTTCATAAATGTATTTGAGTCATTATGTAATGTACTTATCAAAAGAATGAAAAAGTAAATTTTTATTATTGTTACAATGACTTATTAAAGCATGAGTTTCATGCTTGGGTCATCTTTTATTAGTCAAAGTCCCCATTGTGGACTCCTAGGATTTATATTGAGTCATTAGAGTCATTGTATATTTTATGGGAACCTCCTTCTTAGGCTTTTGAATCATGTAAAAAAGAATTATTTTTTGAGTCAAAAATCAATTGTCACCTCCACACCAAGTTGGCCCTTGCCCGATGAAGTCGGCCCGAAAGGGGACAATTCGACCCACAAGAAGCCTATATATACAAGTGCAATTTGATCTATTTCGACATCCACTCAACAAGTTTGATACTCATAAGAAACAATGCAGTAAAAGGTGCGAAGTGCAGGAGGAAGAAGCAAAAGTGCAGGGATCGAAGTTTTTGGGCTCTCTCCCTCTCTTTCTCGCAAAGTTACTCGGGCAATTGCGGTGGATCGAAGTTGTTGGAGTTGTAGGGTCGAAGCTCTCACTGTTGTAGTAGGTCGAAGTTGTAGAAGGGTCAAAGTTGCGAGGTCGAAGTGTCTGCATAGGTCAAAGTAGCTACCGCCGCATAAGATTGAAGTTTTGTCGTCGCAAGGTCAAGGATATAGATCAAAGTTGCAGGAAGGAAAGGGATGACTTGGTGGTTGGAGGAAGTCTCGTGTCTAGGATGAAGAGTCTAGTTTTATCTCAGGGAAAACTATTGAAGGAAGAGATTTTGATTGGGTTTTCCCCTAGATAGGGGTTTTGCCCCTGGCGGAGGGCCTACATATTGTGTCTCTTGTTTTGTGATCTTCATACATACATAATTTGGTAATTGCTTGATGAAAGATAATATAACAAAGAAGTAAAAGAACCCAACATAATTCACAAGTAATTATCAAGACGAGAGGAATCTAAGACCTAAATCTACTTGCGTTGAATTCTCAACATGGTATCAGAGCTAAGGTCAAGGAAGATTAGAGATCACTCTGTTGGCTCAAAGGAAATGGTTACTCCCTCTATGATAAGTTATATAAGAATGGGATTCAATACTCGTAGGAACTTTTATCAAGAAGATCTTCTACTACTTATTCAACAAGGTCAAAAGTCAAGGGTTCTTGGCTGCACTTATAGGTTCACTTAATGATGATAATGCATGGATTATTGATAGTGGAGCATCAAGGCATATAACGGGGAAGAGTAAACAACTTCACACTCTATCAAAGGAACCATCTTCTCATGCGAGTGGAATTGGGAGACAATAAAAGTTATGTTGTTAGGCCCGGGATCAACATCTTTGAAGTTGGAGAATGCGACTAAGCTACATCTCAACAATATACTATATGTTCCGGGTTTGAAAAAAGAATTTGCTTTCAATTTCGCTTAGAAGATAAAGGGGATATAGTAGTGTTACGAACATCTCGATAATATCTCGAAATCAAGATTTTTTGGGTGAGCCGATGTTTGCCGATTTTTAAGGATATTTTTATGGTATCTTAGTTTTGCCGATGTTTGCCGATTTTTTTACCGATATATTCCCGATTTTTCACGATTTTTTGTTTTTTCACGGACCCTTGCCGATTTTATCTCGATGCCGATGTTCGCAACATTGGGATATAGTTGCTTTTTGTTGATGGAAAGGTTTTGGTTTGGGGGAAAAGATTCAAGTATAGATAAAGCTAGGGTTATTGGACTTCGTGAAGGAAGCTTATATAGAGTCATAACACCATCTCCTCAAGCTCTAGTTCATATGGAAATCAATCCCATTGAGCTATGGCATAGAAGATATGGTCATCTACACTACAAGGTCATTCCCACTCTTAATCAAGCTCGGTTCATGGCATCCCTAATTTCAAAGAAGATCGTGAGGAGTTTGCAAGGGATGTTCTTTGGGTAAACATACAAGAAAACCATTTGCAAATAGCGAAACTAGGTCTAAAGAAATATTAGACCTCATTCATTCCGATGTGTGTGGGCCTATGTACGAAAAAATCACTTGGAGGTCATATTTACTACGTAACATTCATTGATGATCATTCTAGAAATACATGGTTCTACCTTCTCAGGAAAAAAGATGAAGTATTTGAGAAATTCAAGGAATTTAGATCTGAAGTGGAAACCCTAACTCGAGAGAAAAAATAAAGACTTTAATATTTGATAATGTGGGGAATACACTTCTAAAGAATTGTTTGCATATTGTAAACAAGTAGGAATTAAGAGGGAGCTCTACTATCCCGAACAAAATGGAGTGGTCGAAAGAAAGAATAGAACAATTGAAGAAGATATATGGACAATGCTCTTATTTCAAGACTTACCAAAATTTTCTATGGGGAGAAGCAACAATGACAACAATATATATATTCAAAATAGAAGTCCTCATAGAATTCTTGAGAATATGACACCCGAGGAAACATTCATAGGGAAGAAGCCAAGTGTGGACCGTCTCGAATCTTTGGGAGTCCTCGCTATATCCACGTTCCAAAGGACAAGCGAAAGAAATTAGATTCTACAAGTATCAAAGGAATGTTGGTTGGCTATAGTCTCTCCTCAAAAGCATATAAAATCTACATCAAGGAAGGAAGATATATTGAAGTAAGCGGGGATGTTATAATTGATGAAAATCATGCCTACAAAAGATCCAAAGATATCCTTATTGATTCCAATGAAGAAGATATGCCAATATTCAAAGAAGAAGAAGTACACCACGACAATCCTTCTACAATTCAAGAAGAAGGAGGACCAAGTGAGCCTATTCAACTCTGTAGATCATATCGAACACTAGGAAGAGACCAAATTGGTTAAAAGCTACTCTTGATGATGCTCTGAAGGACATGAAGTCGCGAAAGGAACCTTTAGAGAAAGTAAAAGGTTGAAAAGATATTCCGATATGCTGCATATATGACAAAATTAATTGAAGCTAAACCATTTACATTTGAAGAAGGTGCTCATCAAGAAGTATGGAAGAAGGCAATGCAGAAGAATTTCAATCCATCATGAAGAATGGGGTTTGGGAAGTCGTTCCTAGACCTAGTGACAAATACGTTGTCACCTCCAAATGAATCTACAAGATCAAGCACGCTATTGATGGAAGTATAGACAACTACAAAGCTAGATTTGTTGCAAGGGGCTTCTCTCAAAAGGAAGGCATAGATTATGAAGAAACCTTTGCACCCACCACAAGGTATACTACCATTAGATCTTTCGTTCCATTGGGCCGATACAATTGGATGGAATATCCATCAAATGGATGACATAATTTCGAATGGGACCATCGATGAGGAAGTATACATTGAACAACCCGAAGGCTTTGAAGTAAATAGCAAAGACACTCATATCCGTAGACTCAAGAAGGCCCTATATGGTTTGAAGCAAGCTCCTAGGGCATGGTATGCAAGAATGGATGCATACCTTCTAAGAATTGGGTTCATAAAGAGTACCGCCGATCCAAATCTCTACATCAAGGTTGTGGATAATGAGCCACGTCATTATTCTACTATATGTGGATGATCTATTCATCACCGGTGTGGAGCGAAGGATACAAGAATGCAAGAAGATGTCCGGGCAAACCGAGTCCGAGATGAAGGATCCGGGACCGATGCACTATTACCTCGGGTTTAGAAATATGGCGTAAACACGAGGAGATATATTTGGGGCAAGGAAAGTATATACTCAAATTGTTGCGTAAATTTGGGATGATGGATTCCAAGCCCATGACTACTCCCATGATCACCGATCTCAAGAAGTTGAGAAGCTCGACTCAAGTTTGTTGAGACCCCTACCTCCTAACGTAAGTTGTGAGTATCCGGTAAATACTAGGTCGGATATATGCTTTGTTGTGAGCATTCTTAGTCAGTTTCGACTTGGAGCCTCGTCATGATCATTGGATAACGGACAAGCATATATTGAGATATCTTTGTGGCACTATACATCATCGCCAAAGTACGATAGCAAGGAAGTCAAGTTGATTGGCTTCACGGATTTCCGATCGGGTGGCGTGAGATCGACTGGAAGAAGCACTACAGGTGGATGCTTTATTTTGGGATCCACATGATCTCATGGATTAGTAGAAAGCAAGATCCTCGTTTCTTTGAGTGGTGTTGAAGCGCAGTATGTGGTCTGCATGTGAAGTAGGAAGGGAGGTTGTATGGTTAAGGACGCTTTTGACACATTTGTTCCGAAGCCTCCGGGTCCCTACCGAGATAAACTGCGTGACAATCAAAGCAACATCAAGATGTTTGAAGATCTTGTGTTTCATGATAGGATGAAGCATATCAACAATAAGTTCCATTACATTAGGAACTTGGTGCAGGGATGGGATCGTGAAGCTAGAGTATGTTGAGATTTTCTCGTATTTGAGGTAGCGTCAGTTGTGCTCTAGCTCCCAAACTTTGTGGAGGGACTAGAGTTCACCTGATCTACAAGACCCGTAAATGGATTTGGGAAATTTCATCTGGTTTAGGAGATATTAAATTAATTAATTATTTTAATGTATTTCCGAAGTTAAAATTTAGGGAACTTAAATAATTAAAGTGAATTAATTAAACATGTGATGAAATTGTCTTAAGTCACACGGATCAAGCTTTCTTTTAATCTTAGCCATTGATTCAAGATCCGATCATGGCCGTTGATTTGTCCATGAGAAAAGTATAAAGGAAAGGCTTGGGGTCATTTGTAAAGACACATAGAGGCGAGCACCGAAGCTAAGCCGAGATTCTAGGACAGGTTTGCTAAGAATACTCGAAGTGTTTCAGACGCATGCAGAGGGGAATTTAGACCAAGGGGGATGATTTGATCTCTGGGGTTTGAATACACAAGAGGCGTAGAGATCGACTCAAGGACAACGCAGGAAGACAGGTAAGACAGCAACAACAAGGACAAACGTGATTTTCGGCGGGAAACCCTTAGGGGTTACGCAAAGACCCTTCGGTAGCGGCGTAGTGAGTCGCGTCACCCATTCCGGGGTAACGCCGGTCCCCTTTCCGAGTAGCGCCGAGGGTTTGGAGGACTTCCAAGGATGACGCAGAGGCTTTCGTGGGGCTTCGGAGGTCGACGCAAAGCCCTTCGGGGAGCAATGGTCGGGGTTTGTAGGCCCTAATCTTGGGTCGAGTTCTCGTAAATCTCTGTTTGAGGGTGTGGATCGTCATTATTTTGGCCCCAGATCACCAAATGAGTTGTAGATCTAGTGTTTTCTCTTGTCTGGGTTTTCCGGATCCGGAACCCGCATTTGTGTCTTCGTAAATATTCTTAATAATAGAACCCTCCGTGCCGCCGCAGACCGGGTTTTCCCGCATTGGGTTTTTCCGGGGACTATTTGTCCGAAATAACCGTGTCACCTTTGTCAATGTGTGCATGTGCTTATTCTAGATTTGGATTGGTAGAGATGCGTTATGTGTTTTGCTTCGATTTTAACTTGAATTTATTCGAGCTAATAACTTATCTAAGTAGGAGGAGCATAACCGGATTAACAATAATAATTTCTACATAAAGTATAAGATTAAGAAATTTCTACATGGTATCGTAGCAGTGCAAGTATCTAGGAGGGTCGCCAACGGGAGAACTGCGAAGGATCTAGCTATGAAAGCAAAAGCGTATAAACGCAGATCTAAAGGGACAACGCAAGCTTTCAGGAGCGGATTCACGCAGAGGAAGGGTGACGCTCGTCTATGCATCGTGTCCTAGCAAGCCCACGCAATTACTACGCGGAGGCAATCTCACAAACAACGCCGGTTTGGTCCGAAGCCGCCTAGTGTGATTCGTATCCGAATCTGTCGCATCCGAAAAGATCTCGTAAAAGCCTGCAGAAATTTAGAAGAGCTTTGGCGGTTAAATTCTCAAGTTTTCGCATTTTTAGCCTTAGCACAAGTGACAAAGATTGGGAGGAGATCATCTTCTCGGAGAGTTTCTTGCCAAAGAAAACTGTAGCTGGAAACTTTGATCAAAGGATCAAAGAAGGAGCCGAATCATAGTTGATTTGGTAGATTTCCAAGGAGAGAAATCAAGTGTCGTAGGGAGCAGAAGGCACCGTTTCACCAAGGGCCTTAGATCCATTTCTCTTGCAAAGAGAAAAGGAAGTTCCGACACATCTCGAGCGCATGGCTCCTCGTGGACTATGTGATCAGATAGGCTAGAAGGCCTCTGAAACTTTTCGGGTTTGGAAGGCAAGGATCCCGATTGTCATTGAGGCGTACAATCTAAGAGACCATGCGTAATAGACTCTAGCCACACCGACAGATGCGGATCTCCTTCTCGAAGCATAAGGAAGCTGCTCGGGCATGCCAAGCTACCGATTATGGATAGTATCAAGGACCATATTGTACCACACATAGCCGAGAAGAAGACAACTAACAAGATGTGGAAGGCCTTGACTTCCCTATATGAGGGAAATTCTATCCAAAGAAAAAATGCCGTTGGAGACTCGTATGAGGTCATTCATGATGACCAAGGGAGAAGACATGGAGCACTTCCTCTCGTAATCGCAATCAACCGGGGAGATCAACCGACCGCAACAGGTGCACCCGTGGATGATGCGTGATAGTCAGATCGCCTTCAATGCGGTCACTGGATGAGTGGGACAGACTTGTGGTCAATTCTCGCGTCAAGAAGAACTTCGCAGCAGTTCACCAAGAGACAAAGACAACCTAGGATTGAGCAAAGTGAAGAAGGAAGATGAGGAAGATGCGACTTTGGCATCAAAGAAGCGACCAAAGAAGAAGAAGGATCTTTCAAAGATCAAGTGCTTCCCAGTGTGGTGAAATGGGACATTTTGCTAGCCATTGTCCGGAGAAGAAAAGGACAAGGAAGCATCTTATTCCAAAGCTAGCCATGGGCACCGATGGGTCGGAGATGATGCGGCATGAGTGCTCATGAACCACGAAGGTGTGGTGACATGGACATGTAGAAGAGCTACATGGAAGAGAGGCAGATCCTGAGCAAAGCCTCATCTCTTGGATCACATGCGAGCTACGACGACCCTTTAAGATAGTAGCAGGACAAGTGGAGCAAAGGTGCATAGATCACCGTATGAGGGGCAGAGCGGGCAGTATCCGGAGGCCGGGAGGAGCAACACAGAGCAAAGCAAACAGAGAAGTAGCAGCGCAGAGACGATGTGACTTCGCCGGCTGCAGTGCGGAGCTCGCAAGAGGCAGAGCTTCGCAGGGACAAAGGCAGGTGCAGGGAGCAACGATGATAGATTTCAACACAAGGAGCCGATGTGACTTTCGGTAGTGCGAGTGAGTCTCGATCACGCAGCGTAGCCGTAGTTGTGCATCGTTCTTTAGATGCTGGCACTGCACCGCAGCAGCCTATGGAGCTTCAGTGATGAGGATGTAGCCCATCGGGCTTGTTTGTCAAAGATTGGGCAAGAGATTCGACTTGTGTCTCTCAACAATTGAAGTTGCGGTGCAAGCAGATCATCGGTGGAAGTGCTATGAGCAACACAGCATGCAACATATTGAGAGTGGGAGCCGCATGTGGCGCAAGTGCAGTCATGAGTAGGCGTAGATGCATGACAAGAACATTGCAGAGTTGAGTGGCAGGAGGCCAAGCTTCAACAGCTACGTAACCGGTGCCCAAAATCATGTAATGCATAAGTGTGATGTATTGCTAGAGCACACCCTTGATGCTAAGAGGGATTGTTGATATTTTGTGTATTTGGGGTAGCATCGCCGTGTGCTCTAGCTCCCAAACTTTGTAGGGAGGGACTAGAGTTCACCCGATCTACAAGACCCGTAAAATGGATTTGGGAAATTTCATCTCGGTTTAGGAGATATTAAATTAATTAATTTTTTTAATGTATTTCCTAAGTTAAAACTTAGGGAACTTAAATAATTAAAAATGAATTTAATTAAACATGCAATGAAATTGTCTTAAGTCACATAGATCAAGCTTTCTTTTAATCTTAGCCATTGATTCAAGATTCGATCATGGCCGTTGATTTATCAACGAGAAAAGTATAAAGGAAAGGCTCGGGGTCATTTGTAAAGACACACAGAGGCAGCAGTATCGAAGCTAAGCCGAGATTCTAGGGCAGTGGTTTGTTAAGAATACTCAAGTGTTTCAGGCTGCGAGAGAGGGGAATTTAGACCAAGGGGATGATCCGATCCCGTGGTCTAGAATACACAAGAGTGCAGAGATCATCTAACGGGACAACGCAGAGGAAGGCAACAAAGACAAGAAGCAAGGACAACGCAAGCCTCTCCAAGGACAACGTGATTTTTCAGCAGAAACCCCCAGGGGTTACGCAGAGACCCTTCGTGCAGGCGTAGTGACTGCGTCACCCATTCTCGGGGGTAACGCAGCCTCCTTCCGGAGCGGGGCCGTTGAGGGTTTGGAGGACTTCCAAGGTCGACGCAGAGGCTTTTAGGGGCTCTTAAGCCGACGTAGAGCCTTTCGTGGGCAACGCTAGGGTTTCTAGGCCCTAATCTTGGCCGAGTTCTATAAATCCCATTTGAGGGTGTCGATTAGTCATTATTTTGGCTCTAGATCAGCCAATGAGCCGTAGGTCTAGTGTTTTCTCTATCTGGGCTTTCCGTATCCGGAACCCGCATTTGTGTATTCGTAAATATTCTTAATAATAGAACCCTCCAGCACTGAGAGACCGGTTTTCCCGCATTGGGTTTTTTCCGGGACTATTTGTCCGTAAATAACCGTGTCACTTTGTCAATGTGTGCATGTGCTTATTCTAGATTTGGATTGGTAGAGATCTCGTTATGTGTTTTGCTTCGATTTTAACTTGAATTTATTCAGGCTAATAACTTATCTAAGTAGGAGGAGCATAGCCGATTAACGATGACATTTCTGCATAAAGTATGAGATTCGTAAATTTCTACACAAAGTATGTTTCGACCGATGATCGATGTAGGGTCGATATACTAACAAAGTCTCTTCCTAATAAGAAATTTGAATATCTTAGAAACATGCTTGGTTTAATAGATATTGTCGATTTTGTTGATGATGATAAAAGTTTGGAAGAGATTTGTTGAGGCTTTGTGTGCAAGACACATCAGCTCGGGAGGACATCAAGCCAACACTATGTGTTGATGTCTAGATCCCGAAGTGGGGAGGGTGGCGTTGGTCATAGAGCCTTGATCTCATATACGCACCTGCATCCCTAGGTTGATGGTTAGCAAGTAAGCTTGATGGTACTTAGAGAGGCCGAAAGCTTTAGTCCATTTTAGTCCCACTCGAATGGATTGCCATGGTCAGGAATCTAGTCCGTGGGACCGTGAGTGCCTAAACTAGTTGGAGGACCTTGGATAGATTTCCCTCGGTTAGGAATCTAGTCTTTGGCACCATGAGTGCTTAACAGCTTGGAGGACCTTGGATAGATGGCTCCGGTCATGAATCTAGTCCATGGCATTGCGGTGCCTAAACCCTTCATGGTTCATATGTTTTGAAATCTTCCTTGTACTTGTATATGAATACCTCTCTAGTTAAGAGGGAGTGTTGAAGAATGTAACTAGGTTCGGTCTTTCATAAATGTATTTGAGTCATTATGTAATGTACTTATAAAAAAGAATGAAAAAACAAATTTTGTATTATTGTTACAATGACTTATTAAAGCATGGGTTTCATTCTTTCTGGTCATCTTTTGTTAGTCAAAATTCCATTGTAGACTCCTAGAATTTATATTGATTCATTAGAGCCATTGTACATTTTTAAGGAGACCCTCTTTCGTTGGGCTTTTGAATCATCTAAAAAGAATTATTTTAGAGTCAAAAATGGAATTCGTGTCACTCCACCAAGTCGGTCCTTGCCCGATGAAGTCGACTTGAAAGGGAGCAATTCGACCCACAAGAAGCTTATATACAAGTGTAGTTCGATCTATTTGGACATCCACTCAACAAGTTCGATACTCATAAGAAACAATGCAGAGAAAAGGTGTGAAGTGCGGGAGGAAGAAGCAAAAGTGCAGGATCAAAGTTTTTGGTCTCTCTCCCTCTCTTTTCTACGAAGTTACTGCAATTGCAGGATCGAAGTTGTTGGAATTGTAGGGTTGAAGCTCGTTGCCGTAGTAGGTCGAAGTTGCGAAGGGTCGAAAGTTGCTAGGGTCAGTGTTGCTAGGGTGCATAGGCTGCAGAGGTCAGTCGCTCGCAAGGTCAAGGATCTAGATTGTAGGCCGCAGGAAGGAAGGGTCGACTTGGTGGTTGGAGGAAGTCCGTGTCTCAGTGGTGAAGAAGTCTAGGATTATCTCGGTGAAAACTATTGAAATGAGAGAGATTTTGGTGGGTTTCCCCCTAGATTGTTTTGCCACTGGTAGAGTACCTACACCTTGTGTCTCTTGTTTTGTGATCTTCATACATACATAAATTTGGTAATTGCTTAATGCAAGTTAATATAACGAAAGAAGTAAAAAGAAGGCAACATAATTCACAAGTAATTATCAAGACAAAGGAATCTAAGACCTAAATCTACTTGCATTGATTTCTCAACAAAAGACACGAGTCAATATGAGGCTCGTTCTCCTAGTTTCTCGACCCAGACTCTGTCGTGGCTTGGACGGATTTGAGTAGCTCTTGCTCCACAAACACATGCGAGATCCACACTCAACCACCCACAACGGTCAAACTTTTCCTAGAGTTTCAACCTTCTCTCCCTCAAATCTCGGCTTGCTATAGCTTAAACACAAATTGCTCTAGCTTCACGGAAATTCTCGGTACGCAAGTAGGTTATCTCGGTTGAAAACTCATGTTGGGAAAGCAACCTCCCCTTGTTGTTCTTTCCTTTCTTCGGACTGCAACCAAAGTGTCCTCACAAGCTCCTACGCTCTTCTCCTCCCCAGTGAGAAGAATAATGCGAGAGCATCCTTGCTTTGCTAGTACGTTCTCCCTTGAAGCTGTGCGTATTTCCCTCTTCAAGCAACTTGTGCAAAATACGCATACTCCTCCTCCTTCCTCTCAATACGGATGAGAATAATGAGAAAACACTTTCCTTTTTGTCTTCTTTAAATGAGGAGAAACCCTAACCCTAGAGATCTAATGGCTAAGATTAATCTCAACTCATTAGATCAAGGGTAGATATTATTTCCTCTCTTGACCCCTTTCTCATGTTGTCCCCTCACTTAAAGAATTCCTAGACACCTTTTTAATGTTATGTACCGATATGCACTTTTTTTCTCATAAAGCGACTTTAATATTATAAAGTGCACTATGTACTTTTCACATAGTCACTTTATAACACATGTGACTCTAATAAATTAAGATACATGGTACACAACTCATAAAAAATAATTTTTCTCCAAGACATTAATAAACTCATCATGTCCCAAGACGCAAATATTAATATTGTCTTCCCTGAAATAAAGGATAAATGCCTAGGATACACTTCCTTGGTACCATTTTTCTCAACAACATACTTAGCTATCGGAGTTGGTTCATAGTGACTTTTGTTGGCATCTAGCCACTTGTTTGTGAAGGAAGTATCTCTTTACTTTTTGTGATACAACTTCCACTCACAATGTTGCATGATCTATCACTATACCTTATTTATGACTGCGCAACTAATTCTTAGCTCTTTTGGTGGATCATGGAGGTACCTACCACACTATGGTGTTGGTCTTTTAATGAATATTACATGTATCTTTAGTGTCACGGGCAACTTGATCTACTTTGTGTCCCTTTAGTCAGTAACATGCTTCAATGGATTTTTCATCAAGACCTTTCCTAGATGCCATGTTTACTAGATTGTGGAATGTTGGTATTGGAGATTGTTAGCTTTGTGGAGTTACTCCAAAAGTGTTCTCACCTTCTAGGTGAATGCTAGGTCTCTTAGCCTCTTGGTGATGCCTCATGGGTATATGGATGGCTCAGCTTTTGGGTGGATGCTTGACCTTGACCTTGGGTGGATGTATATTTTCCATGAAATTCGCAACCGCTATGATGAACAATCCGAAACGAATCTCTTTTCATTAAGACACAAAATTTCTCTACTCTAGATAAGCATCGGAATAGAAACAAAGATAAAAACACGAGTCACACAATAACACTTTTTTTCTTGAGACACACAACTCGGGCAAACCCTCACTTTGTCGTAGAATTTATTGACAAAATTTGAGCAATTAAATCTCTTTACACGGCAATATTGTTTCACTAGAAAACACAATCGTTCTCACCGCTTATACTTAGCTTGAAAACTCCTTGCAAGAAACTCAACCCAACTCCTACTTTCTTCGTAGTCTCCCGCCCCTATTTTCTAGTGCAATAGTGGCCCCTATTATTTAGGAATTTCCACCTAAATCCTAGCGCGACCTGTAACATTAATGTTTGTTTATCTCAAAGGTATGGTTCCTCCAAAGTACGCTCTCTCGTACAACAAGCTCTCTCACACAAACTCGTGCAAACAATTATGATACAAAGATGTGCCTTTTTTCTCCTTTTAAGTAATTCGATCCATGCTATATCTCGCAAGTACGAATTTAGAACACAAGTAGAGTTTGACTTGTTAACCGAGTCAATTGCTAGTGTAACACGTCCTTGCTTCAATCAAGTATGAAGCTCTCCAAATCATCCACTTTCTAAATATGAATTGCCCTCGTTAGAAGTCCGCACAAACTATTCCTCCAAATCCACGCATCATTTTCCTTGCTTCACGAACTCATCCATGTACACGAACTCGTCCATGCTAAAGAAAGATCGATCTTGGTCTTTCTTGACTAAGGAACGAGTCAAGAAGACCTTCCATGCTACTATTTTCAACTGGATGGTTCTCGTTTGGGTGGATGCTTGACCTTGGTTAGACTAGTCACTTAGAGGAGAGGGCACTTAGCCTTAGGATCTTGGGACTATGTGATATACACCTTGGAGTTTAGACACTTGACTCGAGGATGCTTGTATTGAGGAGCATACTGAAATAGAGGTTGAAGATGAACTCTGGACACTTGTTGCAAAGAAGCATTGAGATTAGTGACCACATTGGCACACATGAGAGTAGGATTGGGCACATGAGAGGACATGTAGCACACAATTGGATGAGGAGTGCCTTGCATGATAATTTTCTCGATAGTGAATCACCATAAAAAAAGGTGGCTTTGGACTAGCAACTTGTTGGAGGGTGCGTTGTCTTAGAGGAGGGGTGTCGAGCCTAATGAGGATCATTATTGGAGGGTGTTTCATTTTGGGGGTTGGATAAACCATAGTTTGGCACATGTACATCCTTGTATTATAAAGTGTTCCATGTGGGGTTGCCTTGTTGGTTACTTGTATGGACTTATGTCCTTATTTATGTTAGCCTCCCGACTTATCATTTATGTACTCGGAGGGGAGAACTTTTTGTATTCATTATTGTCATTGTAGTATAATATTTTTAATGTCTTAGAGAAGTCTTGCAGGAAGCTCTTGTCTTCATTACCATCATTGTACTATATTCTTTGTAAGTTTTTCGGAAAAGTCTTATAGGTAGCAAGACTTTAGGGTTCGTGAGGAAACCCTAGGTGCATGATGTTAGGGTTCATGAGAGAAACCCTAGGAGAAGACGAGGGGAGAGAGACATCTTAGATGTTCATGGAGAGAATGCTCATGTGATGCTAGGGTTTGTGCCATGCATTTAAATTAGAGGACATGATGTCGTAGTTGATGATATTATTATGGCTATTGTTGTACCTGTGAAAATCCATGAAATTTTGCAAATCGCTATTATGAACAATCTCGAAACTAATTTCTTTTCATATAGACACAAAATTTCTCTACTTATTTTGCGTACGAATAGGGACATAAACAAATACAAACTCATACATATCAACAACACAATTTTTATAGGGAACCAAATTGGGAAAACCCTCGCTTGATTGAGAATCTTATTGAAGAAGAATGAGATAATAGATCTTTTACAAAAACAATTTTGTTTCACTAGAAAACAATATGGTTTCCTCTACTTGTACTAATCTGAACACCTCCAAGACTCCGTTCCCTACTTTCCTATTTACTTGCGCAAATCCCAAGGAATTTCTCCCTATAAATCGCGCACAAGCCTCTCTTGGTACGCTAATCCTCTTACAAGCTCACACACACAAACTCAAATCCGTGTTCTCTATTGCCTTGTGTCACCATCTCATCCTCACAAGACAATGAATAACAATGTGCCTTGATCCTCCTTTTAAGCTTTTCGAATAGGCTAGATCTAGTAAGTCTTTATTTTAGGAATTGATTTTTGTGATTGATGAGTTAAATGAGTTAACTAACTCATGCAACTTGACTCATCTCAATTCTAGAAATTAAGATTCAATCACTTGTCCTTTTCCCAAATTAACTCACACTAGAAGACAATAAACTATTTCTTCCACTTTTTGCACATTAGTTAGTGTTGATTTTCCATGACCTTGGGTCTAGGATAGAATCTTAAAATCTCCGACGCCTACCAAACCAAGAATCTCAACAAAAACTACTTCGCACGAGCGCGGAATATAAACAATAGTAAATCACACATGCACTGACATTATAGACAAATTTTTACATTTTTCAACCCAACTTCGTTGTACTAAACAACATATAATACAACAACCTAGGCTCCCGTACGATAATGGCCCTCAATCATCCACTAGTACAAGATACAAATTGGGGCTTGGTGTCGTTGCATCGACAACCAATCTACCCTCAACAAGATACTCTAACCATCCGTCGGTGTAGTCAACTCTCTCGGCTCCTCTCGTCGTATCCTATACGCCGTCTGGTCCTTCGACTCCCGATCCGCAGCTCCTACCTCTATCAATGCTCCAAATCCATCCGATCACCGAACCTCGATTATCTAGTCTCGCTCACTAGTTGATCGTTCGTCCATCAACGCATCAACACATCGAGACTCATGTTGAGTTGTTCACAACTCCACTCTAGAACACTTCTCAAATCTCGCGCACCGTCGCTCCTCAACTACTCAAGGACTTCAACCCACTATGGTCTTCCTTTCGCTACACCGATGAAGACCAACATAGGGCATGCGCAGGGTTGCCACCTATCACCCGCAAGATGTCCATCTCCCACAATGAACACGGGCTAGGAGGACTTCCCCGTGAAAAAGTTGGAGACCCAAATCCCCACCGCAAAAATCCGATATTACTTCTCCTACCTATTAATTCCATGCAAGTTATTTATCGTGTTACACCGTAAATATCTAATTAAAAAATACAACCGCAACCTTCACTAATTAAATTATATGTGGAAACAAGAACTCGAGCAAGAAGAAATAAACACACATGACACCGTTGATTTTGGGACAATATCCCGGAAAAAACCCAATGCGGAAAACCAAGGTGAAACAACCGAGGGTTTGTATAATTATGCCGTAGTTTTTTGAGTACACCCTTCGGATGCCTAAACCGGCAATCCTATACAAAGATCTAATCGGACAAAAAAGATAAGGAGATGATCTCACCTCGTCACCGGAAAATTTGGCAATCGATCCGCACCGGAGACGAGCCTCTGCCAGCCTCTACGTTTGCCTACGCGAGTCACCGTGTCATCGCTGCCGGGGATCGCGCGCGCACCTCCTCCCGATCTCCTATTAACCGGAAACTTCGACTCTCTAGCCTCCTGTCTCACACCCCAAACCTCCGACACTAGATCCCGACCGTTCCCCAACGAAATACAAACTTCCTCTAAAGCTCGCACCGCCACAACGTAGCTCATGCCGCCTGCATGGCAATGTGTAGCTTCTCCGAATACTCTGCCTCTCTCGCATTGCACTCTTCGATCGGGAAAAAACTTCCTCTAGAAAACTGCCTTCGCCCCTCACCGCAAGAATCTCCTCGATGATCTCTCTCCGTCGCTGCATTGCTCACCTTGAGAAATTGATCTTTTGATCCCGCTCGATGTATCTTCCAAATGCCCATTGAAGTCCTTCTTATAATCTTCTCATTGATGATTCACTAGCTAAGATTAAAACATAATCAAGGGCTAAGATTAACTTGACTTGATCCTCGCACTTTTTCTAGAAGATTCACACCTTGTCTAATTAAGTCACTTTAAATTATTTTAATTCGAGTTTAAAGCCTAGGCATTCATTAAAAATAATTAATTATTTTAATTAAACCTCCTCCAGGTGGAATTTTCCAAAACGAGTTTTTGGGTATTTTGGAATACATGTGTCACTAGCCTCCTTGCAAAAATCTCGAGGCTAGAGCACATCCGTACGTACACGAGAATCAACACTCCCCCTTAGCGAGGAATGTGCTCTAGCAATGCATCCAATCGAAGTACCGCCGACTTTCGCACCATTCGTCGCGCCGTCGGTGTCCTGGTCGCTGCTACCCACCAACTATTGCGTAGCTTCCTCTCCGCGCCGCATCTCGTGCCGCTTCGTCGACACGCGCACTCGTCGCCAAGCTGCCATTGCACCGCAACTTTCGTTGATCGCGCGCAACATGCGCAACAGAAAAACATCCAAAATACTGAACCAGTCGTGGTCGGCATGATGCATCCGTAACCGGAGATCTTCTCTGCTGCTAGTCTCCGCGCCGACCCTCCGAAGCCTGCGTCTCGCGTTGTCGCTACCTCAAATGACCGTGCCCACCGCACCGCCGGCACAATCGCTCCGCGCTCGCCGCGGCGCTCGCTGATATGCTAGCGCAGCTGCTCTCGGCACTCCTTTGCACCAACCGACACCGGTCCATCTTGCTGCCGCGAGTATGGGGTCTCGTAGCAAGGTGATGATCCAAGAGGTGGACTCCTCGTGGACCTTGCCCATCTTGTAGCACTCGGAGGCTACAACTCTAGATCCACCCCACCTCTCCCCTCGAGGTAGCTGGGCAATCCTCGCAAACTCCTCTTCGATCTCTCGCGCTTGCGTGCCTAGCGATCTTGCTCCTTCTCCCTTGTCCTTCTTTCGAAGAGGACACCGAGAAATGAAGTGGCCCATCTCACCACATCGGAAGCGAGTTTGATCTTTGAAAGATCCTTCTTTCTCCGTTTCTGCTCGCTACCCCTTAGATGCGAGGGTTGCATTTTCTTCCTCCTTCACCCTCTCCGCGTTCAATTTCAGTCGCCACTACACGGCCATCAAGTTGCTACTCGACCAGTATCTCGCCCTCATCTCTTCCCGTTGAAGAAGCACGGTCACATCCCCTCCCAACCGGCGCTGTTTCCCTACCGAGGTACTCTTGAACAAAAATCCTGCCACTCCTCGGAGGACACTTTTTCAGGGCTAGTCTCACCATCTTTTGCTCCCCGAGACACCGACCCTATAGGCGACCGGCCACCGATCTCGGACTCTCTTGAAGCTCGTGAGGAAGGGATCAATGTGCTCCCTTACTGCATCCTCGTGGATCTCATCTTTTTCCTCCTAGTACATCTTACGTTGCTCTGGAAGATCATTGATATAACGTAGCCAAGGCATCCCACATGTGTCTGTCCCTTTGCCCGCAATGTGACATACAACATGATCCCTCACCGCGTCGAGGATCAAACGCCTCGGGCTTCGCCATATCCTTCTCGTAGGCCTTAAATGGACCCGCATCCACGAGGACAGCTACCACACTCCCTCGATGAATGCCTTGAGATCATGCTCATCTAGAAGGCATGTGATCCGCAGCTTTCCAGTATCACACAACGTTGGATACTCCATCCCAACGGATCTTGATCTCCTTAGCCCATTAGCTACCATCTCGGCGAATCAAAAAGTCGAACCACTCCCTCTCTCCCTCTCGCGCACCTGCTAGGTGCGGCCTACGCACTCCTTGCCGTGAGTTAGTCGTCCGCTCCCTCGTTCTTCGTCGCTCAGCAAGGCGAGAAATAAAATTCCTTGGCTCGGTAATTCACCGCAAGGAAGAAATTCCCTCACAAAAGTGTCTTCTTCCTTCTTCTAACACTTTTCTGTCCCAAAGATGTGCCGCACGAGCGCGTCCCACGAAGACGCTTTGCGACGGCGAGATGCACGTCGTCGCGCTCGCTCCCTCTCCGTAGCTAACAAATCATAGTACTGGGAAATCTTACGTCCGTCGACTCACTCGAGGTGAGATTTTCCTTGGAGAGTCTTGCCCTCCGGGCACTTGGCTGCATGTGGCCCCTCACAGATTCGATGCACAGCTGCACTACGCAACACTTCGATCATCCCTCCTTCTTCTTCAACGCCGGGCTCTTCAAATCGCCGCTCTCTTGCTTCACCTCGCGCTACGATACCATGTGAAAATTTGGAGACCCAAATCCCTACCGCGGCAATCTAATATTACTTCTCCTACTTGTTAATTCCATGAAAATTATTTACCGCGTCACACGCCTGTAAATATCGAAGTAAATACAACTATAGCCTTCACTAATTAAATTATATGCGGAAACAAGAGCGCGATCAAGAAGAAATAAACACATATATGACACTCTGTTGCTTTTTGGACAATGTCGGAAAAACCCACCCTCGGAATATCAATGCAACAGGCTGAGCGTTTGTATTATTATGCGAGTAGTTTACTGAGTACAATTCTCCGGATGCCCAAAGCTCGATAATCCTCTACAAAGGTCTAGCCGGACAAAAAGATAGTGAGATGATCTCACCCCGTCAACGCTGGAAAATTTGTGCCGGATGCACTAGAGATGAGCCTCTGCCGAACCTCTATGCGAGTCTACTGTGAGTCGCGCTGCTGCTTCCAGGGCTTCTGGCGCACCTCCTCGATCTCCTACGCAAACGGAAACTTCGACTGCGGCCTCCTAGGTCTCACACACTAGCTTCGACACTAGATGTGTCAACAACAACGCCCGTCTTCACCTCCTCCCGATCGCCTACTAGCCCGGAAACTTCTCGACCCTGCGGCCTCCGTCTCACACACTAGCTTCGACACTAGATCCCGAGCCTGTTCCCCAGCGAGAATATAGACTTCCTGCGAAGCCTGCGCACCGCCACAACGTAGCTCTCACGCCGCCTCTCGCGTGGCACCGGCGCAACTTCTCCGGAGCCATCGTCCGCCCTCTACTGCCTTGCACTCTCCGGATCAAGAAAAACTTCCTCTGTAAAAACTATCCTTGCTCATTGCAAGAATCTCCTCGATGATCTCTTCGACCGCTCCGCGCTGCTCACATGAGAAATCGATCTCTTTATCCCGCTCGATGTATCTTCCAAATGCCCATCGAAGTCCTTATAATCTTCTCGTCGATGATTCAACGGCCAAGGTCAAAAACATAATCAAGGGCTAAGATTAACCCGGCTCGATCCTCGCCTTTTTTCTAGAAGATTCACACCCGGTCTAATTAATTCACTTTAATGCCTTTTAATTCCCTAAGTTTAAACTTAGGCATTCATTAAAAAATAACTATTTCTTTTAATTAAACCTCCTCGGGTGGAATTTTTCCAAAAACGATTTTCGTATTTTGGAATACACATGTGTCTTAGCCTCCCCGCAAAATCTTGAGGCTAGAGCACATCCCGATGCTACCGTAAATCAACACTCCCTCTTAGGAGAGGAATGTGCTCTGTAGCAATGCATCCAACTAAAGCATCGCCTGAATTTGGCACCAATCCCGGTTGCGGCTGGCGGTGTGCGGATGCTCGTTTGCCCACCAACTACTTTGTGTAGCTCTCTCTCTACGTTGCATTTCGTGTTGCTATCGACGGCGCATTCAATGCGGCCAAGCGCCACCGCACGCATCTCTCGTTGCCGCCGCCATTGCAACAACCACAACATTAAAAACATCCAAAATACTTGAACCAGCCGTGTTTAGTATGATGCATGTACGTAACTAGAGATACATTGCTTGACTACCGCTACCGATGCCGACCCTGCGAACCCTCGCGAGCCGCTCGGTTGACTCGATCCTCGCCTTTTTCTAGAAGATTCACACCCGAGCCCAATTAATTCACTTTAATTATTTTCATTCCTCAAGTTTAAACTTAGGCATTCATTAATAATTAATTGCTTTTAATTAAAAACCTCCTCCCGAGGTGGAATTTTTCCAAAACGACTTACGGGCATTTTGGAATACATGTGTCCTAGCCTCCCTGCAAAATCTTGAGGCTAGAGCACATCCGATGCTACAAAGAAAATTAACACTCCCTCTTAGCGAGGAATGTGCTCTAGCGAAAGGCATCCAACTAAAGCATCGCCTTTGAATTTGGCACCATCGTCGATGACACCGTCTTGGTGTACCGGATGATCATGCCGCCCACCAACTACTGTGTATCTCCCTTTCGCGTTGCATCCGTGCCGCTCGCTGACCCCGCATTCTCCGGCGCTAACCGGCCATCGCACCTTTGCAACTGCTGTTGCTATCGCTACATTGCAACATCCGCAATAGAAAAACATCCAAAATTGCGAACCAGCTCGTGTTCAATATGATGCGTCTATAGTCGGAGATCTACGCCGCGTACTACTCGTACGTGCGACCCTACTAGAAACCCTCCGAGCCGCCGCTGACTACGCACCTTTGTGCCCATCGCACGCGGCCGCCAACTACCTCGTCGCGCCGTCCTCGACTTGGTGGCTGCCCGGCCATTACAGCTCGTCACTCCAACACTCCTTTGCACCAACTAACATCGGCCCATCTTGCTACTTCCGATATGGTCTCTCGTAGCAAGGTAATGATCCAAGAGGTGGACTCCTCAAGGACCTTTGCCTCCATCCCGTAGCACTCAAAGGCTACAACTCTAGATCACCCCACCTCTCCCTTGGAGGTAGGCGGGAAATCATGGCGAGAAATCCTCTTCGATCTCGCGGTAGCAAATTGTTGGTCCCACTCCTCCTCCTCGCTTCCTTCTTCCGAAGAGGACAGCGAGAGCGGAAAGTGTTGCGTCTGCTCGCCCCTTAGATGCGAGGGATGCATTTTCTTCCTCCTTCACCTCTCGCTTTTCAATCCGGCGTAGTGCCGCTGCCATCAAGTTTACTCTTGACTCGATCTCGCCTCTCCTTCCGTTGAAGAGACATCCCACATCCCCTCCCACTTTGCGTTTTTCCCCGTCCCGGGATACTGCGGACGAAAATCTTGCCACTCCTCGGAGAACGTTGTTCGGGGCTAGTCTCACCATCTCTATTCTGAGGCGGCCGACCCTACAGTCGCCGCTCGATCTCGGACTTTCCGGAGCTTCGTGAGGAAGGGATCTGTGCGCTCTTCCGCATCCTCGTGGATCTCATCTTTTCCTCCCAGGTACATCTTCTCGGCTGCTTTGGGAAGATCCTTGATATAACGTAGCCAAGGCATCCCACATTTCTTTGGTTGCCCCTTTGCCCGCAATGTGACATACAACATGATCCCTCACTCCGTCGAGGATCAGAAGCGTTTGGCATTCGCCATATCCTTTTTGTAGGCCTTCAATGGATCCGCATCCACGTGGACAACTACGACACCCTCGATGAATGCCTTGAGATCATGCTCATCTAGAAGGCATGTGATCCTTGCCTTCCGAGACTCGCTTTAGTTAGATGCTCCATCCAGCTGGATGTTGGGTTGTTCCAACCCTCACAAGCCCTTTAGCCTTCCTTCGAGCGGCCGTGGTTTGCTACAACGAAGCATCCTCCAAGGCTCGCGGCATGCTCCACTAGGGGTCTACCCACCCTCCTTTCACCACAACATTCTCCAATGACCTCGACCTTCAAGAACAACAACTCGACCCTCTTTCCATGAGCTCTGGCCACCCTCCAACAACCATGAAACAACCTTGTACCCTCGGCCGGTCTTGCTCTCTCTTCTTGTCGCGGCCTCCAACGTATGTGTTTTGCCTCTCAATGAATCCTCTCGCACACTGCTTGGCTGCCAGGACCTCGCAATGAATCCACACCTTATTTGGGAGGCATCTCGCTCCTCAACACCTCCTTGCCTCCACGCAAGGTGCCCTAGAAGCTGCGCGCTTTCCCTCACACGAGAAATCCACACGAAAATAGATCCTCGAAGCTTTCCCAAAAACATGTGCTCCATCCCTGCGTCCTATCTCGCCTCATATCTTTATCACGATTTCGTGACTCCATGTGTTGCCTTCTTGGATGATCGAAATGCCTTCACAACACCTTCTATTTATACACAAATAGAAGGGCTCCTCGAATTAATGAAGGGTCATGACTATTGGACGAAATTCTCCTCAAGCCTACATGAATTGATTTGTCCAAACATTAATGACAACTTGATTCATAACTTCAGAGTTCCTAGAGCTGCTGATTTGTGTGATTTTTGAAGCGTTGCAATCGGCACGCCAAGCTCCATCACCTCAAATTTTCTCATGCTCAAATTCTTCATGGTGTTGGCCCAAATCCCGATGGGTGCAAAACCCGTGCTTGGGTTTCAAGCCCACAAGGTCACTTGTGGAGCTCCTTCCTCCAACCCCTCGATGCTCAAGGCTTGGAGTACCTACCAAGCTAAAAATCAACACTCCCTCTTAGCGAGGGGAGGTACTTCCAAGACTAGGAAGTAACCATCATCATCTTCGGCAATACTAGCCCATCTATTGTCCATCACTACATACCTTGCTAGAATGAACCCGTCAATCTTGGTAGTGTCTCTGCCTCTTCACATGCGAACCGAAGATCCCAAACCTCCACTGCTACTCCCCCTAAGGCTAGACTCCTCTCGAGCCTACACGATCTCCACCGGCTCGGTCCTGCAAGCACTCATTCTCCCGGATCAAATACAACTCGTGCAAATCCCTCCAATCTTAGATATGCAACACCACGATCCGATGGAAGTCTCTAGGCCCGCCAACTCTCAGTCCATCCATGAAGCCATCTCGATCAACCTTATCTCGTCCATACCAAAGCAATCCTCGAGAAACTGTCCCAACCATCCATGACAAAACAACGGAAGTCCATGATCAACAATCTCGCCCTACAACAAAGCTGTTGTTCACCGGACTCACCACCAATCCACCATAACTCCCAGACCCAATCTCGCTCGCCAAGCCGTCAAGACCACATTTCCATGTCTTCGCCTGAACCCCTTTACTCCATGATCTAGACACCCACAACTCCCTCCGAGTTGCTTCTCTGTGCACGCTTTGATTCACTTTCCCTCAAAGTAGCTTAGACACGCTTCGATACCATGTTGATTTTTCCACGATCTTGGGTATAGGATAGAATCTTAAAATCTCCGACGCTACCAAACCAAGAATCTCAACGAATCTACTTTGCACAACAGAGAATATAAACAACAGTAAATCACACATGCACAAAAAATAGACAACTTTTTACATTTTTCCAACCCAACTTTGTTATATTAAACAACATATAATACGACGTCTAGGGCTCCCGTATCAGGGATAATGGCCCCTCAATCATCCATTGGTACAAGATACAAACTCGGGGCTTGGTGTCGCTCATCGACAACCAATCTACCCTCAATAAGATACTTTGACCATTTGGGTCGATGCAATTAACTCTCTCGGCTCCTCTCGTCGTACCCCGTACTCTGCTCGGTCCTTTCGACTCTCGATCTACGACTCCCACTCTATCAATGCTCCAAGTCCATCCGACCACTAAACCTCGATATCAAAGTCTGCTCTCTGGTTGATCGTTTGTCCATCAACGCATCAACACATTGAGACTCCTGTCGAGTTGTTCACAACTCCACTTGTGAACAACTCTCAATCTTCCCAACCGCTCTTTGCTCCTCAGCACTCAGGGGACTTAAACCCACTATGGTCTTCCCGCGCTGCCTCGATGAAGACCAACATAGGGCATGAGGGGCTGCCACCTATCACTACAAGATGTCCATCTCCCACAATGAACACGGGCTAAGAGGACCGCCCATCATCTGTTGTAGAAGTCCTCCTCGACACACGAAGTCTCGGGCACTACAAATTGCTCTTGGGCGATCGGACCCTTGAGCTCCAACAGCTGCGCTCTAGCAACTACCTTTGTCCATCGAGGTGTTGCACAGGAGCTCCAACTTGGACACTATCACGCTTTGTCCTCCAGCGGACCATAAGTGCCCAATACATGTTCACACTTGGTCCACTCTCACGCTTGCCCTCCAACGAGTCCACGAGTGGCCAATCCACGCTGTAGCATCTGCACTCTGGCTAGGGCATCCTCACACCTAGGAGACCCTTCTATTGGCAGCGCAACGATGCATTCTACACAAGCTGTCCTCTACGCAGCCAGAGGAGCTATTGCACAACGTCATAGGCTTCATCAATATGTCCTCACCTTGGACATCGATCCACGGGAGATGCTGCTCCTGGTTGGGGGTAGTCAGCACTCCATGTTAACCCCAACACGTGGCACCCACAGGCTGCTAGAAATCCGATCCAAAACCAATCCTCAAACTAGGATCCAACACATACAAATATTCACAAAAACACATACCTGCTGTTCACTTTGTGCTTGTAGCTTCAACTGCTGCAACCTAGGCACTGGTTAGGGCACAAAACTCGGCGCTTACTCAGCCTTCCAAATTCTGCCTAGAATTGCACTAAAGAAGTGCGGCTTCCCTTTCATGAGGGGATATGGCCCTTCGCGATGATGTTGATATGTTCCGAGCCTCACAAGCCCTTGAGCCTTCCTTCAAAGCTGCTGCGGTTTGCTACAGCTTAAAGCATCCTCCAAGCTGCGACATGCTTCACAAGGGTCAGCCCACCTGTCTCTCACCACAAAAGCAGTCTCGCAAATGACCTCGGCCTTCAAGAACAACAACTCGACCCTCTTTCCATGAGCTCGGTCACCCTCCAACAACCCTCAAACAAACCTTGTACCCTCGTTGGTACTGCTCTGTTCTAACTGCTGCGGCCTCCAACAGAAGTGTTTTTGCCTCTCCCGTGAACCCCTCTTGCTCTCGTGGCTAGGACTTGCAATGAATCCACACCTTATTTGGGAGGTAATACCGCTCCCTCAACGCCTCCTTGCCTCCATGGAAGGTGCCCTAGGAGGCTGCCGGTTTTCCATCACACAGAAATCCACGCCTCAAAACAGATCTCGGCTTCCCAAAAACATGTGCTCCATCCCTTGTGTCCTATCTGCCTCCTCTTATATCGGGTCACGAGCTATGTGTTGCCTTCTTGGATGATCAAATGCCTTCACAACACCTTCTACTTATACACAAATCGAAGGGCTCCACGAATTGAATGAAGAGTCCATGACTATTGGACGAATTCTCCTTAAGCCTACATGACTTGACTATCCAAACATTAATGACAACTTCACAAAATTCATAACTCAAGTTCTAGAGCTCCGATTTGGGTGATTTTCGAAGCGTTGGAATCGACACGACAAAGCTCTATCACCTCAAATTTTCTCATGCCCAAATTATTCATTGTTTTGGCCCAAATCCCGATGGGTGGAAAACCCCATGCTTGGGTTTCAAGCCCACAAGGTCACTTGTGGAGCCCTCTTCCCTCCAACTCCTCGATCCTCAAAGGCTTGGAGTACCTCCCAAGCTACAAAAAATCAATGAGTTAGCGGCTTCATAACTTGTCCTAACTTTTAGGAACTCATCCTAAATTATAGGAACGTGTCCTAATTTGTAGGGACTTATCCTAAATCTTAGGAATTCATCCTAACTTATAGGAATTAGCTCTTGTAGTGGAGCAATGTGTTTACTGCCCTAGTTTACCCTAGGGTTTTTAACAAAAAAATGTATATAGTATGCAATTCAATACTGCAATATAATTCTTCAATTCACCAGAGTCGGTTGAAAGTGGAACTGGACAACTTCTCACTGAATAATTCAATAGTTCATCATTATACGGACCAATCACAAATCACAATGCTCCATTCGTTCATTGCATAATTATGTAGTAACATAACTATCCTCTGTGCTAAAGAGACAGTTCACGATCAATAGTTTATAATGTAGACACAAACTCTGTTTATCCTATACAGTTTGAGACCTATATAACTCAATTCTCTTATTGTTCAGATACAAATGGATGATCTGTCTTGGTGCTTTTGTAATGAGAGCGGAACCACCCCGACAACAAACAAAATTCCATGTAACGTGTAAAAGAAAACTCCTTTCCTGACTGTGACTAACTTGGAAACTTCCAATGTCCTGGCTATGCTCAATAAAGGCCTCCATCAATGGCCACTTTAGATTTTGTTCTTCAGACCGCCTTATTGCAGGGTTAGGGTTTTGTTCTTGCTATACTATAGGCACCCACAAAGGACTGAATTTTTTGCAGGCAAGACTTGCATCAAACTTCTTGAAGATCTGGGCCAGAACCAACTTCGACTATCAAATTTTTCTTTGTATAATGCTTCTAGTGCCAACAGACAAATATGTATAGATTCCAATACATTTTTGTCCCAGAACAAACACTGATCACCAGGATTTCTTCGTTCATCTTCAGACAATGACTCCCAACTATAACGAGGGCATTTGATCCCTTTTGTTCCATTGTTTCCCACAACAAGAGTCAAGTTCAGTGTTCAAACAGGATCTTTGGGACCCTTTGTGAATTAGGCTCGGTGCCCAAATATAATTCCTAGAACCCGAAATTAATTTGCTTCTCCCCAGGGTGATTCTCTGTGACAGGAGGCTTATGCGAGGGCATTGTTGGGTGTGTGTTATATTCTTTCCACGACTAGTCGCATGTGTGGGGGGGTCACAGGAGGGGCTATTGCTCCCCCTGTTCGTTGCGCTGGGTGTAGTAGGGGGGTGGCAGCGCCCTGGGAAATTTTTTTTCGGACCCAATAATAGTTGGGCGGACCTATCCATGGTTTTGTGCATGGGTTTTGCACATGGTTTTGGGCATGATGGTTTTCTGCCCATGGTATTTTGTAGATCTGGTCAAAGGAACTACGGTTATGTTCTAATCCAGGGTTAATGGATTGTGGCTTTATGAATGCTTCGACATGTATATATATGTATAGTAACATTGAAAGGAATATGATGAAAAATCAATCTGGTAGTCCCGGTTTTGGGATCTAAGGGAAAATTCCTGTGTATATTTGTTTTATGTTTTATATCCTTGCCATTGTTTATTTTCTGTTTTAAGAATTCGTTTGCAGGTAATTTCTGTAGAGGGTTAAAACCTACATTTGGTATCATAGTTTTTTCGGCTTCAAGGGGATGCCTTTGCTGTTGAGAGGTTTTGCTCGGGCTTGTGGTAGACCCTATTCAATGGGAGATCTGTGGGATCGATTCTTGCGGTGAAAAAAGATGGCGAATAGTGGAAAGACAGAGATTGAGAAATTTAATGGTTAGAGTTTTGAGTTGTGGAAGCTCAAGATGAAGGATCTGTTGGTGGACCGAGATCAGTGGATTGTTGTAGATCCTGGTTTGACACCAACAAGAATGTCATCAAAAGACTGGGCAAAGCTAGATCGGAAGGCAAAGAGCACAATACGATTGTGTCTTTCAGATTTAGTATTATTGAATGTATCCGGGGAAACTACGACGAAGGCTTTGTAGGACAAGTTAGGGACTTTGTACCAATCTAAGTCTTTGGTGAACAAACTGCTCCTATGGAAAAAGCTGTATGACCTGAGGATGAAGGATGAAGACTCGGTGAAGAGTATCTAAACGCCTTTAACACTGTGGTAAGCCAATTGTTATCTGTTGATATTAAAATTTTAGATGAAGATAAGTGCATCAGTTTGCTGTGTTCTCTACCAGATTCGTGGGATAGTCTGGTTGTTACAATAGGTAGCAATACAACTACCTTGAAGGTTGATGGAATAGTTTCATCCTTGCTGTCGGAGGAGATGAGATGGAAAAATATGGAGATCCAGAATGGAGATGCCTTGTCTGTATGAGGACGGTCCTAGAACAGAAACAAAAATAAGTCCTCGAGTGGAAGATCTAAATCTAGAGGGAGATCTAAATCTCCAAGAAAACCTGTAAAGGTGTGCTGGAAATGCGGAATGGAAGGACACTACAAAAAGGGCTGTAGATCTAAATCTCCTGAGAAAGGAAAGGGATCTGATGGTGCTCCTTCTGCAGAGGCGAAAACCACCTCAGTTGAAGGTGGGGATGTGTACTTGGCTTCTTCTTCAGGTACACATGTAGATCATGAGGCATGTTTGATTGACTTAGGTGCATCCTTTCACTTCACTCCCCATAGGGAGTGGTTCTGCGAGTATGAGAAATATGATGGTGGTGATGTCTTCTTAGGGGATGACAGGAAGGCCAGAATCGTCGGACGCGGAAAAGTCAAGCTGAAGTTGCAAGGTGGAAGGATGAGAACACTTCCTACTGTTCTGCATATTCCTGCATGTTGAGAATTCAATAGGGCAATGCTTAATTCAATTCTTTTTCTTGATAACTGTTTGTGTTCTTTTACTTCTTATCTTTGTTCCTTATTATTATAGTGTTCAATACATCAAACAACTACCAAAACAATAAGAACAATGACATAGTATATAGGTTGCAAGCTAGGGCCAAAACCCCTCCTCTTGAGAGGAAAACCCGTAAATATTTTCTCTTCTTATAGATTCTTCAATTGACGAATACCATGACTTAGAGACTTAGACAAATACCCTCCAAGATCAAGATCTGCATGACCTCTAGCTGTAATTTCTTCAACCTCTCTAGAGAGTCCGAAATTTCTGCACTGCTGCACCTACAGAAGGAGACTTCGATATGCTACTAGAGATTCCTCCTTCCCTTTGCTTGGCTTTCCAAGAGATGTAGGACCATAGACAAGCCCTAGAAACCTTTCACTTGTCTTCTTTTCTTCCTCTCCACCAAGATCAAACTTCAAGGATGCGCTAGCGCAGAAACCCTAGTCCAGTCTTATGCGTAGGGGAGAGAGAGACCCAAGCAAACACTTCGACTTCCTTGTCATCCTTCTTCGTCCTCCTTTTCGACCTTCTTCTTGTCCTCTTCTTCGCATATATGAGAGAGTGAGTGAATTGCTGGAGGACGAGTTCCTCTCCTTATATAGGCTTCCTTCAAGGGTGACATGGCTCTTCATGTAGGCCGACTTGATCTTGGAGGTATTTTGACACTCTAAAGACAAAATAAATTTTTCTTTACATTTTACAATGTGCCCATAGGGTCTTCAACATATGACAATGACTCTTCAAACCTAAAAGCACTTCAATTAGTGCTTGACCTATTAAATAAAGAACTTGAGCATGAAAACCATGCTTCAAATTTTTTTTCCATTCATTTTATAATTTACAATTTTCAAGAATACATTTTATACTTATGAAGACCGAACCTAGTTACCCATTTTTCAACACTCCCTCTTAACTAGGCAGGTATTCATAAGAGGTACATGGTCATTCTCAATCTGAAGAGATCTCATAAGAAGAGTCGGATTTGTAACCCATCTCTTTATAGCATCATATCAATCCAACATTGTCACATAGCAAGGCCTTGACTAACAACTCCATCTCTCCACGAGATCTTGAGCTACAATGCTGGTGAGACCAATGATTATAGACACCATCATCATTGTCTCCAAGGTACATACTCCACCTGGGTGTTCATCGAGTATGACCTTCTTGGACTATTCTTATCTTGGGTAGCTAATCCTCAAAGAATATCGGTCCACGACTACTCTTATCTTGAATGCCCTACCACATTCTCATAGAGTATCAGATGTCAGATGGTTACCAAATCCTCCATTCTTTCTTCCAGTGAAGACAAGAATGTTGTGCCTATCTCTCCCTCTCAGTTAGGGAGGATACATCCACCAAACCAAGCTTGTCTCTCAAATACACAAGCTTCTTGTTTGAAAGTGATTTCGTCAATATGTCAGCTACCTGTTCATTAGTGGAAATATACTGAAGTTGTAGCACACCATTTTGTACTAGCTCTCAAACGTAGTGATACTTGTTGTTTATGTGCTTTGTCTTTCCATGAAATATTGGATCTTCAGACAACCGTATGCAACTGGTGTTGTCACAAAGTATCACTTTAGGGTCCATCGGTCCTTCAAATAAGTCGGATAACAACTTCCTTAACCAGACCGCTTCTTTTCTCACTTCACAAGCTGCAACATATTCAGCCTCAACACTACTCAAAGCAACGATGTCTTTCTGCTCATCCATGAGACCATGGAGGATCCCAAACTAAAACAACCTCATGTAGTGCTCCTTCCATCTTGTTCACTGCCTCCCCAATCAAAATCTGTATATCCAAGTAGTTGGACATCATTCCTTCTATCATACTTTAGACAGTATTTGATGGTTCCTTGAAGATATCTCAGAATATGTTTTGTTGCTATCCAATGATCTTGCTTCGGCTCCACTTGGAGTTGACCGAGAACATTTACTGCAAAGCATATGTCTGGTTGAGTATTCACCAAGTACATCAGCGAACCAATAAGTTTGTCTATACTTGGAAGGATCGACAGGGCTTGATTCAAAACTCGTAAGTCTCTTCATGTTGGTGATCATCAGAGTGGTCATAGGTTTGCAATCCATCATGTCAAACCTCTTCAACATCTTGATCACGTACTTACCTTGACCCAAGTAAACTGCATTAGGTCCTTGCCATACTTCTAGTCCCAAATAGTAATGCATCAGCCCAAGATCCTTCATATCAAATTCTGTTGCTAGTGCTTCTTGCATTCTTCAATTCGACCTTCTACACTTGTCAAGAGAAGATCATCTACACACAGAAGAATGATTATAAGTTCGCCACTTACAACCTTAATGTAAAGGTTTAAGTCAACAGAGCTCTTCGTGAAGCCTATTCTTTGGAGATATGCATCCATCCTAGCATACCACGCCCTTGGTGAGACCATATAATGCCTTCTTTAATCTGCATATATATGCCTTTCTGTCCTTGACTTCATCTATCGTGCCATTCAGAAACGCAGTCTTGACATCCATTTGATGGATGTTCCATCCCATAGATGCAGCGAGAGAGACTAGTGATCGAATCGTTTTGTATCTTGTTGTTGGAGCAAATGTTTCTTCATTGTCAATGCCTTCCAAGTTGAGAGAAACCTCTAGCCACAAATCTTGCTTTATATTTATCTATACTTCCATCAGCCGCATGTTTGATCTTGTAGATCCACTTGGAAGTAACCACAAATTTGTCTTCGGGTCTAGGTTTGATCTCCAAAACTCCATTCTTCATGATAGATTGGTATTCTTCGTTCATGGCATCTTTCCATTCTGGATTCTTCACAGCCTCTTCAAAGGTGGATGGCTCTGCTTCTATTAACTTTGTCATGTATGCCACATACCCAGAATATCTTTTGGGTTTCTTACTTTCTATAAATGTCCCTTTCGCTGCCCCATGAGCTTTTGTATCAAGTAGTGTATATTTCAACCAATTAGGTATTTTCCTTGATTCTGGAATGACCATAGGTTGAACAGGTTCATTGGGACCTTCTTCTTCATGGTGATATTACTCTACTTCTTGGTTCACTTCTTCCTCAAATACCGGAAGATCTTCATCATTAGAGTCCATGGAAAGTTCCTTTGATTTCTTGAATGCTATGCTCTCATCAAATATGACATCACAACTAACTTCTATGTGATGTCCATCCTTCATGTAGATCCCATAAGCTTTAGATGAGTTACTATACCCAACAAATATTCCCTTCATTCCAGAAGGATCCAACTTCTTTCTTTTGTCCTTCGGTATATGGATATATACAAGACACCCAAAGATTCTGAGATGATCTACGGATGGCTTCTTTCCAGTGAATACTTCTTTCAGAGTTTTGTTATCTAGAGTTCTATGAGGACATCTATTCTGAATGTAGATCGCTGCCTTTGTTGCTTCTACCCACAGAAATTTGGGTAGATCTTGATCATGAAGCATTGATTTTACACTTTCTTCAATGGATCTATTCTTTCTTTCCGCAACACCATTTTGTTCGGGATAATATGGAACTATCAACTCCCTCTTAATCCCTAACTCTTTACAGAATGCTACGATCTCCTTAGATGTGTATTCTCCTCCATTATCAGATCTCAAAATCTTGATTTTCCTTTCTGTAAGGTTCTCTACTTCAGCTTTCAATTCTTTGAATTTTGTGAATACTTCATCCTTGGTTTTCATTAGATAAACCCAGGTGTTTCTCGAATGATCATCTATGAAGGTAACATAATATAGATGACCTCCAAGGGATTTAGGAGCAGTGAAGCACGACCTGCATAAGACCTGCGAGTACCCGCGGGTTCTATAGTAAGCTAGGTCACTCGCATAGAACCCACTATTAATACTCTTACCCAGGCAAACTCGCATAAGACCCGGATACTCGTACAAGACTCACAGATTTTGTATAAGACCCGCATCATATCCCTATAAGACCCGTCGAACCTCAAAAGGCAATTTTTTTATATTTTTCTCATTTTTTTTTGGAAATGAGGTGGAGGAATTTGGAGGGAAGAAAATGCTTTTCACCTTGCCAAGGAAAAATATTGGGCCAAATATAATGGGCATTCTTGTCACTTTCCTCCTCCTGACTCTGACATATACATTGATGTGATTGATTGTAACACAGAAAAACTATTAGATGTTGATTTTCCAGACAGAGCTGACTCTGAATCAAGAAATTTGGACACTGAAGAGCTGCCAGATAGAACTCAAGAGACACTAACTCCATTTCATATTAAGAAGAGTCATGCAACTGAGATTCAAGAGAAAGAAAGGCCATTTGGACTTGGGTATTATGTTTGTGGCTCTTGCAGCTATACACATATTTGTAATGTTGTCGACCTTTATACTGTTGGACCTCAATTTCTTGATCATTACAAACTGACATTGGTAACTGCAGGATGGGATAGTGGAAAAGTTTTAAGCAAGGAGCATTCCACTCCTAGTTATTTGTTGTGCAAGGAAGAGAATGGTTGGGAAAACAAGAAGGCAACTGGCTGGAATGAAAGTGAAGTGAAAGGAACAAATTTCCGAAGCCATATAGCCATGCTTGAGAAGAATGGAGCTGCAAAATATACAAGTTGGGTTAAACCTATTATGTCAGGATGGGGATTAACTATATAAATAAAAAAGCCAAGTTGGAAACTTGGAATTGGAAGTCAATGAAAATTGCCAGGTTAATTAGATATATTTCTAGCATAAAAAGGGAAATTGAAGGAGCTATTTATTTTTGCTAATTTGCAAGACAACGTTATTTTTTTCAAATTCTAGCATAGATTGGAATTTTAGCAATGCCACATTAGCTCATGCAGAGCGATGTGATATAATTGAAGGAGGTAAGCAGTAAAAACAATCTTATGTTCCAAAGCATTGGAACTCTAGACCAAAAGTTGTTTGTGAGAACTCTATCTCGAATCTGCCTGCAATAATGAGCTTGCTTATTCATCATAATTACCTTAATATTGGGTGAATGCGATTTGGATGAGTTTACAACCAGACAAGTTGCTTTGGAAATTCAGGGGTAGTAAGATGGAATTGAAGATCAAAATATAACCAATCACCCAGACCGTCTCATGGATTTGAGCACTGAAGCAGTGATATTTGCAGATTGTGCAGACTGAAATGAGTTCATATGCCATATAAAGGAAATAGTAGAGTTGTGTAGAAATGCAATGAAAACAACCAAGCTACTTTGATAGTCTTGAGGGAAGAAAATTGTGAATGAATGGCTTGGAAGAATTACGTACATAGAAGAGACCCTGATGAAAATTCAAGACTGACAATCAAAATTGCATATGTTACGGGCTGAGGACCTGTACTTTTATAAATATGAGATGATGTTATGAATTATTGCATATATTATGTTTTTTATAACTTATAAGGATTGGAATTGTCATTAGTTTCTTTTTTTTGGTTAAAATTGACCATATTTTAAGCTTTTTTTGCATTTTGACAAGTGTTATACGAGTTTTATACGGGTCATTCCCGAGTCTTATACGAGTCGACGAGTCAATATCCAGACGAGTCTTATATGAGTACGAGTCATGCAACATTGTTTAGGAGTCATAGGACCCCACACATCAGAGTGGATAAGATCCAAGATTTCTTTTGATTGTGAAGCACTGCTTCCAAATGGTCTCTTGACATCTATGTTGCACGGGTTTGCGAACCTGAGGGTGGGGTTCTCGAACCCGTCCTAGGTTCTCATCCCAAAGAACCGGGTTTGGGTATGGGTGCTTCCGAAACAAACCTATAAGAATCGTGTTCGGCTAGTAAGAATCGGGTTCTCCATAACTGAAATTTGGGTTCGTTTGTCCCTTAGGGTGCGCTGAACCCCGATAACGGGTGCGTGGAACCCCAAAATTGGGTGCTTCAGACTCGCAGGCTCATAGACGTAGGAGCATTTGTTTATTAAACATAAATGAATGGTAGTATAAAAGTGAAGAGCGTCACAAAGATTCAGGTGCATGAGGGGTGAAAAATGAAGCAAAAAACTTATCTATATCCAACTTTGGGGCAACTTGGTGAGGGATTTGGATAAATTCTTCAGTGGTTTGCTAAAATATAGTTTACGAGACATTTGAAATTTTTATTTTGTTCGAGATGCATTTCCTTTAAATTTCCATAATGTCCCAAGGCTTTGCAAAATCTATGTATCTTTTGTTTTTTAACCAAAGATTTGTCCGAGCATCAATTTGCCAAGATTCGTAGAGCGACTTTGTCCGAGTGTCAATTTGCCGTGGCATTAATAGGTTCATAAAAGTTTTTTACTAGAGCACCAAAATAATGGGTTATACATCAACATGATTTCATCTTAATCATGTTTTTTGAAATGCATTTTACATTTTTGGCCATAAAATTTGTTGTGCATTCCTTTATTTTCGTATAATTAATTATCTTTTTGCAATGGTCTTTATTTTTGCAAACTGCCATAGGCTATTTTGTTTGGGTGTTGAATTCATATTAAAACTATCTAAATAGCAAAAATGCTTCATAAGGCTCAATATGTCTAAAATCTTTGCCAATCCTAAAGCATGCAATAACGTGCAAGTTTCGAAATTGATGTCTTTGCACTATTCCTGTCTCCAACATTAACATGCTTGGATGCTTTTGTCTATTAAAGGCTTTAAAGAATCATCACTCATGAGGAAATACAACAAAGGATCTATCTCATTTCTACCATTTCTTTGGAGATCTTTTGTTTTTGTTTTTGTTTTATAATTTATTATAATTTATGAAATATATATATATATATATATATAATATACCCTCGACGAACCCACGTACCCTATTTCGAAAAGTGACCTACCCGTCCCCGTTCCCATCCTCGTCCTCAAACCCACATTTCTTGGCAACATAGCTTGACATTCTTGCCCAATGCACATCCCTTGCAAACACCCTCATGCTCCTCCTCTAGATTAGGGATTCCATCTACTATGGAACTTAGAGATGGGAGGATTTTGAAATGGAGATGACCAAATCTTCGATGCCATAGTTCACAAGGGCTAATTTCAATGTGAATTAGGGCTTGAGCTATAGCAGATAATAATTTGTAAAGCCTTCCTTCCCGAATACCAATAACTTTGGCTTGATCTATACTTGAGTCATTTCTCTAAACAACAACCTTTCCATCAATGAAGGCTACTCTATCTCCTTTATCTTCTAAGCTTGAAATAGAAAGTAAGTTTTTATGCAAACCTGGAACAAATAGAATGTTGTTGAGGTAAATGTTGCTTCCATCTTTGAGCTTTATTGATGTTGATCCAATGCCTTTCACGTGATAGCTATTGTTGTGTCCAAGTTCCATAGAGTAAGTGGATTTGCCTTTTGATAAAGTCTTCAATTGATTTGAGTGACCAGTCATGTTTCTCGAAGCACCACTATCAATCACCCAAATGTCTTCTTCTTGGAAAGTACCGGAGAGAGTTGAGAAGAGACCTTCATTCCTTTCTTTGAATGATACCTTCTTTGAAGAGAATAAGAAGTTCCATGTTTTCTTGATACCTTTCTTTAGATGACTTGCAATCTTCTTGATGAACTCCATGATGCCCTTAGACAACCTTAGCTTTGATACCATGTTGAGAATTCAGTAGGGCAATGATTAATTCAATTCTCTTTCTTGATAACTTTTTGTGTTATTCTTTTACTTCTTATCTTTGTTCCTTATTATTATAGTGTGCAATACATCAAACAACTACCAAAACAATAAGAACAGTGATAGTATATAGGCTGCAAGCCAGGGCCAAAACCCCTCTTCTTGAGGGGAAAAGCCGTAAATCTTTTCTCTTCTTATAGATTCTTCAATTGACGAATACCATGACCTAGACTCTTAGACAAATACCCTCCAAGATCAAGATCTGCACGACCTCCAACTGCAATTACTTCGACCTCTCCAGAAAGTTCGAAATTTCTGCATTGTTGCAGCTGCTGCAATTGCTGCACCTACATAAGGAGACTTCGATCTCCTGGTAGAGCTTCCTCCTTCCCTTCGCTTGCCTTTCCAGGAGATGTAGGACCATAGACAAGCCCTAAAAGCCTTTCACTTGTCTTCTTTTCTTCCTCTCCACCAAGATAGAACTTCAAGGATGCCCTAACGTAGAAACCCTAGTTCAGTCTTATGCGTAGGAGAGAGAGAGACCCAAACAAACACGTCGGCTTCCTTGTCTTCCTTTTGCGTCCTCATTTTCGACCTTCTTCTTGTCCTCTTCTTTGAATATATGAGAGAGTGAGTGAATTTCCTTATGGAGAACGAGTTCCTCTCCTTACATAGGCTTCCTTCAAGGGTGACGTGGCTCTTCAAGTACGCCGACTTGATAGCTCTCTAGGCCGACTTGAACTTGGAGGTATTTTGACACTCTAAAGACAAAATAATTTTTTCTTTACATATTACAATGTGCCCATAGGGTCTTCAACATATGACAATGACTCTTCAAACCTAGAAGCACTTTAATTAGTGCTTGACCTATAAAATAAAGAACTTGAGCATGAAACCCATGCTTCATTAATTTTTATTTTCATTTTATAATTTACAATTTTCAAGAATACATTTCATACTTATGAAGACCAAACCTAGTTACCCATTTTTCAACATTTAATTGGACAAAAATTTGAATTCTGTAAGCAAGATGGATGATGCAGGTGTAAAAACAGTGTTCGAGACGGATACCTGCAAGATGGTTGAGGGAGCACTGGTATTGATGTGGGGAGTTCGGATTGGAACTCTGTACAAGCTTCCGAGTAGCATTATTATTGATGGGTGCAACAGTTCTGTGGTTCCTGAAAGTGGAGCAAAAAGCCTAGTGGTCTCTGGAGAAAAGACCATGCTATTGCATCAAGGCTTGGACATATTGGAGAGAAGGGCCTTCGAATACTTCATGGTAATGGTTTGGTAAAAGGTATGTCTAATTGCTCTCTGGATTTCGATTTCTGTGAATATTGTGAATATGGGAAGCAAAATCAGGTGAGTTTCCCCTCCGTTGCTAAGAGGGCGAAAGGGATATTAGAGCTTGTGCACAGTGATGTATTTGGCCTGTGTCGGTTTCATCACCGGGTAAGTCTGTGTATTATGTATCATTTATAGATGACTTCTCAAGGAATACATCGATGTATTTCCTTCGAAAGAAATCTGAAGTCTTTGACAAATTTAAAGAATTTAAGGCTTTGGTGAAAAACAAGACAGAGAAGAAGATAAAGTTGTTGAGGGCAGATAATGGTGGAGAGTTCTGTAAGAAATGTGGTATAGCACGGTAGAAGACTACTCCATACACACCTCAGCAAAATGGAGTTGCAGAAAGAATGAACACGACATTGATGGAATAGGCAAGAAGCATGCTCAGTGGTGCCGGGTTAGGATAGGAAATATGGGCAGTGTTGTTTTTCCACGATCTTGGTGTTTGGGATAGAATCTTAAATATCTGATGCTACCAAACCAAGAATCACAACGATACTACTTAGCACAACAGAATATAAACAACAATGAATCTACTAGTGCACAAAATATGGAATTTTTTTTACAATTTTCAACCCAACTTCATTATATTAATCAACATATAATACATTAGTCTAGGGCTCTCGTACCAGGGATAATGACCCTCATACATCCACTGATACAAGATACAAAACCGAGGCTTGGTGCCAGTCCATCGACAACTCTTCTACCCTCAACAAGATACTCTGACCATCTGGTTGATGTATTTGACTCTCTCGACTCCTCTCAGTCGTACCTTGTACTTGCATGGTCCTTCGACTCCCGATTTGCAGCTCCTGCCTCTATCAATGATTCATGTCCATCTGGCCACTGAACCTCCACTGTCAATCTGCTCTCTAGTTGTGCCTTAGTCCATGAAGGGCACAACACATCGAGACTCTTTTCGAGTTGTTCACAACTCCGTTTGTTCACAACTCTCAATTGCCCACTGCTGCTCCTCAGCTACTCAGGGACTTCAACTCACTATGGTCTTCTTGTGCTGCTCCAATGAAGACTAACAAAGGGCACGGAGGGCTGCCACCGATCACTGCAAGTTGTCCATCTCCCACAATGAACACGAGCTAGGAGCACTGCCCATCATCTGATGTAGAAGTCCTTCTCCACACATAAGTCTAGGGTTGCTCAACTGCTCCTCTGGTTCGTCAACCCTTGAGCTCAACAACTGCCACTCTAGCAACCACCTAAGTCTATGAAGATGGTGCATCCAACTTGGGCACTATCATGCTGTCCTCCTACAAACCAGAAATGCCCAATCCACGTCCACACTTGGTCCACTCTCACGCTTCCCTCCAACAAACCACGAGTGATCAATCCCTGCTATAGCATCTGCTCCTAGTTAGGGCATCCAACACCTATGGAGACCCTTCCACATGGCTGCTAACAGACTTTATACATAGTTCTTTCCTAGGATACTATATCCATCTCATGAGCTGATGTGTCATTGCTACAAAGTCTACAGTCTGGTTACGGCTAATATCAGTCCACATCAGCCCTAGATCCTTTCCTTTAGACCTCCTTTTCAGCTGCGATTTTCTTCTCATTGTTAGCTGCTCCTTTTGCTACAAGCTAGGGACAAGTCTGAGGTGGTTTTGGCTCCTCCAACTAACCACCACAACTTCTGCCCTCTCCGCAATAATACCAAGGATATGCTACCTACAATATTGAGACAATACCACACCATAACTTGCACACACCAACCATAATTGTCCTATTCTAGGACCTCATCAAATTGTCCTTTTCTAGGACTGACATCCACCTAGCATCAACATCAACCCAAGAGATGACACACCTGTCTTGCAACCTCCTGTTGCTCCTTTGTCACAAATCTTACTGTTGATGATGACTACTCTTAGGATGTCCCCAGATTGTTGCCCAATTTGGACATCTACATCCCTAGTGAAACATCACAACAAGAAGGCTAAACCACTCTTGGTTCTCAGCTCACTGTTGTCCTTCTTGTCCACCGCTATTGTGCAAACTGAGCTCTGGTTAGGGCATGATACCAACCTTAAAGTATGCCCTAAAATCTTGCGTTCTTCCTTTGTTTAGACCTCCACAACTGCGTTCTACCTTCCTGAGATTGTGTCCTAGATTTTAAGGCTCTCTAGGCCTCACGACTCCCATAAACAAACTTGCCATCGTTCTACAATCATCCCTGGAGACTTGCGGCCCTAACAAAGATAAGAATCAACCCTAATCTATGCACAAACTTTCCAGATATTCCCTCCTTGACCTCAGCCCTACTCCTGATGCATTCGGTCCTTAAAACAGTCTTGAAAAGGCCCAACCGAACTCCTTTTTATCCTTTGCTGAGGCTACTTCAGGTCTGCGGCTAGATCAAAGGTAATCTTGTGACATTTCACACTTGGATTATCCTCATAAGCCTCTGATATGACCTCCTTTTATACTTTTTCTAAGTGCTCCATCGAATTGCCCTTTGAGGGTTTGAAAACTTGTCACAAGGCTTATTAATATCAATCCGACCTTGACCTTGTGCCACCATGCACACATCCAACATTCAAAAATTCATAACTTAACGACAACTCGGAATTGGACGATTCTCGATGCGTTGGATTCATCTTAGCATCTACTATCATCCTCATCCATCACATGCCGCAATCTCATCACGATTTTGGCCCAAACACCAATTGGTGCAAAACCCTAGGCTTGGGTTTCAAGCCCACAAGGCCACTTGTGGAGCTCCTTCCTCCAAACCCTCGATCCTAAGCTACAAAAATAAAAAATCAACACTCCCTTTTAGCGTGGGAGGTACTTCCAAGACTAGGAAGTAACCATCATTATCTGACGACACTAGGCCATTTGGCGTCCATCACTGCAACGTGCTCTGTAGAATGAAGCCGACAATCTCGATAGTGCCTCTGCCTCATCACATCTGAACTTGAAGATCCCAAACCTCCATAGGGATGCTCCCACTAAGGCTAGACTCCCTCTGAGCCTACACGATCTCCACTGGCTTAGTGATGCAAGCACTCATCCTCCTGGATCAAATACCACTCGTGCAAATCCCTCCAATCTTGGATATGAAACGTCACGATCCGAAGAAGACTCTAGCCTACCAACATCCAGTCCATCACATGAAGCCATCTCAATCATACCGATCTCATGCATGACAAAGCAAACCTCGAACTGTCTCAACCATCCATGACAAGTCATTGGAAGTCCACGATCAACGCCCTGCCCTACAACAAACTGTTGTTCACTGGGCTCACCATCAATCCACCAGAACTCCCAGCCAATCTTGCTGCCCAGCTAGTCAAGACCAAATGACCATGTCTTCAGCTGAACCCTCTACTCCATGATCTAGACACTCACAACTCCCTCTGAGTTTCTTCGCTATGCACACTTTGATTCACTGTCCCTTAAAGTAGCTCAGATAAGCTCTAATACCATGTTGTTTTTCCACGATCTTGGTGTCTGGGATAGAATCTTGAATATCTGACGCTACCAAACCAAGAATCACAACGATACTACTTTGCACAAAGGAATATAAACAATAGTAAATCTACGAGTGCACAAAGTATGGACAAATTTTCGCAATTTTCAACCCAACTTCGTTATATCTATCAACATATAATACAACAGTCTAGGGCTCCCGTACCAAGGATAATGGCCCTCATACATCCACTGATACAAGATACAAAACTGGGGCTTGGTGTCAGTCCATTGACAACCAATCTACCCTCAACAAGATACTCTGACCATCTTGCTGATGTAATCGACTCTCTTAGCTCGTCTTGGTCATACCTTGTACAGTTGTACCTTCTAGGTCCTTCGGCTCTCGATCTGTAGCCCCTGCCTCTATCAATGCTCCAAGTCCATTTGGCCACTGAACCTCGATTGTCAATCTACTCTCTAGTTGTGCCTTAGTCCATCAAGGGCACAACATATCGAGACTCCTATCAAGTTGTTCACAACTTCGTTTGTGAACAACTCTAAACTACCCACTGCTCTTCATCAGCTACTCAGGGACTTCAACCCACTATGGTCTTCATGCGCTGCTCCAATGAAAACCAACATAGGGCACGGAGGGCTGCCACCTATCATTGGAAGATGTCCATCTCCCACAATGAACACGGGCTAGAAGGACTGCCCATCATCTGTTGTAGAAGTCCTTCTCCACACACAAGTCCTTCTCAGTCCACCTATCTCACACAAGTTCACCTATCACTGAGAAGTTCTTGTAAACATATTTTGTACTTGTAAACATTTTCAGTATTTTAAAGTATTGGGCAGACTTAACCGGGAGTTGCCCCTCCCTTTATGAATGTACATACTTGGTGTTATCACTGTTTATGAAGTATAACTATTAAAAGATAATTGAATGTATTTCCGCTGCATTATTGAATAAAGTAAACACTTGATGAAAAATTGGTTAAGTGTTGGTGATAGGCGTAGTTCGTGAACCGTAGTAGTACGAAAACGAAAAGGTTGGTCGGTGCCACACACCGTCCACAAGTGGAAAACGAGTCACAACCCTCCAAATTTTTTTGCTAATAACAATTGAAAGCATAAAAATTAAAAAAATTACAAATTTTAACATAATTAAAAAAAGAGAAAAATAAAAACTAAAGAATAAATTGTAACTTTGAAACATAATCGTTCTCAACTCTCATTCATTTCTCATTAACCCTACGATTTTATCTTGTCGCTTGACATTTTCTTTCTTCTGCCACTCAAAATTTTACCTTGCCGCTCGAGATTTTCCTACTGCCGTCGCACAACATTTTCCATTTGCAATTTGTTGTGATTCAGATTTATCATCGACGGGGGGCCTGAGACATTTGGCGTTGCGATTTTCATTTTGTGACTTGGCGCTGCCAAATTGGAGCTGTGATTTATTATTTAGTACTTTTTGAGAAATTTACTAGTATTTCATTGCTTTCTATGCTTACTTTTAGTTTAGTATTCTATGGCTATTTAAGACTTCAGCATAATGTCATTGTCATATGATGAATTTACTTTTCGATGTGCATTGTGTAATTTCAATTGTCAAATGATTAATTTAATTTAGATTTACCTTGCATAATATTAATGGCCATTGCCAAATGATGAATTTAAATGGAACATTGCATAATGTCAAATGATGGATTCACTTTAGTAATTTACTTTTAGATTTACAATTTTACATTGATGATTGCAGAAATGTCAAATGATAATTTTGATTCATATTAGTCTGATACCAAATGATGATCATATTTAGATGTACATTTCATAATTAATAAGTTTTATTATTTACTAACTTAGTTATTGACATATTGTTGTGATTTAATTTTTTATTTTTATATATTAATTTTTTAATAATTTGATAATTTTAATGAATCTGATGGCCCCCGTTTCCCCGAAATTTCACTAAATTTTGGGGTTGCTTATATACTCCCTCCTTGTGTGTATCCCCGCTCTCGCGTTTCCCCATCCCGGAAACTCGGTGGAACATTGGTTCCTTCAGCTTTCTACCATCTGCTCATCTGGTTTGTTCAACTTCCAACAGATTGTGGATATTGATTCTCATTGATAATTTTTCAGGGTATGCATGGCTTTATCTACTGATCAGGGAACAAGATGAAAGATAATCTTATATGTTATTAGTTTTGTTCCTTTCGCCACTGAAATGACTTTGGTGTAATGAATCTGCATCAGGTCTGCGATTCTCAAAATACGTGTATGATTTCTATCTTGAGCGCATATGGACTTAGAATGGATCATCTGGTGATGTTTCTCCTTCCATACCTATTTTAGTTATTTTTTCTATATGATAAAGTCATCGATAACAAAAACATGAACAGAAGAATAATGTTGGGCTGCATGGAATGTCAGTAAAGGAGCAATGGTTGGTACTTGAACTTAGTTTTTCTGATACACACTCTCTTCCTTTATATTTTGGGAAATGAATGTTGTGGCTGTGTAGATGCTATGGTCCTGGAATTGCATCTATTGATGGAATGCTCGAGAGCTGAGCTCTTGCCTAATGCAAGGTTTGAACTGCAATTTCTTGTTTTCTGAAACAGTGGCAGGCAGTTTTCTTTCCCATGATCTTGACTGCCCTTCTTTATTTGGGGCCCCTGGTGACAGCAGCTTTAGAGTTCATCACTGAATGGAAACAAGAAGAACTGCAATGTGATTGTGGAGCAGTAGATCTAAAAAGTACATACAGAAAGTGGGCATATGCTACTGTTTCCATGGGATCAGACATTCAAGCATTGCGCAACTATGTGGTGGTCAGTATTATGTTCTTTACTTCTTACTGGTATTGCTCTTACCTATTTGTGGGAAGCCCTGAAGACACTAAGAAAGTAAATACAGGGAGTTACACTCTCATCAATGATCATCATTTGAGAAATAGATATTACCTTTATGAACAAACCATGTAGTGAGTTCCAATGCTACTTTGTGTTGAATTTAAGGCATGGGTAGCTCTAAAGTACATCATACGTATGGAGTTGAAAAGGCGTAATTTATAGTCAGTTCATACAATGTCTGGAGATTTGATTGCTTTGCCTTTGATGTTGTTTGAGTAAAGTCTATTTGCAACATAAATTACTGCAAATTATATTAATTGATGTCTTGGTAGATGCATCACAACACGTGATTTCTCTATTGAATAGATCCAGTTAATTGTTCGATGGCTTTTACTTTATTTCATGTAATATCTTTTACTGACTGAACTGTACTTCTAAAAGAATGATACCAGTCTTGAGCATTGTTATGATGCATGCTAATCTTTCTTATCTTGATATCAGGCACCCTTGACAGAGGAGCTGGTCTTCAGAGCATGCATGATACCTTTGCTTCTTTGTGGAGGCTTTCAATCTTTTAGTATCATATTTCTGTCCCCAGTATTCTTCAGCTTAGGTGACTGAACAGACTCAATATACCTTCTGATGAATAATGAAATTGTAGGATTCTTTTAGTATGGAAAGCATAAAAATATCATAGATGCATTTGTTTACAAACACCTTAACTTATTGTTAAGTCCATGTTGGACATTTATGCTTGGTTTTACATATTTGGTTTGTGGTGGATGTGAGAGAAATTGACTGGATACTAATATTGATAAGACGAATGAAATTTGTGGAGGATGAAAGGGACCGTTAGGGACCAAAAAATTGACCAATGTATTTTATATTATTGGATATGTGATCCCTTGATCATTCATTCGTTCATGGATATGATGCTCTTTACTCTTTGTGAGTGAAAATAGTACTTAGTGCGATATATTGTGCAGTTGCATCAGGCAAGCAAACTGAAATCTCTGTTTTAAAAATTGGTTAGAGTCAGCTTGGACTCAGTCAACTTGGTGGAGTTAACCAGTGACCATACTGACTCAACCTACTGCTGTGAAAATTTCTGAATACATTAATGCAGAAATCCTACTGTAGTGTCTTGGTTTACTTCTCTGACTTGTGATTAAGTTATACAAGTTATTTCCAGAAAATATTCAGAAAATACTGAAGTAAACACAACTAATAGCCTACACACATACAGATCATTTACTGAATATTACGCTCATTCAAACAAAGTGACACAGATTTTTCGGACAATAGTCCCCGGAAAAAGCCAATGCAAGAAAACCGATGAAGCAGATATGAGGGTTTATTATTATTATGTAGAATCTGAGTACAACAAATCTGGGCACCCAACTGGTTAACTCGACAGAGAAAATAATAGATCTGCAGCAATACCTGCTATTCTAAGACTAAAAGTTAACTGATCCACACCCTCAAACGGGATTTACAAGACTCAGCTAGATTCTGCCCTAGAAACCCCAACATTACCCCTGAAGCCCTAGCGTCAGCCTTGCTAGGCTCTGCGTGCCTCTGCGCTGCTCAGAAGGGGATTGCGTAACCCTAGACTGGGTGATGCAGTCCTTACGCTGCCTCTGGAGGCCTCTGCGTAACCCTTAAGGGCCTCTGTAGCTCCAGTGTTGCCCCTCCTAGGCCTGCGTAGTGGCTGAAGTTGTGCTGCGCAGCTGCTGTGTAACTGTTGCTGCTGCTGCCCTTTCTCTTCTGCGCTGACCTTGATTGCTGCTCCTCTGCCTCTTGATGACTCTTGGCTCCGGGATCAGATCATCCCCTCAGCCAATACTACCCCTCGCTGCAGAAAACTCTTCTGGAAATTCTTAGCAAACCCGCCCTAGAATTCCAGCTCAGTCTCTCAGCTCTGCCTTCGTGTTTGTGTCTCCAACTGACCCTCAAGCCTTTCTCTTATACTTTTTCGTTGAGACATCAACGCCGTGATTAAATCTCTTATCAACGACTGAGATTAAAAGACTGCTTGATCCGCGTCACTTAGAACATTTCAACACATGTGTTTAATTAATTCACTTTAATTTTTCTAATTTCCTAAGTTTAGACTTAGGGTCATTAAAAAAATTAATTATTTGAATAACTTCAACACTAGATGAAATTTCTCCAAACACTTTCTGGGTTTTGGAGGTGATGTGTTTCTTAGCCCCTCCACAAATTTTTAGGGCTAGAGCACACCCGATGCTATCCCAATACACAAAATCTCAACACTCCCTCTTAGCCTAGAGTATGTTCTAGCAATACATCCACACCATGTACCGCAAGATCTTGGTATTGGTCTCTGCGCTGTTGATGCTTGGCCTGCTGCCCTCCATCCACTGCGCTGCTGCTCTCTGTACTGCTGCCCATGTCACTGCCACTAACACTGTCAACTCCCTCTCAACTTGCTGCATCATGCTGCCTATAGCACCGCCATTGCTAATTGCTGCACTGCAACTCAGTTGCTGAGAAGTAAGCAACTGAAAGACTCTTTCCCAATCGTTGACAGACAAGTCAGGCTGCATCCCATCACTGAAACTCCCTTGGCTTCTGCTTTACGCTATCCTCCTGAAGCCACTGTGCTGCTACAACTCTGCACTGCGTGAGCACTGCCTCTCTACGCTGCTGAAGTCCCATCAGCCTCTGCACTGCTGCCATTATGCTGTTTCTGCCTCTGCACTGCACTGCTTCCTCTACAGCATCTCAGCACTGCCCTCTGCTTCACTGTGAACTCCTGTGGCCATCTCCTACTTGTCCTGATACCGTCTTAAGGCTCCCGTAGCTTGTATGTGATCCAAGAGTAGGGCTGACTCAAGGATCCCGCCAACTTGATCTGTAGCTGCTCTACAGATCCATGTCACCCCTCTTACGTGGCTCATGAGCACTCATGGCTATGTCATCATCAGTGTCATCATCCTTTGCTGCTGTAGCCTTGGAATCAGAAGCTCCTTTGTCCTTCTTCTTTGGACAAGTGTTGGCGAAGTGTCCAAGTTTGCCACAGTTGAAGCACTGGACCTTAGATACATCCCTCTTCTTCTTCCCTTGTTGGTTTCGTTCATTCGATGCAAAGGCTACATCCTCCTCCTCTTCTTTCTTCACCTTGACCACTCTGCTGCTACTGTTCTGCCTCTTAGTGATTCTCCTGATCTCTTCTTGGCGGAGGATTGCCCACATGTTTGCCTAGGATGGTAACGCTGCCTTGCTCAATATGCTTTGGACAAACGTTTCCCATTCCTCGGTGACTGCATTCAGGGCAGTCCTTACCAAGAGCCCTTCGTCCGGAGGTGCACCCATGGCTATCAGTTGATCTCGGATAGTCTGTAAATGGAAAAGGAAGGGATCTACCTACTCACCCTTATGCTTCTGGAATAGCCTCATCTGATTCTCTAGAAGCATTTTCCGTTGAACGAAGCTTCCCTGATACATGGCCTCCAAAGCGGTCCCATCTCATTTGCCGTCTTCTTTTGGGCAATGTGTGGCACGATATGATCCTTTACTCCATCCATAATCAAACGCTTTGCCCACGCTTGATTTTCATTAAATTTCTTCAGAGGATCAGGATCTGCAGGCTCAACTAGGACATTCTCTACATGATTCTTGATGTCGCACTCATCCAGGGCTGATAGGATCTTGGCCCTCCAGATGACGAAGTTGGACACACCGTCCAACCTGTCCTGATCTCTCAGCCCATGAGAAGCCATCTAGCTCGAATCTGATAGGAAACAATACTCTTCTCCCTCTTTTTGTGGCAACAAAGAAACACTGGATCTGGGCTTCTTGGTGACTAGAAACCCTTTAGAAACTGGTCCTTCGGAAAACTGATTTCCCTCTTGGAAATCTTCAACCAAAAATAATCAGTCAGTTCTCTCCGGTCCTCCCGATCGAATCTCAGATCTGTTTGGCTCAGATCTGCTGAGTGATTGTCTTCCTCCCGCTCTTTGTTAACTTATCTAGGCACAATTATGAACTGGCAGAATCTCCACCACACCAGCACTGCTTCCGGATCTCGACAAACTGACAAGAAGACTGGAATGCGTCCCTCTGGCTGGCCTCTGCGTGAGCAGATTGGCTCAGTGCAGTCTTTGCGCTGCTCAGAAGTGGAATTTGTAACCCCAGTTTGGGTGATGTAGTCCTTACGCTGGCTTGGTTAGCCTCTGCGTAAGCCTGAAGGCCTTCTGAAGCTACAGTGATGCCCCTCCTGGATCTGCGTCTTGCTGTTGCTGCTGCTACCCTGCAGAAAAATATTCTTGAGCTGCTTTGTCGGAGATTCAGCTTGATCTGCGATCGCTCTGATACCATGTGAAAATTTCTGAATACATTAATGCAGAAATCCTACTGTAGTGTCTTGGTTTACTTCTCCTACTTGTGATTAAGTTATACAAGTTATTTCCAGAAAATATTAAGAAAATACCGAAGCAAACACAATTAACATCCTACACATATACAAATCGTTTATTGAATATTACGCTCATTCAAATGAAGTGACACAGATTTTTCGGACAATAGTCCCCGGAAAAACCCAATGTGGGAAAACCGGTGTAGTAGATATGAGGGTTTATTCTTATTATGTAGAATCTGAGTACAAGAAATCTGGGCACCCACCTGGTTAACTTGATAGAGAAAATAATAGATCTGCAACAATACCTGCTGTTTTGAGACCAAAAGTTAACTGATCCACACCCTCAAACGGGATTTACAAGACTCAGCTAGATTCTGGCTTTAGAAACCCCAGTGCTGCCCCTGAAGCCCTAGCGTCAGCCTTGCTAGGCTCTATGTGCCTTTGCGCTGCTCAAAAGGGGATTGCGTAACCCCAGACTGGGTGACGCAGTCCTTACGCTACCTCTGGAGGCCTCTGCATAACCCTGAAGGGCCTCTGTAGCTCCAGAGCTGCCCCTCTTGGGCCCGTGTAGCGGCTGAAGTTGTGCTGCGTAACTGCTACTGCTGTTGCCCTTGCTCCTCTACGCTGACCTTGGTTGCTGCTCCTCTGCCTCTTGCTGACTCTTGGCTTCGGGATCAAATCATCCCCTCAGCCAATACTAACCCTCACTGTAGAAAAATCTTTTGGAAATTCTTAGCAAACTTGTCTTAGCATTCTAGCTCAGTCTCTCAGCTCTGCCTCCGTGTGTGTGTTTCCAACTGACCCTCCAATGTAGCCCATTGTCTCGTTGAGAGATGGGGCTGTTAGTCAAGGCCTTGCACTAGGACAATGCTGGTTGATATGATGCTATAGAGATGCTATTACCAATCTGATTTTTCTTATGAGATTCTTCAGATTGAAAGTAACCATGTACCATTATGAATACCTCCCTAGTTAAGAGGGAGTGTTGGAAAGTGTAACTAGGTTCGGTCTTCATATTGACTATGTAATTATGTATTTATGTAATGAAGAAGATAAAGATAATAAAATGTATTTTTGTTAAGCTTGCTTCATGGGTTTCATGAGCAAGGAATTTTATTATTGGTCAAAGACTTCTTCTTGATGTCTTTTATGGATTTGTCTTCTTGTCATTAATGTATTAATTAGAGTCATGTATATGAAGTGTCACACATGTAAATTCAATGATGTATGCCTCAAGAGTTAAGACCTTGTCAAACGAGCTTGTAAACATGGCTCAAGAATGGTGCTAACACCCTTGACCAAATCAACGTTATACTCAGTTGCAATACCTCTCCAAGTCAACCTATAAACAACAAGCGAAGTTGGCTCATGAGCCGTCACATCTATTCATGGCCAGGTCAGCTTATTATAGGGCCTGACCACTATAAATAGCCCTCTAGATTGCGCAGAAAACTCACAGAACAAAGCTCAGACTCCTCGGAGATTTTCGAACCTAATTTCAGGAAAAGTCTGCGGTTCATTCAAGAAAGGACTACGGTATCAAGTGCATCACTTAGTGTTGAAATCAATGCGTAATAGAAGGAATATATGACGAAGATAAGGAGACAAACATTAAAGTAGAACTCTGTGATATACACCACAACAAAGAAAAGATCATTATCTCGGATTACATTAATGTCTTGGGTAATTATACAGATTGGTAGCACAACAAGGAAGTGACATAACACAATTCAGAAGTGCAGCAAGTCTAGAAGCATTGGAGAGAAGCCAAAGAAGAAGAGATAGATTATCAAGGATTGTGAAGTTGATAAAGTTTCTCTAAGAGACCGAGTTCTCTAGCCTTGGTGCAAAACAGTGTAGGATGGTGCATAAAAGAAGGATCAGCTTAAGGAGTCAAGGAAGAAGTAGTGACAAGGTCTTGGAGGCATACAAGGGTCAAGGGTCTGTGTCATGGTCATGGTACTTGTCAATTGAAAGTCTATAACAAGAATTTCTTGTGGGTTTTCCTCTCTAAGAGGGAGAGGTTTTGGCCCTGGCTCGAAGAGCCTAAATTTGTGTCTCTTGTGTTTTGGTAATTGACTTGATGAAAGACATAATAAGCTAAGAAGAGAAGACATAAGTAAAAGAAGTAAGCTCACAAGTAATTATGAAGTAGAGAATTTGAATTAAGCTAAGCCCTCTCATATTCTCAACATCCTTGCATCCCATAGTCGAACCTGCTGCCACATAGCTCTGACAACTATAGGAATTCGTTCATGCCTCACCTCTAGTCCCTGCATGTAATCAATATATCAACTCCATATCTCATGGGCTAATTTGATCCATGCTAATTTACCCTGTGCCTGCCACTGTGTAGTACCGATGACTTCTGGAAGCCACATGTGCCAAATAGCTACCCTCTGAATGCAACCAATAGATGGGTATCTGGTATTCGGAATTGACTCAGGGTATGCGAATCCCTCCTGTTGAAAAGTGTAACTAGGTTCAGTCTTCATAATGACTTGTAATTATGAACTTATGTAATAAAGTAGACAAAGCTAATAAAATGTATTTTGTAATACTTGCATCATGGGTTTCATGAGCAAGGAGTTTTTATTATAGGTCAAAGACTTCTTCTTGATGTCTTTAGGGGTTTGTCATCTTGTCATAAATGTATAATTTAGAGTCATGAATATGAAGTGTTGTTACACTTGTAAAGACAAATTATTGATGTAAATGTATGCCTCCTCACCTTGTCAATATGCTCCTTGAAGACGAACTAGAAGGTGTTGGAGGATGCTCCTTGAAAAATCAGCTCTCAAACGGTTAAACAAGTCGGCTTACTAACTAAGATCATGTCGGCCTAAAAGAGGGAGACAGTCCCTATGTAAAGGAGGGACTGTGCCCTCACTTCTACACAGAATTTCGGACAAGTATGAGGCTGTAATACAAGGAAAGGTTTGTGGTTTGGTGCGGAAATAAGAAGACACTTCAGCGAGGAAAGAAGTATATCCAACGAAGAAAAGGAGACTATATCGGATCTCTGTTTTGGGTATACAGTCTCGGATCTCTATCTTGGGTTACATATCCGAACTAAAGTAGGTGTTTCGACATCAAGGACTATGTTATCAAGTGCTTTAAGGAAGTGCGAAGTAGAAGGATTACTTAGCGAAGTCAAAGGGACTGCAAGGTATACAAGGACTTGGGCTCAATATACTTCGTATATCTCAGAGGTACATATAGCATAAAGGAGAGTTGCAACAGATTTAGATAACTCAGAGAAGGACTAAAGACGCAACAAAACAAGAGGGATATTTTTCTTGAGATCAAGAGTATAGCAAGAATACTGTGGAAGAATCTCAAGGAGGCCAAGGCTAGAAGGACTAAGAAGGAGATCATTGTTTAGGACTAGGAACCGAGCTTTCCTAGCATTGGTGCAAAGCAGTGCAGAAATGAGAGATCAACTAGAGAAGCCGGAAAGAGCAGTGACAAGGTCTTGGAGGCATACTGGTGTCAAGGGTCTGTGTCATGGTCATGGTACTTGTCAATTGAAGATCTAGAAGAAGAATTACTTCTAGGTTTTCCTCTCCAAGAGGGAGAGGTTTTGGCCCTGGCTTGAAGAGCCAAAATTCTGTCTCTTGTGTTTTGATAATTGACTTGATGAAAGACATAATAAGCTAATGAAGATAAGATCTAAGTACTAGAAGCATAACAAGTATAACACAAGTAGTTATCAAGTAAGAGAATTTAATTAAACTTTGCCCTTCTAAATTCTCAACATGCATCAGAGCTAAGGTGCTAGAAAGGGCTATTTGACAAGAAGACACTCAAGTACCAAGAAATCAAGGATCAGTTTTCTAGAAGATCAACAAACTTATTCAAAGGACCTACAAATCAGGAAGGTAATCTTTACCATCAAAGATTCTAAGAAAACTTGGTGTTGAAGCCTAATCAACATTGTTAAAGACATAATCAAGCCATCCTTGAAGAATTCAAGGTGATCTAGCCCTCTTCACATCTCTTGAAGAAGCAAATATAAGAGGGAGTTCCTACTGTCTTCTAGATCATCTCCAACAAAGAAGCTGGTAGAAGAAGAAGGAATATACTCAAGTAAGTATCTTAATGTCCCCATCTGAATCTGTCAAAATGACTTTTTGCAAAGAAAGCAACAAACTGTTTGGGTCTGAAAAATTTTGTGCATGGAAGATACAAACATACTTAAACTTGATTGAAAATGAAGTAATGGACTATGTCAAAGGATCATCAGTTGAACCATCGAAAGAAGATACTCAAGCTTTTACCAAATACATGAAGGGAGACATAAGAGCTCGAAGGAATCTTATAGAATCCATAAAGGACTCTCTCATTCCCTATGTATCAAATCTAGAATCCTCAAAATAAATATATGATAAATTGGTGGAGCTATTCTCGATAAGTATTGCAGGGGAAATAATGTCTCTAGGACGAGAACTATTCAAGTTGAATATGTGTGAAGAGAGGAAGTAATAACTTCATATTTTATGAAGATTTCTGCAATTCGAGATCAATTGCAGAAATTAGTAGTGTCTGATGGAGAAATACTCACTATGGTACTGAATGCTCTACCAAAGGAATGGGGAAGCTTCACTTCAAACACCTATGGGAAGAAAGAAGCAATGCCATTTCAGGATCTATGGTATTTATGTAAGACAAAAGAAACTAGATAAAATAAAGCCAATACTGCTATGTCAAGAAGGAAAGGAAAATTTGGAAAATTTGGAAAATTTAGTCATTAGAAGAAAGAAAGAAATATGGATAAGATACGATGCTATGGTTGTAATGAACTTGGGCACTATAAAAGGAATTGTCCCAAGTCTAATTCGAACAAGAGGAAAAAGAAAGAAGCCCATATTGTCGAAGAAAGGAAGAACTTGATGCAAAGAAATCTAAGAAAGAAGAAGTGAAAGATCTCTACTATGATTGAGATCATCTTCCTCTTTAGGAGGTTTTTGTCGGTTGTAAATAGTATGTTAGGAAGCATTGTATATTAGATAAATGCATCATTATCATGATAATAGAATCACTCAATAGTAAGGAGTACTGGTCATAGGAGGATGTCTGAAAATGTTTATGTAACATCTATGCTATGAGATAATTTGACTTCTGGGAAACTCATTATATATATACAACATTTATGGAATACAATCATCTAGATCAAGGGTCATCGTTCAATAATCAATATGGAAACAGGTGCTGACATTTTCTAATGGAATCCTCCTCAGATTCACTGGTTAGAAACAATGCAAAAGGTTTGATCAGAATTCTAACATACAAAATTCTGGGATTAGGGTATGATGACATATTGATGAAGCAGGTCAAGGGAATGAAACTCTTCATTCTAAGGAAACCTGCTACAAAATGACTCAAAAGGAAAAGAATGAGGTACATGTATATATATGTTGACACTGGATGCTATGAAGTCATGTCATGTGGTGCAAGTAGTATACTTCTATCTTTAGAAGTATGATCTAAATAGAAAGCAGAAACTCTTCCGATGCACAGGTTGCCAAAAGGCATGATCTACACTAGATGAAATCAATATAATGTCCTCATATGGAATATGAGGTGATTGTACATTATCAAGGAACTGCACAATGGACGTTCTTGGGAATGAAATAAAACTGTGTGGAGAAAGAAAAAGGAAGAGATCGTGAAAAACACAACCATGGAAAGAAGCAGTCAACATCCTAGAAAGTCAAGAAGACTTGACTAGAAAATATCCTGGGAAGATATTTAGACTCTGGTAGAAGTCTGAAAAAGATGGAGACCATTAATAATACATATCTTTAGGAGATGTGTCAAAAGATGCCGATGCCTACAAAATATGTGATGGTGAAAGATCATCACTAAGGTAACTTTTGATTTAAAAGTCCATATTTATAATTGATTAATATCTGATGAGCTTATGCAGGGCTGCCAAAGGGAATTACATGTCTTCCACAAATTGATAACCATATGACAGGATGAAAGATCCTTGAGAGAAATATGGTTTGAAGAAAAGCAGCATGGCATGAAGCTAGACCAGATAAGAAGATTGATGGATCACTTTCTCACTGAAGACATGACTCTTGGATGGAAGTGATGGATGATTTGTGCCATAATGAAGAGATCCCAAAAATGAAGACTCCTCAACAACAAAGAAATTTGACATTGAAGGAAGGAGTTCTTCATGAGCAGATGGGTGTTTTCATCATTGTTGCTGCAGGACCCTGGTTAAGAGGGAGCCTGGTAATGAGTTTCTTACTTGGAAGAAACTTGAAGTATGTCCTTCCTGAATTAAAAAGAAGAGACAGATATGATTCTCTAATTCATGTTTCAGGCACTAGACCAGGACTAACAACCGTAAGTCTTAGTGGAGGCCATGAGGAGAGAATGGATAGACACATCATTCTGATCTTCACCTAGGAAAACAGAATGGAGGATTGGGTAATCATCTGGCATTCGATACTTGTTTGGATGTATTAGGACATCCATGGAAAGAGTAGTTGTGAAGGGACAAATATTCTTTGAGGATTAGCTATCCCGATAAGAATAGTCCTAGGAGGTCATACTTGGTGAACACTCGAGTGGAGTATGTACCTTGAAGACAATGATGAAGGTGTCTATAATCATTGGTCTCGCCAACATTGTAGCTCATGGTCTCGTGAAGAGATGGAGTTGTTAGTCAAGGCCTTACACTGTAACAATGCTGGTTAATATGATGCTATAACAGATGGATTACCAATTGAATTATTCTTATGATTCAGAGTAACCATGTACCATTATGAATACCTCCCTAGTTAAGAGGGAGTGTTGAAAAGTGTAACTAGGTTCGGTCTTCATAATGACTTGTAATTATGAACTTATGTAATAAAGAAGACAAAGATAATAAAATGTATTTTGTAATACTTGCATCATGGGTTTCATGAGCAAGGAGTTTTTATCAGAGGTCAAAGACTTCTTCTTGATGTATTTAGGGGTTTGTCATCTTGTCATAAATGTATAATTTAGAGTCATGTATATGAAGTGTTGTTAAGCTTGTAAAGATAAATTATTGATGTAAATGTATGCCTCCTGACCTTGTCAATATGCTCCTTGAAGACGGCCTAGAAGATGTTGGAGGATGCTCCTTGAAAAGTTGGCTCTCAAACAATTAAACAAGTCGGCTTACTAGCTAAGATCATTTCGGCCTAAAAGAGGGAGACAATCCCTATATAAAGGAGGGACTGTGACCTCACTTCTACATAGAATTTCAGACAAGTCTGAGGCAGTTATACAAGGAAAGGTCTGCAGTTTGGTGCAGAAATAAGAAGACACTTCAGCGAGGAAACAGGGAGACTATCTCAGATCTTTGTTTTGGGTATACAGTCTCGGATCTTTGTCTTGGGTTATGTAATATCCCAAATTGGGAACAAACAATAATATCAAGCATACAAAGACTAAAACTACAGGAAACAGAAAATAGCTATTAAAAACACCCTGATACAGCCAAAATCATCTGAGCCATTTTATTAAATCTCTGACGGGAAAAGGTACAAGAAGGTGCTTAGAAAGATGGCACCTTGGCCTGCACAAGATAGGCTGAAATAATCCCTCAACCTTGCTCAGAAATCTCTACTATGCTGTTGCTCTGCATGGCTCCTCCTATATGCTGTCCTGGCTGAAACTAATGCTGCTGGCTGAAAAGGGACTGCGTGTTGATGTTACTCTGCTGCTCAGAAAATTCTAGGAAGTAGACACCAGACTCTCCTCAACAAACCCAGAAAAACCCGCGAAGGGTTTCCATAAATCCTGACCCCAGAAATTCACCCCTTTGGGCTTGGCACGTTGTTTTGCTGGGCTCTCTGGTTTTCTGGATGAACTGCTGGAAGAAGCTATTGAAAATCTGCTCAGGAACTTTGCTAGGAAGTTGCTAACCCCCTATTGAACTCCCGACTGCAATCTGCTCTTTCTCCTTCTCTCCCAAGTGCTGCTCCTCACTGGACTACGCAATTCTCTTGCGACTTGTGTGGCCTTTGCGCTGTCCTGGAGGAACTGCGTATGCCTGAAAGTGTGGCTATGACTCCTCCCTCGAAACTGGATGTGACTCCTCTCTTGAGCGGGCACTCAAAGTCCCCCGAGGATGAGGTTGAGATCTCCGCTCGGAAATCTCTGTGCTAAAGAGCACTGCAGACTCGGCTAAATAACTCAAGCGTGCTTTCAGTCTATCAAACAGAAAAATCAGTGGATGAATTGAATGAGGAATGAGTTGCTCTCGTCCTCTTTTACCTAGCTGAGCCCCAACGTTCCCTTGGGCCCCACTGGACTGCGCTGCCACCTCTGCCATCCAATCACTGCGTTGCCATTGCGTTGCTGCCTCTCCCACATTGTCACTGTGCTGCCTCTCCTAAGCTGCTGCCTCTCCTACGCTGCCACTAGGACACTGTCATTGGCATGTGGCTGGCCTCATGGGTCCCACTCCAACTCTAATATTTGCCTTAGTGACTTTAGAAAAGTAAGTTAGCCACAATTTATTTGTGGGCCCCCTTAACCACTTTATTTGCTCCTGAACATTAGACAAGCCAAAATTTGATAAAATTAATATTCCAATTAGCTGACTGCTAATTTGGAATATTACAGTCATTCCCACCAAAATGTTGCTTGTCCTCAAGCAACTGTAAAGATGGATGTTGTAGGATCTTCTCCCCTTCCCAAGTGGCATCCTCATGTGGAAGGTTTCTCCACCTGATAAGATATTCTTTTACTACCCTGCTCCTCAAATGCCTCTCCCGGGTGTCCAAGATGGCCTCCGGCTGTATACCAAATGCCCCTCATCATCAGTAGGTGGAAGCTCCATGGTTGCTGTCACCTGTTGTCGCAAAGGCTTCTTCAGGCATGAGACATGGAAAATGTTGTGAATCTTGCTCCCTGATGGCAACTCCAGCTCATATGCTACCTCTCTAACCCCCCTGATTACCCTGTATGGTCCATAGAAGTGTGGCTTGAGCTTCTCAGCTCCTTTTTGCTTAAGCCGTGGACTGCTTGTACGACTGAAGCCAGAGATACACCAAGTCATCCACCTCAAACTGCCTCTCCACGCGGCCCCTATCTGTGTACATTTTTTGCCGGTTTTGGGCTGTGGCTAAGTTATCTTTGAGAGCTCGGAGTATGTCTTGGCTCTCTTGGATCCAATCTTTGGCCCTGAGGGCCTTGCTAGCTCCAAACATCACATCAGCAAAGGTCAAAGCATTATAACCATACAAAGCATAAAATGGAGACATACCGATTGACATGTGGAATGCCGTGTTGTAGCAGTACTCTCCCAAGCTAAGTTGCATGAAACGAGGAAACAGGTACGAGTACGAAATGTGACCACCCCAAATTTTGGAAATGGGGAAACACAATATATATATATTAGTACATTTAAGAAATATGTGCAATCATAAAGCATATGTGATACATTATAATTTATTACATTATGATTAAGTTGTCCAACGTCAATGCATAAACTATTAAGTTTTTAAATTTACATCACATTTACTCATGAATGATCACATAATGAAAATAGTAATATCCAAAATCAACCACGAGAAATTTCTAATTTCTTGTCTCGTGCTTGATTGGGAGTCTCCTCTTGCATAGTCGAACAACCTTAGTGCTCTTGATTAGATACAATTTCCATACCCTAGTACCCTAGGTGCTCTTGATTATTGGGAGTCTCCCCTACATAGAGGGCTTGGTTCTCTTGATTAAATACAAGTTCCATACCTTAGTACATGACAAAATCCAATGGAAACATTGCAATCCCCCCAATCCTGGAATCCTGAAAAAGTGATATGTCTGTTGGATTTTGAGTGAGATATAAAATTCTACTTTCTCCATATGAAATCCAATGAGGGGGAAACCACTCTCAAACATCCTGAGTCATTTCATGGTAATGTTAAAAATTTGAGTAAAAGGATGAAAATGAAAGATAAAGGAGAATGTCACTTTTACTTTAAGAATTTAACATTACCATGAACTGCATATCAATGCTAGGGCCATAGGCTTGAACATTAGGTTGCCAAAAAACAAAAAACAATTAGAAAAATAATAAAACATACAAACCGAAAAAAAAGCTAAAAAAAGAAGTTTAAACGGCAGAAACACGCCCGTACAGCCTGGAAACGCATTTCCGTCCGTACTGGGCATGTTTCCCCAATGCAAAACGACCTTGTATGGACAGAAACACATTTCCAGGCCGTACGATATGGTGAAACGCATTTTCGTTTCGTTTCTAGGCTAAAACGGACCTCTGCGCTATGTTTCCTGCAACATGGCTCCCAAGTGAATGTAATATTCCCAATTAGCAGTAGCTAATTGGAAATATTAATTTTGATCAATTTTTCCTTATATAATTAAATTATAAATAAAAGTGGGTAGAGGGGGACATAACTCACTCTAACAATAAAGTGCACTCCCTAGTACACACAACGTTGTAACTTAAGTGAGCCAAGGGGGGGCCAAGAGACCACGTAGAGAGGGGACCCACGTAGACACATGGAGGGACTACGCTGGTTGGGTTGAGCACGTGGCAAAGGGAGGCTACGTTGGAGGAGGTGGGCCTTAGGGTTTGAGAGAGGCCAACGCTATGAGAGAGAGGAGAGCCTCCTCATTTTGGTCATTCGATTATTATGCATTTGAGCTAGTCACTTCGACTTCTTGAGCACGCTGGCTGTTTAGCCTGTCTGCAGAACTGTTTAGTGCATCGAGTGTCTCCGTTCGGAGATCTCACCCTTAGCCCCGGGGGACTTTGAGTGCCTGCTCGGGCAAGGTAGTTTCATCAGTCTTTTGCAGGAGGATCGATTTGTGGGAGTTGCGGGGAACAGTGCATTTGGTGACTGCGCAGTCTTGAGAGGGAGGACGCAGTCTCTTTTGGTGGGAGCTCCGGATTGGGATTGTTTGGAGGAGTTGAGCTCGGAGATTGAGCAAGGGACCAGCCCTTGCATATTGGAGGATTTTGGCAGAGTTTTGGGCGGAGTTTGGGAGTATTCTCTTCAGTGCCAGTGCAGAGCCTTGAGGGATAGCGTAGATCCTCAAGGAGGTGATTTTCGGGGGTCAGCTATTTTCGAAAAGCTTTCTGGGCTTTTCTGGGTTTATTGAGCAGAGGCTGATTCCAGAGTTTCAACATTTTCTGAGGAGGGGAGCAGCCCCAAATCCTCATTTTGATTCCAGTAGTAGCAGCAGCACAACAGTTCTCCGGCAGCTTGGACGCAGTTCAGAGAGAGGCCATTTCCTTATCATTCTGAGTGTATTTCTTCACTTGCCCTGTGCAAGTCGAGGTGCCATCTTTCTGATCACCTCTTGTACTCTTTCCATTACTCAGTATAATAAAATGGCTTAGCATTTCTCTCTGTATTTCTTGAGTATTTGCTTATATTCCATGTATAGGCTATTGTCTGCTTGCACTACTGTTATATTCTCTTTGAGCACCCCAGCTACTATACCACTTGTGTATGTTTTTCCCCTATACTCTTAGATAGAGTCTGGAAAGGGCCAGGTAGCCTCCAGTTCTTGTCCTCTTTTCAGAGGCGACATATTTGGTAAACGCCCTCCCAGTCCATCTTTGGTTGGAGTTTGCCTGTGTTTGAGGGATATCCCTGAAAAGGGATATTACAGTGGTATCAGAGCATAGATCTGGCTCAGCCTGTGGAGCTAGTAGTCTATGACACTGGGGGAGAAGCCCTACATCTGCTACAGAGGTAGGAAGTACAAAGATATTGAGCATAGGTTGGAGAACACCTACAGAGAGGATGAGCCTGTGGTAGACACAGAACATGAGGAGCTTGTGATAGACGCAAAACAGGAGGAGCCTGTAGACACAGAGCAGGAGGAGCCGATGGCAGGTGATGATGATGCGAAGAGATTTGGGGAGATGCTCCTCAAATCAGTTCAGGATCTGTCAAGGCAGATTGAGGTGATGGGGCAGAGATTCACTGCTATGGAGGCTAGACTGCGTGAAATCCCAAGGGGTTTCCAGATTGGCGAGGGATCAGGCACGTCCCACCATTTGTCGGAGCATGGTTCAACTCAGCATAGGGCATCACATACACCCACACGTTCAACTATGCCCACTTTTCTGGGTGCAGACACAGGGGCAGGAGCACAACAGGAGCCAGAGCCTGGCCACATGGGTGATTATTTCGCCGAGTATCAGGCATATGGGCAGGAGCTCAGGGATGCCCTTCCATTCAGAGATTTTGTCCAGCTCCAGCGGGATAGCAGACCCCGCAACTTTCACAGAGGGAACAGACACTCACATGACGGGGGCTTACAATGCACAGTGGGCAGATTCCATTAATCGACATTTGATGGGTCATCCAAGCATTTGGAAAAAGCTTGGGTGGAAAAGTTGGATACCTCTTTCCAGCTTGACCGAGTATCGGAGGGGGAAACCATCAAAATGGTTACCTCACACTTGGAGGATGAGGGCACACAGGATTGTAGGGAGTTCGAGGATACACCTAGTGTGACACAGGACTCACCCTCGTTGGAGACCTCCTTGACCGTGTCGGTTGATATCATAATGGAGAAGGTAGAGCCTACCCCAGTAGAGCCATCCATTGAGGTGATGACCGGAGTCGTGTTCGAGTCTTCGGGTGGTAGCAGCACACGACAGATGGGTGAGGTGTCAGGAGATGTATCCACCTTCGATGAGGCAGTAGGAGATATAGAGGTATTGGATGATGGTCGCAGACAGCGGTATCATCGGCTTCAGGCAGAGCTTCTAGTTTTGAAAGGGAAGGCCACGTCAGTACGGGAGGCCATTTTGTTGCAGGACAAGGAGCTGGAGGGCATGAGAGTGGCTTGTGCCGAGTCGGCGGCCAAGTTGGCCCGCATTGGGGAACGACTGGATTCCGTGATGGTACAACCAGAGGGCACGTTGGAGCATCAGATCATTCCCCTTCAGGCATGCATGGACGGGACCAGCAGTGTTGTTGGGTCACCTCTTCCCGTTGGAGAGAGAGAGATGGAGTCACCTAGTCAGACCGCATACATTGACTTGGTTAGCAGGATGAGACGATCGGAGTTGCAAAGTGTGCAGCATCCACTTATCGAGGTTGGGTTGTGAGAGATTTTGAGTTGGTACTCGGTGGAGTGGGTTACGGAGATAGTGGTGGATCCGAGTGTAGTTCAGCAGGAGTTTCCAGGTATGGGGAATACAGGAACCCCAGACTGGCATTGGGATTCGGGCGGGACTACTTATCGTTTCCCAGGCAGGAGGGTTGATTATGTCTCGGAGGGTACAGTTGGCCTAGCAGTTGAGCATGCATATTCGCCGAGGGAGTCCCAGTCAGCTTCAGTGTCCAACCAGTTTATGGGCAGACTCCTTGGGTTGTCTTGGTACGACACTTGTATGCGGGGTCACAGGGTGGTCAACATACTTCAGTAGGAGCTTGTCAGAGGAGGTGGCATTGGCAGGCCACCAGATGGTGTCTTGTATGGAGCCAAGGATTCTTCACCTTTGTGTGGGGCACAGAGGTCACAGCGGAGCTGAGCAGTGGTGGTATCACTACTGACACACAGGGAGATTCACTTCTCAGACCCATCGGGGAGGGTTTGGAGTGATGATCCATTCTTCGGTGGATATAGCGATGCGACAAGGGAGGTGATGATACTGATTGGGGGTGGTCCGACATGTAGAGACAACTCTAGGCCATCACATCCAAGGATGTGTGGGAGCATCGAGCATTGAGCAGTGGGCTATCAGTGGATATGGAGTTGCGTGGTGGTGTACCGTAGTGTGTGGGACTGCATTGTGGAGTAGGAGTGTCCTACATCACATTGAGGACACGCGAGGAGTGACCTATGCCTTGACACAGACAAGGCATGAGACGATACAGGGTGGTACAGCAGTAGTAGGGGGTACCCAGCAGTGTACAGGGGTATGCCTCAGTGTGCAGTGGCATGTCGAGGGGTACATGGATGATTGGTGGTATGCGAGGGCATATGGAGCTGCACAACAGAGTCTTAGAGTATTTCCTCCAGGGAGGCTCACGGACAGGGACACTGGGCTTACCTTTGGGGGTAGTTCACCCAGGATCGATGGGGAGACAGATGAGCGATACTGGGCGGTATCTGTGGGGACTCACACACCTGACTCGCTTCGACATCACTCACGGGTACAGTTGATTTTGTTGTTGTCCTTTGGCACTCTCGGCATGAGCAGCGGGGTACGCAAAGCTCGCCCAAGATATTTGGATGACACCTAGCACACTAGGGGGGAGACTTCTCGGCAGTGGCACTGGGTCGGTACGCTAGTTGATGGCCACAGGTTAGGGGGTGAGATGATCATCTGTAGGGGTGGCACATCGGTCATCGCTGAGCCTACACCTAGGGAGTGGGTCATGAGGGAGACATGTGTCACTCTTTTCTCAGAGCACGCCGAGACCATGCATGAGCAGAGGATACTGGGTTTAGCAGAGGTAGCATCCTAGCATGCGTCTGGACTCCAGACAATGTATTGACACATTATCGAGAGGGTGGATGGCAGACCTAGTGGAGATGTGGCAGAGGCAAGACAGGAGGGCATTCCTTTCGTATGCTAGAGTGAGGACTCTTCTTCAGATGAGTCCATAGGATCAGTTGAGGACGCTTCTGAGGAGGGTGAGCAGTCACGGGACTCTGCGGGAGATACTCTGGGTGAAGAGTCACTTATGACGATTCAGCTAGAGCAGCAGGTGATGGAGCCTGAGTCGACAGAGGAGGACACTATTCACATCAGGCATGATATTCCTTTGGGGGAGAGCCAGATGGGTGCCCACATTGAGTCGATGAGGGATATGTGGCTAACATTGGGATCAACCATTGAGGTGGGGCAGTCAGATGCATTGACATCGAGTACGGTGAGAGCAGTTGCAGATCCATATCCTCTGGACGTGTTGGAGGTTGATGGGATTGTTCTGCAGGGGGCCAGTAGATAGCGGGAGCATGACATTCCTGATCAAGAGTGGGAGGAGTTGTTGGATATGGTGGAGCATCCATCTGTGGGTCGACACAGGGATGAGGCGCAGATAGATGTACACGCAGTCAGCAGAGCTGCAGTGTTTTTAGTAGGTAGCACTCTCCAGGAGTACATTGATGGAGCTTGTAGCATATCTTGCTCACTTTGGCCTATTATAGAGAGAGGGGCTTCCTTCTACAGGCAGCTTTCATTGGTAGACAGGGCAGAGCAGTGGTAGTTGATTACAAGCTGGCGGCAACACTCCAGGCGTGTTCCATATGCAGTTGTTGTTGCTACATCGGATTCTTCTTCCAGGATGGACTGGTGGGAGATCATGAGTTGGTACCCTCTTGATGGTACGGTATTCTTCGTAGGGAGCACAGTGGAGCAGGGGCTCTTGGACATAGCAGATGTTACAGATTCCAACTGGCAGGGGGGCACAGGTCGTCGTTTCTCCAGCACTCAATCCTGATTTCAGCAGAGCAGGATCAGCGTGGGATTGAGTCAAGACTTGGATTGGAGAGAGGTGATGAGTTGGTACACAGTTGATGGGACATCTTACACAGTCACAGATACAACGCAGCAGGGGTCATGGTCTTCGCCTCTTAGAGCATCAGTCATAGCCGGAGGCAGTGCGCAGTCCGAGCCATGGGACTTGGGCAATTATTGGCCATGGTGGCGATGGGATCCGGGAGGATTGTTGGTTGGCTGGTACCGTGAAAGATTAGTTTGGGATCCTGGCATTGAGAGATCCCTTCATATCAGGGTGATGCAGAGGACAGGGAGGTTTCAGTGGCGCATCTGGGACCCATGCACATTTTGCAGTGTCGGTGGGGAGCATCAGCTAGAGAGGAGGCTTGTTCAGGCATTGCTTGAGGACAAGCAATTTTTGGCGGGGAGGATTGTAATATTCGCAATTAGCAGCAGCTAATTGGAAATATTAATTTTGATCAATTTTTCCTTATATAATTAAATTATAAATAAAAGTGAGTAGAGGGGGACATAACTCACTCTAAAAATAAAGTGCACTCCCTAGTAGACACAACGTTGTAACTTAAGTGAGCCAAGGGGGGGCCAAGAGACCACGTAGAGAGGGGACCCACGTAGACACATGGAGGGACTGCGCTGGTTGGGTTGAGCTCGTGGCAAAGGGAGGCTACGTTGGAGGAGGTGGGCCTTAGGGTTTGAGAGAGGCCAACGCTATAAGAGAGAGGAGAGCCTCCTCATTTTGGTCATTCGGTTATTATGCATTTGAGCTAGTCACTTCGACTTCTTGAGCACGCTGGCTGTTTAGCCTGTCTGCAGCACTGTTTAGTGCATCGAGTGTCTCCGTTCAGAGATCTCACCCTTAGCCCTGGGGGACTTCGAGTGCCTGCTCGGGCAAGGTAGTTTCATTAGTCTTTTGCAGGAGAATCGATTTGTGGGAGTTGTGGAGGAACAATGCATTTGGTGACTGCGCAGTCTTGAGAGGGAGGACGCAGTCTCTTTTGGTGGGAGCTTCGGATTGGGATTGTTTGGAGGAGTTAAGCTCGGAGATTGAGCAAGGGACCAGCCCTTGCATATTGGAGGATTTTGGCAGAGTTTTGGGCGGAGTTTGGGAGTATTCTCTTCAGTGGCAGTGCAGAGCCTTGAGGGATAGCGTAGATCCTCAAGGAGGTGATTTTCGGCGGTTAGCTATTTTCGAAAAGCTTTCTGGGATTTTCTGGGTTTATTGAGCAGAGGCTGATTCCAGAGTTTCAGCATTTTCTGAGGAGGGGAGCAGCCCTAAATCCTCATTTTGATTCCAGCAGTAGCAGCAGCATAGCAGTTCTCCGGCAGCGTGGACACAGTTCAGAGAGAGGCCATTTCCTTATCATTCTGAGTGTATTTCTTCACTTTCCCTATGCAAGTCGAGGTGCCATCTTTCTGATCACCTCTTGTACTCTTTCCATTACTCAGTATAATAAAATGGCTTAGCATTTCTCTCTGTATTTCTTGAGTATTTGCTTATATTCCATGTATAGGCTATTGTATGCTTGCACTACTGTTATATTCTCTTTGAGCACCCCAGCTACTATACCACTTGTGTATGTTTTTCCCCTATACTCTTAGACAGAGTCTGGAAAGGGCCAGGTAGTCTCCAGATCTCGTCCTCTTTTCATAGGCGACATATCTGGTAAATGCCCTCCCAGTCCATCTTTGGTTGGAGTTTGCCTGTGTTTGAGGGATATCCCTCAAAAGGGATATTACAGTGAAGCCAGCGTAGCCAAGCCTTCTGCTTGTCAAAGGCCCTCTGCGCATTCTCTGTCTAGTTGAATGCCCCCTTTTTGGTGAGATATGTGACGGGTGATGCTCGCTGTGAAAACCCCTTGACGAACTTTCGGTAGTAGGTGCAATTCCCCACAAACTCCCAGAGTTTCGTCACATTCTTCGGTTCCGACCAATCCTAGATGGCCCTGATCTTCTCCTTGTGGACTCTCATTCTGTCCACCCCGATGATATGCCCCAAGTAGAGCATCTTCGTCACCCCAAACTTGCACTTGGATAGATTGGCATAGAAATGCTGCTCCTCCAAGATACACAATACGACCTCTATGTGTTGCAAATGCTCCTCCCATGTGCGGCTGTAAATGAGAATGTCGTCAAAGAACACGAGCACAGTCTTGCATGTGGTTCATGCAAGACTGGAATGTAGCCGGAGCGTTGGTCAGCCCAAAAGACATCACCAAAAACTCAAAGTGGCCATAGTGACAGCGAAACACAATCTTGGGGATGTCCTGGTCCCTCACCCTAATCTGGTGGTACCCAGATCTCAAATCAATCTTGGAGAAGAACTGTGCTCTCCTCAACTCATCCATCAACTTATCAATCCTGGGGATAGGGTAACAGTTCTTCATGGTTTTCTTGTTCAAGGCTCTGTAATCTATGCACATCCGCAGTGTGCCGTCCTTCTTCACCAGAACCACTGAAGAAGCAAATGGGCTCATGTTGGGCATGATATGTCCCAATGCCAAGAGCTTATGTATAGCTCTCTCAATCTCATCCCTATAGGCCTTGGGTTGCCTGTAGGGAGTGGTGATCACTGCCTGGATCCCTGCTCTAGCTCAATGGTGTGCTCAAACCCCCGATCCAGTGGCTGCCCTAGTGGGATGTCCCCAAAAATCGTGGAGTAACAGTTTAGGATAGCCTGCACATCCGGGTGCGTAGGCTGACCTGAGATACCTGCCTTTGAAATCCTCAGCTTCACTGCCCACTCAATGTCTCCCTTTTGAAAATCTGCCTCCATCCGATGTGCAAAAACTGTCTGTGGAGGGTATGTGTGCATGCCCCTGAGCATCACGTGCTTCCCACTCTTCTTGTCCATCCACTCCATCTCCAGTGTCTCCCAATCTGTAGTGACCTTCCCAAGGGGGATAAGCCACTGAACACCCAACACTACGTTGGTGTCTGGAATATTGACCACGAAGAAATGATCTGTCAATGTATATGTCCCCATGGTCATTGTTAGTGTCGGTACATAACGCATGCATTGCATGGTCCTTGCCCCTGAGACCAACACAAAAACCCATCAAAGTTTTCTGTCTATATGCCCTTCCTTTGAACTAGCTGGGCATCAATGAAGTTGTGCGTGGCCCCACTGTCCACCAGCACTGAGACACGTTGCCCCCGAACTGTCCCTCATACCCTCAGTGTTAGGTACTTGGGAGCTCCCCGCAAGGATGCAAGTGTTGAGATCTTGTGTATTTGGGGTAGCATCAGTTGTGCTCTAGCTCTCAAATTTTGTGGAGGGACTAGAGTACAATTGATATACGAGACCCAAAAATTGATTTGGGAAATTTCATCTGGTTTAGGAGATATTAAATTAATTAATTATTTTAATGTATTTCCTAAGTTAAAACTTGGGGAACTTAAATAATTACAGTGAATTTAATTAAACATGTGATGAAATTGTCTTAAGTCACATGGATCAAGCTTTCTTTTAATCTTAGCCATTGATTCAAGATCTGATCATGGCCGTTGGTTTCCCAACCAGAAAAGTATAAAGGAAAGGCTTGGGGTCATTTGTAAAGACACACAGAGGCAGAGCACTGAAGCTAAGCTAAGATTCTAAGGCGGGTTTGCTAAGAATTCTCAGAAGTGTTTCAGCTGCAGAGAGGGGAATTTAGGCCAAGGGAATGATCTGATCCCAGGGTCTAGAATCAGCAAGAGGCAGAGATCAGCTCAGAGAGGTAGCGCAGAGAAGCAAAAGAGCAGCAGCAGGAGGGGCAACAACTTTGCTATGCAGGTGCTGCGCAGTCCCTCAAGGACAACGTGATTTGCTGCAGGAAACCCTCTGGGGTTACGCAGAGACCCTAAGGGGCAACGTAAGGACTGCGTCACCCAGTCTGGCGTAACACAGCTCTTTCCAGAGAAGTGCTGAGGGTTAGAGGGGCTTCAGAGGCTGTCGTAAAGGCTTCAAGGGCAGCGCTGGGGTTTTTAGGCCCTAATTTTGGCTGAGTTCCGTCAATCCCATTTGAGGGTGTGGACCAATCATTATTTTAGCCTTAGATCAGCCAGTGAGCTGTAGATCTATCCAGATCTGGAACCCAGGCTTGTTGTATTTAGAAAATTCTTAATAATAAAACCCTCCAGCAGCAAGAAGACCAGTTTTCCCGCATTGGGTTTTTCCGGGGACTATTTTTCCATAAATAATTGTCACTTTGTCTATGTGTGCATGAACTTGTTCTAGATCTGGATTGGTGGAGATCTGTTATGTGTTTTGCTTTGATTTTAACTTGAATTTATTCAGTTAATAACTTGTCTAAGTAGGAGGAGCATAACTAGACTAACGGTAAATAATTTCTGCATAAAGTGTAAAGATTCAAAAATTTCCACATGGTATCAAAGCAATTGCAGATCTAGGAGGGTCACCAACAAGAATCTGAAGGTTCTAGCTGTAGGAAGCAGTTGGAAAAGCAGCAGAAACACAGATTTGAAGGGACAAAGCAATTTTCAGAGGTAGGTTCACGGAGAGGGAAGGGTGATGCTGTCTAATGCTGTCTCCTAGCAAGCCCACGCAATTACTACACAGAGGCAGCTTAGAAACAACGCTGGACTAGTCTGAAGCCTGCCAGTGTGATGCAGGTCTGAATCTGTCAGATCCAGAAAAGACTAAAGAGTGGCTGCATAAATTTAGAAGGTGCTGGTGGGGTTAAAATTCTGAAGTTTTCAAATTTTTAGCCTAAGCACAAGTGATAAAGAGCGGGAGGAGATTAGCTTCTCAGAGAGTTTCTAGCCAAATAAACTTGCAGTTTGATCAGAGGATCAAAGAGAGCTGAATCATAGTTGATTTGGCAGATTTCCAAGGAGGGAAATCAGTTGGCAGAGGGAGCAGAAGGTGCCTGTTTCACCAAGGGCCTTAGATCCATTTCTCTAGCAAAGAGAAAAGGAAGTTCTGACACACTCTGAGCAGATGGCTCCTCATGGACTGCGTGACCAGGACAGGCTGGATGGCCTCTCAAACTTTTCAATTTGGAAGGCAAGGATCCTGATAGTCCTTGAGGCATGCAATCTTAGAGACCATGCAGAGCAAACTCTGGCCACACTGACAGATCCCGATCTCATTCGAAAGCATAAGGAGGCTGCTGGGCATACCAAGTGGCTGATTATGGATGGAATCAGGACCATATTGTACCACACTTAGCTGAGAAGAAGACAACTAATGAGATGTGGAAGGCCTTGATCTCCCTATATGAGGGAAAATCTGTCCAAAGGAAGATGCTGTTGAAGACACAGATGAGGTCATTCATGATGGCCAAGGGAGAAGACATGGAGCATTTCCTCTTTAGACTGCAAGCGATCAGAGATTAGTTGACTGTAACTGGTGCTAAGGTGGAAGACGATGTGATGGTTAGGACTGCCCTCAATGCAGTCACGGATGAGTGGGAAACCTTTGTCCAAAGTATCTTGGGCAGAGCGGACCTCCCATATTGGGACAACTTGTGGTCAGTTCTGTGTCAAGAAGAACTCTGTAGATTTACCAAGAAGCAATATAGCTTTGGATCGAGCAAAGTGAAGAAGGAAGATGCAGCCTTGGCATCGAAGAAGCAACCAAAGAAGAAGAAGGATCTCTCAAAGATCAAGTGCTTCCAATGTAGTGAAATGGGACATTTTGCCAACAATTGTCCTCAGAAGAAAAAGGACAAGGAAGCCTCTTCTTCCAAAGTAGCTATGGCAGATGGTGGGTCAGAAGATGATGCAACCATGAGCACTCATGAACCATGAAAGTGGGGTGACATGGATATGTAGAGGAGCTACATAGAAGTAGGGTGGGATCCTTGAGCAGCTCATCTCTTGGATCACATGCGAGCTATGATAGCCTTAAGACAATTGCGGGACAAGTGGAGCAGTGGGTGCATAGATCACAGATGAAGTAGAGGCAGATCTAAAGACTGGGAGAAGCAGCACAGAGCAGAGCAGCAACAACGTGGAAGCAGCAGCAACGCAGAGGTTGATGTGACTTCAGCAGCGCAGAACAGAGCTGCGTACGCAGTGCAGCGCTGCAGCAACACAGAAGGCTTCAGAGGGGCAGCGTAGTGCAACAAGCAGCGTGAGAGACTTCAGCACAAGGGGCTGATGTGACTTCAGTAGTGCAGAGGGAGTATGCTTACGCAGTGCAGAGTTGTAGCTGTGCATCATCCTTCAGATGCCAGGACAGATCTGTAGCCTATGGAGCTTCAGTGATGAGGATGCAGCCCATTTGACTTGTCTATCAAAGATTGGGCAGGAGATTCAGTTGTTTCTCTCAATAACTGAAGTTCCAATGCAGTAGATCAACAATAGAAGTGCTATGAGTAGCACAGATGCAACATATTGAGAGGGAGCTGTAGTACAGAGGTTGCAGTGGTAGTGGCAGAGTCATGGGCAACAGTACAGAATGGCAACAACAGTGCAGAGTTGAGTGGCAGCAGGCCAAGCTTCAGCAGCACAGAACCAGTACTCAAAATCATGTAATGCATAGTGTGATGTATTGCTAGAGCACACCTTTGATGCTAATAGGGAGTGTTGAGATCTTCTGTATTTGGGGTAGCATCAGTTGTGCTCTAGCTCCCAAATTTTGTGGAGGGACTAGAGTACACTTGATCTACAAGTCCCAGAAATTGATTTGAGAAATTTCATCTGGTTTAGGAGATATTAAATTAATTATTTATTTTAATGTATTTCCTAAGTTAAAACTTAGGGAACTTAAATAATTAAAGTGAATTTAATTAAAATGTGATGAAATTGTCTTAAGTCACATGGATCAAGTTTTCTTTTAATCGTAGCCATTGATTCAAGATCTGGTCACGGCCATTGGTTTCTCAACGAGAAAAGTATAAAGGAAAGGCTTGGGGTCATTTGTAAAGACACACAGAGGCAGAGCACTGAAGCTAAGCTGAGATTCTAAGGCGGGTTTGCTAAGAATTCTCAGAAGTGTTTCAGCTGCAGAGAGGGGAATTTAGGCCAAGGGAATGATCTGATCCCAGGGTCTAGAATCAGCAAGAGGCAGAGATCAGCTCAGAGAGGTAGCGCAGAGAAGCAAAAGAGCAGCAGCAGGAGGGGCAACAACTTTGCTATGCAGGTGCTGCGCAGTCCCTCAAGGACAACGTGATTTGCTGCAGGAAACCCTCTGGGGTTACGCAGAGACCCTAAGGGGCAGCGTAAGGACTGTGTCACCCAGTCTGGGGTAACGTAACACTTTCCGGAGCAACGCTGAGGGTCAGAAGGGCTCAAGAGGCTAACACAAAGGTTTCAGGGGCAGCGCTAGGGTTTCTAGGCCCTAATTTTGGCTGAGTTCCGTAAATCCCATTTGAGGGTGTGGATCAGTCATTATTTTGGCCCTAGATCAGCTAGTGAGCAGTAGATCTATTATATCTCTGTCGGGTTTTCCAGATCTGGAACCCAGGCTGCTTGTATTCAGAAAATTCTTAATAGTAAAACCCTCCAGCAGCCAGAAGACCGATTTTCCCGCATTGGGTTTTTCCGGGGATTATTTGTCCAGAAATAACTGTGTCACTTTGTCTATGTGTGCATGAACTTGTTCTAGATCTGGATTGGTGGAGATCTGTTATGTGTTTTGCTTCGATTTTAACTTGAATTTATTCAGTTAATAACTGTCTAAGTAGGAGGAGCATAACCAGACTAACAGTAAATAATTTCTGCATAAAGTGTAAAGATTCAGAAATTATCACAGCAAGGACCCCTCTTATAGGTGAAAATGCTGACTCTCCTGCTGCTGGGGGAGGTGGTGGTGGTTGATCCCCTGTTGGTGCTCCGGTGCTGGCATCTCCTCCCAACTCCTCATATGCCTCCTCTTCTCCTTCATTGTCGAAGAAGACCTCAATGTAGTGTGCCTTCCCTTCGACACATCTGTGACCTGATGCCCATGGCTCCTGACAGGTGAAGCAAAGATTCCTCCGTCTCAAATCTCTTTGGGTATCATCATCCAAAGGCCCTCGACCCTAGTTCCCTCTCAGTGGTGGGGCTCTCACGTCCTTCCCCTTCTGCTGGAACGCTAGTCTATTGGGCAAGGGAGCCCTTGTCCTCGACAAAGTGTCCTGCAAGTCTCTGGTTCTCCCTACTGCGTCCTGCAGTGTAGTGGGTCCAGTGGACCTCACTAGCCCACGCAAGAGTTCAGCCAGTTTGTCAGTGAACATGTATACTTTCCTGGGCACGGATAGATCTGGAACCATCACTGAAAGCCTCAGAAACTTGAAAATGTAGGTTTCTGGGTTCCTCGTCTGTTTGAGCTTGGTTAGCTCAACAAAATGTTTCTTCGGGTCTTTTCGATCAAACCTTTCTATCAACCTCTGGGTGAACTCATCATATGCTGTCACTACTGAGTGACCTGATGTAGTCATCCCATGGAACCACCAGTCATGGGCTTCTCCCTCAAGATGCATCGCTGCCACCTTGATGGCCTCCACTTCCGCCATCTGGTTAAGCTGGAAATAAATATCCAGCTTCTCCACCCAAGCTTTGGCTAAACATTTCGACGACCCATCGAAATAGGCAAGAAGAGTTTGCTTACGGTACGCTGCAGGTCATTGCCTTGCATGTACCCTCCTCTGGTTTGGCCTCATGGTCTGCTGTTGTTCTTCAACTGACAGAACTCGTTGAAAGTGAGGGCATCTCTGAACTCTGACCCATAAGACTGATACTCCGCAAAGTATTCTCCGTAGTGAGCCACCTCCGGCTCTTGTGGCCCTCCTGCTCCTGTTCCCGAAGCCAAGAATGTGGGCATGGTAGAGTGTGGTGGAGTGCGTGGCACCACTTGCTGTGCATTGTTAGGCTTAGGTGGGTGATGGGAGGTGCCAGATCCCTCTCCAATCTGGAATTCCCTTGGAATTGTCGCTGCTTGTTATCTCCGATAATTTTCTGCCCCATCTCCTCTATCCTCTTCGTGAGCTCCTGCATCGACTTTAGAAGGAGGCTAGCAAACTCCATTCCATCCTCTCTTTCCTCTGCCATTGGTGCTTTTCCCTTTCCTCCGGAATGCTATCTACTTGATCTGGCGTGATTTCAAGCCTCCTTTCCTTGCTTCTGTACCGCTGCCTTTGGTATGTGATGTTTTGCCTATCCTCCGGTGTCATAGATCCCGTGCTCCACAGGCCGAGCCAAGTCTACGAGCTTTGATACCACTTTAATATCCCAAATTGGGAACAAACAATAATATAAAGCATACAAAGACTAAAACTACAACAAACAGAAAATAGCCATTAAAAACACCCTGATACAGCCAAAAGCATCTGAGCCATTTTATTAAATCTCTTAATGGAAAAGGTACATGAAGGTGCTTAGAAAGATGGCACCTTGGCTTGCACAAGACAAGCTGAAATAATCCCTCAACCCTGCTCTGAAATCTTTGCTACGCTGCTGCTCTGCGTGGCTCCTCCTCTACGCTGTCCTGGCTGAAACTACTAATACTGGTTGAAAAGGGACTGCGTGTTGAGGCTGCTCTGCTACTTAGAAAATTCCGGTAATTAGACACCAGACTGTCCTCAACAAACCCATAAAAACCTGCGAAGGGTTTCCAAAAATCCTGACCCCAAAAATTCACCCCTTTGTGCTTGGCATGTTGTTCTGCTGGGCTCTCTGGTTTTCTAGATGAATTGCTGGAAGAAGCTACTGAAAATTTGCCCAAGAACTCTGCTAGGAAGTGGCTAACCCCCTATCAAACTGCTGGCTGCAATCTGCTCTTTATCCTTCTCTCCCAGGTGCTGTTCCTCACCGGACTGCGTAATTCTCCTGCTACCTGCGTGGCCTTTGCACTGTCCTGGAGGGATTGCGTATGCCTGAATGTGTGGCTGTGACTCCTCCTTCAAAACTTGATGTGACTCCTCTCCTGAGCGGGCACTCGAAGTCCCCCGAGGATGAGGTCGAGATCTTTGCTCGGAAATCTCTGTGCTAAACAACACTACAGACTCGGCTAAACAACTCAAGCGTGCTTTCAGTCTATCAGACAAAAAAATCAGTGGATGAATTGAATGAGGAATGAGTTGCTCTCATCCTCTTTTACCTGGCTGAGCCCCAACGTTCCCTTGGGCCCCACTGGACTGCGCTTCCACCTCTGCCATCCAATCACTACGTTGCTGCCTCTCCCACACTATCACTACGCTGCCTACGCTGTTGCCTCTCCTGCGTTGCCACTAGCATGCTGTCATTGGTATGTGGCTGGAGTGGCTGGGTCCCCCTCCAGCTCTAATATTTGCCTTGGTGACTTTAGGAAAGTAAGTTAGCCATATAGTTTATTTGTGGGCCCCCTTACCCACTTTATTTTCTGCTGAACATTAGAAAAGCCAAAATTTGGCAAAAATAATATTCCAATTAGTTGACTGCTAATTTGGAATATTACAGGTTACATATCAGAACTGAAGTAGGTGTCTGGACAGCAAGGACTATGTTATAAAGTGCTATAAGGAGTGCGAAGTAGAAGGATTACTTAGCGATGTCAAAGGGACTGCAAGGTGTACAAGGACTTGTGCTCAATATATTTCGTATATCTCAGAGGTACATACAACATAAAGGAGAGCTGCAACAAATTTAGATAACTCAGAGAAGGACTAAAGGCACACAACAAAACGAGGGATCTCTGTCTTGAGATCAAGAGTATAGCAAGAAGACAGTGGAAGAATCTCAAGGAGGCCGAGGTTAGAAAGATTAAGAAGGAGATCATTGTTTAGGACTAGGAAGCGAGCTTTCCTAGCATTGGTGCAAAGCAGTGCAGAAATGAGAGATCAACTAGAGAAGCCAGAAAGAGCAGTGACAAGGTCCAGGAGGCATATTGGTCTCAAGGGTCTGTGTCATTGTCATGGTACTTGTCAATTGAAGATCTAGAAGAAGAATTACTTCCAGGTTTTCCTCCCCAAGAGGGAGAGGTTTTGGCCCTGGCTTGAAGAGCCAAAATTCTGTGTCTTGTGTTTTGATAATTGACTTGATGAAAGACATTATAAGCTAATAAAGATAAGATCTAATTATTAGAAGCATAACAAGTATAACACAAGAAATTATCAAGTAAGAGAATTGAATTAAACTTTTCCCTACTAAATTCTCAACACATCACCATTGGGTCTGCCTTCCGCCCTCTCGATAATGTGCCATTACAATGTTTGGAGCCCAGACACATACTTGGAAACTAACTCAGTCATATTTGGTATCCTTTGCTCATGCACGCTCTCGACATGCCCTGAAAAAAGAGTGACACATGTCTCCCTTGTGACCTGCTCCCTAGGTGTAGGCTCAATGATGAACGATATGCCACCCCTGCAATTGATCACCTCATCCCCAAACCTGTGGCTGTCAACTAGCGCACCAACCCAATGCCACTGTTGAGAAGTTTCTCCCCTAGTGCGCTGAGTATCATCCAAATATCTCCGGTGAGCTCCTCGTCCCTTGCTACTCATGCCCAGAGTGCCAAAGGACAACAACCAAATCTACTGTGACCATAAGTCATGTAGAAGGGGGTCAGATGTGTGAATCCCCACAGGTACCATCAGGTATTGCCCATTTGTCTCCCCGTCGATTGTGAGTGAACTACACCCAAAGGTATGCCTAGTGTCTCCGTCCATGAGTCTCCCTAGAGGCAACACTCCAAGGCCCTGCTGTGCAGTGCTATATGCCCTCGCATACCATCGATCATCCCTGTACTCCCCGTACACCGCTGGATAATCCCTTTGAAGCAACAAAATTGTAGGCTTGTTGACTTTAATTGTAAAAATACACGAGGTATTTGTAATAATAATTTATTATATAAAAATGTATAAGTGATGAGAAATGTTACAATGAGGCCCTGCTTATATACCTAAGCAGGTGGCCTTTCATGACTGGGCATGTATTTTAGACATGCCTTTTCACTAACTTAATTACTACTTAACATAATCCTTATTTGACTATTTAGTAATTACATATTTATTTATTTATTTATTCGTTATGAATTATATTCATAACACCCTTCTACTGTTGTCGTATCTTGTATCACCTCGTGTCCTGCTTGTGTCACTGTACTTGACACTCCCCGCGGGTACTCAATGCGATGTGAGCTACTCCTCCTACTCCATAGTGTAAACCAACATGCTACAACACACCACCCTGCATCTCCATGCTCCTCTGCAGGCCACTGCTCCTCGTTGCATAGCCCTGCACACCCTTGGATGCTACGACCTAACATTGGGTCTATATGTGATGCAGCAGAAAGCTGCAAAACCCACATTCTCCATATAAAAAATGCCTGGTTCATTCATCAACCAACCTAATTTTCAAATTGAGCAAACCTTAATGCGGAAGCTTTTTATTTAATCTTCAAATGAAGATTTCCTCACCTTTTAACCATGGTTATAAAATCTAACATATGTGGAAGCTGTCCCCTTTTATATAACTGTGATTATAAACCATAATTAAAACCCCTTTATCCAAGGTTTTCCCCTTTAATTTATTCGCAAGCGGAAGCTATTTTCCTTTCTTATTTACCATATAAAATACCCATTTGATATTTCATACTCCCGACTTTGACCTTGGTTCAAAACCCAAATAATAGAATTTAATTCAGAATTATTCTCCTTGCTCACAACTATGGTTTAGAAACCCCAATACCAATCGTGAACATATCCGACCCATGCTTCACATTTCATTAGAGTTTCGGCTTTTGATAAAACCCATATAATTTCGGGTCCACAACTTTAATTCACCCCACATATCATAACATTCTTCCATCATAAAATTTATGTTATAAAGTTTCTTTATAACTTACCATTTCCGCCGGTGCACACATGTCAATGCTCCATTTGCATATTAAATCATATACGGGCCCCACATTGATTTCAACGCACCTATTCATCGTCCATCGTTCATCAAATCGGACGGCTGGCAGTTTATCGTGCTCCAACTCGATGATCCGACGATTATCGCATAACCAACTTGCACACTCTTTGGTTTTCCAAATTCACGCGAAATGAGCGGTATTGAATTATCGTCCATGCTACGTGTCAATTCCTAAAAGCTATCGCGTTCGATCAAAGAAATACCACTTACCATTCTTTTGCTGTGCGAAAACTACTGGTTGGTTTTCCAAAACCGCCTTTACTGTTTCATTTGCTTCCAGTTCATGGTTCCACTTTACTCATGGTTCCATACTCCACACAAATGCAATTCATTTGCTTTTCAATTCCGCTGTCTCTTCATTGATTAACAATTCTCCGCTTCAACACGACTCCAGGACTCACACTCCAATCGTCATTGGTGGTAACATTAAAGTACCTGGGTTCATATCAGACATGCGAATATGTCTGTCACATCTCCGTTTGCCCCTGACTGAATCACTCCAATTCTACCAACCATTAATTCTTTTCTCACAGTAAGATTTGTCCCTCACCAGAATTCATCCGATTAGGTTTTATTACACAGGCACCATCTTCGATCATTTACAGATCATTCAGGGAAGTCACGAAGAATTCCAAATGCCAAATTGAGACAAAAGCATTTTCGCTTCTGTATCATTGATCCTTTCAGTGATCGATGACTAAATTTTAACAAACACAACTCATCCACTCTTCTCAAATATATATGCAACCCTTTCTCGGTATTTCCATCAAACTTTCCAATGGTAGGTAGAACACCATTTAAACCCTATTGCAGAGTTTTATCACACACCTGCTCATAAACTCTAAGCATTTCTCACACACAATCAATAACTCAGAAAACAATCTCTTTATATATAAACAAGTATTTACACAGGGTTCTTCTTCCCTCAGGCCTGATTTTCTAATAAATGGCCTTTCTGTCAAATTTGCCCGTAGGCTTACAACAAACCCCTGTCTGTATAAAACCTAAATCTCTACCTCTGCTGCTGTCTGCTGCCTTTGAGGCTTATTATTTTTATATAGAATAATCTGAACTAATTTAGGTTCAGATCCTCCATCATCTCAACAAATTCCTCAAAATCCTCAAAATCCTAAAGTCTATCCTTTATCCCTAAGGATCCTCTTTAATCCCATAAAATCATGAAACTGATTCTAACTTAAGATTTACAATCAATTCTCAAGCCTCTCATTCCCTATGGAATCTAAACTATCCTAATTCTCTCATGTTCTCCAAGCATTCGGGAACATTTACAAATTTCTCTCAATATTTAATTAATTCCTATTCTAAATGTCACTAAAAAACATTAATAATTACATAAGAAACCAATATTCTTTTGAAAACACAAGACCCCTATGTCTATTAAAATATAAAGGATTTTCTGAGCCTAATGCTCCTGCATCAGACTCCCAAGGTTAAAAATAATCATGATCTCCTGATCATGTGCTTTTAGACCTTGTCTTCCTGGATCCCACACCTTGTTCTGTAATTTATCATCTATTTCTGCTGTTGTTTGTTGCTTTTCTCCAAGTCTCCATACTTTATGCTACTTTGCTCCACTAGCTACACTTTCACAGTCTATTACTGTCTTTCTTTTGCTGCCGCTGTTTCTTTTCTTTCTTGCTGCTGTCTTCTTCTAAGACACTTTCACCATTAGTCTTCTTTGTCTAATATATCTTCTGACTGCTGAGTACTTCTACTTCTTGATTGCTGAATTTCTATTCTTATTGCCACCCTGTCATCCTTACCCTCTTGTTTTCTGCAACTGATAACTTCTTCCGGATTGTCACTTATGACAATTTCTTTGTTTTCTGACTTCAGCAATTCCTTGGACTGGTATTTAGTTTGCCACTTACTGCCATCTTCTTTTCTTTGCTTTAATTTGTTCTCCTGGACCAAACATTCTTTAGTCTTTTCATCAGTACCTGCAATCATAAAACAATCATCAAAATCATAAAACCTTTGTGTCTCTTCTTCCTCCGGCAACATTTCAATTTGCTGCTCTGACATTTTCTCCTTTATCGGCACATCAGTATGCTGATTCCAATTCTTCAAATAATTCTCTAGACTGTCAGCTAGTCTCCCTTCCACATCATCCATTTCAAGGATGTTTCTTTGCTCTGGCTCATAAAAATGAACTTTTTCATTCTCATTCAGCGCTGACTTTACAACCTGAACACTTATTCTCTGTGTTTCTAGCCTCTTCTCCAGAATACTTAACTCATGCCACAAATCTGTCATTTCATCTGAGACAATCTTTGTACAATCTTCACTACCTTCTTCTTTATCATAAGTCAAGTTTCCTTGTGACACTATCTCTTCATCTTTCATCAGAATAGAATTCTGATCTCCCATCTCTGCAATAATTTTAGTTGTCTGTCCATCACTCTTCCTTTGGCCATTTAACAAAATCAATTTCTCATTGTCATTATCAATAACAAATTCTCATCTTCAGACATAACTGTCATATCTCCATTGAAACAATTCTTTTCACAAAACAAGGAATTTATGAACTCCTTTTGTTGCAATAATTCAATTTGATCTTCATCTGAAAGATAATCATCATCATATTTTGCTTGGCAACTTTCAGCTTCACTCAATACAGTTTCATCACATGAATTGTCTTCTTCAATACCTGCATTCACAGACAACTTGTTAGTTTTAAAACCATAAGACCTTACGACCTCATTTGATGATTTAATCACCAAATCCTCCTGCTGTTTCAAGTCTTCTATACAATTCAGAAATTCTTCAATGGTCTTCTCTTCAATCTCCTCAAGCTTTTCAATTGATTGCTTAATTTCCAGCTTTTGGCCATCATCATAAGTTAAATTTCCTCTGCTTCCAATATGTTGAAAAGTAAAACTTTTCTCCAACTGTGTATGGACATTTTCAAAAGATCTGGCTGTCCCATTTTCTTCCTTTAGGACAATATCAACAGCTTGTCCTTCTCTACATGTTCTTCCTGCAAACATACAAAATTTATCAGATTTAAAATCATGCGACCTCTGGGTATCACTTGAATTTTCAGTTTTCAAGTCTTTTTCCAAATACTCATTTACTCTGAGTAATTTTTCCCTCAACCGAGCATTTATCATTTGCTCTTTCTTCATCTGTAGCTCATGCCACTTTATCTTTCTTCTTACAAGAAAACCCCATCTCTGGTCTTCCTCTATCATCATTTTCAATTTGTTAAATTGTTCTCTTATCTCAGCTAACTCTCTCTCATACTCTTCCTTCCTTAACTATCTCTGTATGCCATTTGTCTTGGCATCTTCTTTCTTCACTTTCATTCTGTTGTGGTCTCTCTCAGAACCTCTGCTATCTCTTCTATGACTATCAGTAGTCATCTTCCCCTTCATTTCTATCTTCATGAGTTCCTCACTCATTCATCATGAGCTGTACTAAAGCCTCTGCAATAACAAGTTTTCCTTGTTACAACTTACCTCACCAATCATTTTCTCTGGATTTGGTCTTTTGGCAAGTACTGGTTCTCTATCTTCTGGAACCTCTTGAGCATTCCTCTCTGCTCCTTCTAGGCTTGAACTCATCTGCACCCTTTTTAGAACACAACTGTTCTTTTTATTCAACCTCTGTTGGAATTCCTCAAGGTTCTGCCACATTCTTCTTTCTCTTAGAAACCTTTACCGACTTCCTTCATCACTGCTCCTTAAAGCTTTGCTGAGATGCTCCTCAATTGTCTGCAATCTGCATTTTGCAAACATACTCTTCAAACAAAATTAAAATACCTCACCTTCAAGGTTTGTTTCAACACCCACTTGTAATTGCTTCTACAAATTCTTCCAATATTCTGCTACATTGCATGCTGTCTGTCAGATTCACATCTGATCTCTTTTTCCTTTTTTGCCATCACCATTATACCTGTATTCACATCTTTTATAACTTGGTAAATCTTCAAAGCACATTTGCTTTTAAACTCAGATTCTGCAAATCTGAATTTCCTCATTATCATACTTTCACTGCATATCTACTCAAATCTACAACTACTGTCAATTAGATTAAAAATCTAAGCTTTCCTTATTTCCTTCATCACACATGCATTCCAAAATTTTGTTTTTATCTTCAAAAGAGCTTGTCGGCTCTGATACCACTTGATGCAGCAGAAGGTTGCAAAAACCACATTCTCCATATAAAAAATGCCTGGTTCATTCATCAACCAACCTAATTTTCAAACTGAGCAAACCTTAATGCGGAAGCTTTTTATTTAATCTTCAAATGAAGATGTCCTCACCTTTTACCCATGGTTATAAAACCTAACATATGTGGAAGCTGTCCCCTTTTATGTAACTGTGATTATAAACCATAATTAAAACCCCTTTATCCAAGGTTTTCCCCTTTAATTTATTCACAAGCGCAAGCCATTTTCCTTTCTTATTTACCATATAAAATACCCATTTGATATTTCATACTCCCGACTTTGACCTTGGTTCAAAACCCAAATAATAGAATTTAATTCGGAATTATTCTCCTTGCTCACAACTATGGTTTAGAAACCCCAATACCAATCGTGAACATATCCGGCCCACGTTTCACATTTCATTAGAGTTTCGGCTTTTGATAAAACCCATATAATTTCGGGTCCACAACTTTAATTCACCCCACTTATCATAACATTCTTCAATCATAAACTTTATGTTATAAAGTTTCTTTATAACTTACCATTTCCGCTGGTGCACACATGTCGATGCTCCATTTGCATATTAAATCATATACGGGCCCCACACTGATTTCAACGCACCTATTCATCGTCCATCGTTCATCAGATCGGACGATTGGTAGTTTATCGTGCTCCAACTCGATGATCCGACGATTATCGCATAACCAACTTGCACACTCTTTGGTTTTCCAAATTCACGCGAAATGAGCGGTATTGAATTGCCGTCCATGCTACGTGTCAATTCCTAAACGCTATCACGTTCGATCAAAGAAATACCACTTACCATTCTTTTGCTGCACGAAAACTACTGGTTGGTTTTCCAAAACCGCCTTTACTGTTTCATTTGCTTCCGGTTCATGGTTCCACTTTACTCATGGTTCCATACTCCACACAAATGCAATTCATTTGCTTTTCAATTCCGCTGTCTCTTCATTGATTAACAATTCTCCGCTTCAATCGTCATTGGTTGTAACATTAAAGTACCTGGGTTCATATCAGACATGCGAATATGTCTGTCACATCTCCGTTTGCTCCTGACTGAATCACTCTGATTCTACCAGCCATTAATTCTTTTCTCACAGTAAGATTTGTCCCTCACTAGAATTCATCTGATTAGGTTTTATTACACAGACACCATCTTCGCTCATTTACAGATCATTCAGGGAAGTCACGATGAATTCCAAATGCCGAATTGAGACAAAAACATTTTTCGCTTCTGTGTCATCGATCCTTTCAGTGATCAATGAACACAACTCATCCACTCTTCTCAAATATATATGCAACCCTTTCTCGGTATTTCCATCAAACTTTCCAATGGTAGGCAGAACACCATTTAAACCCTATTGCAGAGTTTTATCACACACCTGCTCATAAACTCTAATCATTTCTCACAGACAATCAATAACTCAGAAAACAATCTCTTTATATATAAACAAGTATTTACACAGGTTTCTTCTTCTCTCAGGCCTGATTTTCTGATAAATGGCCTTTCTGTCAAATTTGCCTGTAGGCTTACAACAAACCCCTGTCTGTATAAAACCTAAATCTCTACCTCTATTGCTGTTTGCTGCCTTTGAGGCTTATTATTTTTATATAGAATAATCTTAACTAATTTAGGTTTAGATCCTTCATCATCTCAACAAATTCCTCAAAATCCTCAAAATCCTAAAGTCTATCCTTTATCCCTAAGGATTCTCTTTAATCCCATAAAATCACGAAACTGATTCTAACTTAAGATTTACAATCAATTCTCAAGTCTCTCATTCCCTATGGAATCTAAACTATCCTAATTCTCTCATGTTCTCCAATCATTCGGGAACATTTACAAATTTCTCTCAATATTTAATTAATTCCTATTCTAAATGTCACTCAAAAACATTAATAATTACATAAGAAACCAATATTCTTTTGAAACCAATTTTTTGAGCCTAATGCTCCTGCATCAATATGCATCTGTCTGCATCCCCCTACATAACACTGGACCCTATGACATAACTCTGTGTAGTCCTGTAACATACAATATCCTGCATGTGCCAAAACATCCACCACTGCTCATAAAACCTCCATGATGTGGGCTACATCTCTCCATCTGCTTTGAAAGACCTCAGCGACCTGACTCCTCACATGCCAACGGAAATGACACCACTGCGCCTATCCTCAATAGCTCCGATGTCCAATATACCAATGAGAGAGCACCATCTCCCTGTAACGCCTTGTCTGGTGGCCTGCTGATGCCACCTCCTCCTACCAACTCATGCCAAAGTAGGCTAATCACCCTGTGACCCCACGCACAATCAATATGCCAAGACAACTAAGGAAATTTGTCTTCTCCCCTGTTGAACCATCCTGTCACTAGTGTTGTTCAGGGTTCTGATGGAGATCTGAAAATATGTGTGTGTCCAAACATCAAACCCATCACGCAACTACTACCATCACACACTGACTCTATGATGTGATGGGAAATCCCACCTGGATCCCAACAACAGTCTGGCCCTCGTGTCCCTCTGGAAATCCAAAGCCTCCACTGAAATGTGGCCATGGATGTATCCAACTGCTTAGCCTGCTCCATCAGGTACCATCTCAGTACCTCTCGCCATCCAATCCCAAAGGAGGGATCGAATGTACAATCCTCTGTGGATGTAATACTCCCTTTTTTGGTGTCACCTATGATAGGGTTAGGTTGGACTTCCAGAGTTAGGAGCAGATAAGTCACAGGTACAGGTTGGTGTCATCAGCGGGCTCAGGGGCTTTTTGGAGGAGTTTTGAGGAGTTTCTATGAGGTTCGGAGACATTCGCTTGATATATTCCATCATTCGAGAAGTTTGCCTTTCGTTCCGGTGCATTTCGACAACTTTCGGAAAATTGAGTTATTACTGGGCCTAACTCAATTAATTATGCCTAAGGTGGCATTTCGGGAGGAATTCTTGGCAGAACACCTTAGTGTAATAGCTCGTTGGAACCGGGATGGAAAGATCTCAAGATGGGATGGTTGGGGGTGATTTTTAGTGACCTGAGGAGGCATGGTGGCCAATTGACCATTTTCCTAAATTAAAAAGAATATTTTAATTAAAGGAAATGTGCTTAAAGAATAAAATAATAAAAAAATAAGGCTCTAGAAGGATCCAGGAAATCTATAAAAGAAAAGGAGGAGGCCATTGAGGGACATCTTGGATTAGATCATTTTCTTGTGTGAGAGGTTTGAGAACTTGGTTCTTTACTCCATTGGTAGCCCCAGGACGAAAACCCTCGGGTGATTTGTGAGTGTTGGACGAAAACCCAACTCTCTTTGAGGAGGCTTCATTCAGAAGTTTCACAGAGCTTTAGGGATTGGTGTGAGGATCATTTAGATCTTCAATCAGCGCTTCATTGTCTTTTAGTGGGTTTAGTGGCAGCTGTTGCCGGAGGGAGAGTGCAGCAGTTCAGTTTTGGAGGCCAGCGCAGTGCAGCAGTTTATATTGATGGCCAGTTCGCCATCTCAGCTCTTTTGGGTTAGATCTATATGTAATCCCAGTTATTATTTATAATAAAAGCTGAGATTCTTCCTGTTCTATGTGTTAATGGATTGTAGTGTTTTAGGGGTTTTTATTTTACATGGCAATCTTCTATTAATTGATTCAGTAGTTTTATGGTAAAATGCTGGGTTAATGAAATTTCCGCAAAATTAGTAAAATATCCCATTTGGGGATATTACAATGGTATCAAAGCCTTGGTCTTGGCTCAACCTGCAGGGTTTCAATTTCGAAGATTTTGCTGCAAACCAATTGCAAAGAAAGATCAAGTGATTCTAAAGATCATTGCTTGTGAAGCCAAATGTCTCATCTGTGGCCAAAGATCGAAACTATTATTTTTATAAGAGATCGTGAGCAAATTTTTTGAATTATTAAGAGGTCGAATATTTAACATATCTAGCCAAAGTTTTTGAAGGCCAAATTACATCAATTTTTTTTTGGAGACGGAGCCGTCAAGATCATTCCAAGAACGCAACATATGATTAGATTTTTTTAGGAGGGGGCCGCCAGCTAGAAGGGGAACCAAATCGTGTTATCAGAAGGACATGTTGCACAGTTATCACCAATGGTCTGGAATTAATTTTGTCAAGACCGAAATCAGTGGTTGAATTGGCATCATGAATTTCTTCTTCACCTTGATCGGGAGAGGAATTAACTGAAACCGAGATTTATAGTTGGGTGTATCTTCTGGAATCAGAGTGACTACTTATTTGTTGGTAAATTAAGCCAAATCTGATTTTCAAAAGACCGAATCAATTGCACCAGAGCAGATCTTGGTTGTCGTGATAGTGCGTTGACAGTGGCAATCCGAGGAAGCATCAGCCATCAATTTCGATTTGTGGTCGAGTTGTGGGCATTCAAAACGGCAAAGGACATCGCGGGGTCAAGATTTCCACTAAGAGGGCCGTAGATATTACGAGAGCCAAAAATTTGGGTTGATCGATTTTCTTTTGAAAATCGTGGGACATTTGCGGTGAATTAAATAAAAATTGTTGTGATGGTAGATTTAGGTAGATACCAATTGAAGGCCGCTTATGATATGCATGCCGTGAAGCAAGTGAGTGAGTGACCGCATCAAAAACCTCAATCCACATAGAGTATGCGTGTCGGCCACGAAATTATTTTATGACAGCGTGAAGGCATAAAGGTCGTGAAATATTATTTGAAAGGTAGAATAGACGTATTTTAAGGGCCAAGATTGTTGAGGAATATGCGCAAATCATTGTAGTAGAGCAACATTGATCGTGTTCGAATGAAGCCGTCAGAAGCCACGTCAAGCAAGGGAGCTCGAAATCAAAATTGTTGTGCGTAAGATTTGGTGAAAATTGTAATAAATGCAGCTGCGTGTTGGGCAATATGGCACGTGATATTCACCTGTGCATTACTTAGATGAATGGACTCGAAGAAATAAGTTTTCCCCCCTGTCCGTGAGAAACATCATCACTTCCAAACAACATCAGTTTTGGCCAGCGTATTGGATGGTGGGCTGAGCGCATGAATTTATTACTGCGCGTGCAAGGGAGAATCATGAAGTATTTTCTCAGTTGGATATTCGCTGGAGTGAGCAACAATACAAGGCTAAAGCTGACCCATGCTGAAGGTTGATAAGTTAGTGGCTGAGTATATACATTTCCAGGCAGAACCCTCGTCCTCTCTTGCTGATAGTACATGACCGAGCATCGAAAGGTTCTAGCTTGTTCACAAGGCCGAGTTGCCTCGAACATCAGTTCGGATTTTCTGTGGGATAAGGAAGATTGTAGGTGATTTGTATTTGTGCTGGAGATTACTTACATCATCTTCTCAAGTCCTTGGTAGCCTTTTGATTCTTCATTACACAATTGCTGTCGAGTGTGATTGGAGTTTAGGTTGTAAGAACGGGTTGATTGTAGCTGTAGAGGCCAACCTGCCATAATAGAAAGACAAGTTCATATCAGAAATTTGCAGGCTGAATGTATTAGACTTCATTGGGCTGTAGCAGAGGTTTAAAGAAAAGAAACAAAGATCGATTGCCTAAAGTCTCCTGCAACAAAAGTGTCCAAGAGGCTGTCTACCATTCTGAGGAAAATGCCGCTATATCTATACCAGGTTTCTCTATCGGACCCATTATGATGCATTCTCCTTTATCAAATTTATCATGATAGCTTCCAAATTGTTGTAATTTATGTTTTCTATAGATGGCATTTTCTGAATATGATGTGCTATCAAAATTGTTGGCTTATCCCTAAAAGTACACCTACATCCCTATAAAAACTCAGAAAAACAGTGACCATATCATTGGTTGAACCATGGAGGAACTCCTAAACAAATTGAAAAGATTAAACAATGTAGAAGTTAGTTCCTTGAAACAGAACAACAGACCCTTTTCCAAGAAGGTACATAATTCGCTCCAACAAAAGCACCCGAGGAATCTACAAAAGGAGAAAGAAGTGGGAAATTGGCTTTATGCCCTTGGGATGGACTTAAAGAGTGGAAGATCAGAAAATGACTTTCCCATGTTGGAGAAACTGGAATCCTGTCTTTCAAAGATAGAGCAATCTGATTGGAGTTTAAATTAGGCTTTGGAGCCATCTATGCTTGCATTGGTACAAGTCGGATTCTTGGAACATCCAAGTGAGAGAGTCAAGCTTATAGCTGCATCTTGTTTCAGTGATATTTTGAGGATAACAACACTCTTTCCTCCCTACAATGATGATGTTATGAAGAGAATTTTCAGATTGATAGTAGGAACTTTTCAAGATTTGGACAACTGTGCAGGCTCTACATTTGGGAGGAAGCTTAAGGTTTTAGGAGTCATGGCCATGACCCGGACTTATGAGGTCATGTTTGACCTTGAGTGGGATGGCTTGATTCTCCAGATGTTCCAATGCTTCTTCAACTTTAGGAGACATCATCCTGACACAGTCATAACACACATGCAGTTCATGCTGTTGTCATGTATGAGAGACCGTGATGTCATTTGTCGGGAGCTGCAGACTAGGTTGTTGAGCATTTGGAGGAAAGAGCAGTTGGTCTCACCCGCTGCTTATGAGCTAGCCCAAGCGCTATTTGAGTAGAATATTGGACTATTCAGGAGACAGTGGACCAGGGAGGAGCTGCTCCAGTTTGGTGGATCATGCAGCAGAAATGAGCTGAGGAGGAAGGGACTTTGCTTCATCAGCAAAGAACCTTGGGGGCCTGATCACTCATGCTTGAGTGATGTAGATGATGTGGCAGAGGCAGAACAGAAGGACATTCCTTCTGTATGTCAGGATGAGGACTCTTCTTCAGATGATTCCATGGGATCAGATGAGGATGATGCTTCTGGGGAGTGAGAGCAGTCATGCGGAGTTGATGACAGTAGGTCAGAGCTGTATTCTAGTGTGCAGGATGAGCAGTCAGGGGACTCTACGGAAGATACTCATGGTTATGAGTCACTTGTAACGATTCAACAGGAGTAGCATATGATGGAGCATGAGTCAGCAGAGGAGGAGACTTTGCATATCATGCATGATAGTCCTTTGGGAGAGAGTCAGATGGAGGCTCACATTGAGTCCATGATGGATATCTGGCTAACCTTGGGGTCAGCCATTGAGGAGGAGCAATCAGATGCACAAACATCGAGTACGGTGATAGTAGTTGCAGATCCATATCCTCTGGAGATGTTGGAGGTTGATGGGATAGTTCTACAGGGGGCTAGTAGACAACAGGAGCATGACATTTTGGATTAGGAGAGGGGGGAGCTATTGGAGATGGTGGAGCATCCATTTTGGGCCGACACACTAATGAGGTGCAGATAGATGCACATGCAGTCAGGAGAGCTGCAGTACTTTCAGGGAGTAGCACTCTCCAGGAGTACATCGATGGGGCTTGCAGCATATCTTGCCCACTTTGGCCCATTATAGAGAGAGGGGCCTTCTTCTGCAAGCAGATTTCGTCAGCAGACGGGATGGGGCAGCACGAGCTGAATATGGACTGGCGACCTCACACCAGACTTGTTCAGTATACAGGGAGCATAGCGGAGTAGGGACCCCTAGACATGACAGATGTGGCAGCTTCTAGTTGGCAGTGGGGCACAGGTTGATAGTTCTTCAGCATTCCATCCCGACCTCAGGAGAGCAAGGTTAGCATGAGATCGAGTCAGGAGTTGGATTGGAGAGAGGTGATGAGTTGGTACGCAGTTGGTGGGGCAGCTTATACAGTTAGAGGTACAACACAACAGGAGCCATGGAGCATTGATGCTCGCTGGTAGACTTCGCTTCATGGGGCAGCAGCTATAGCCAGAGGCATTATGCAGTTCGAGCCATGGGACTTGGGCGATGATTGGCCACGGTGGCGTTGGGACTCGGGAGGATTGTTTGATGAAAGGTACAGTGAGAGATCAGTTTGAGATCCCGACATTGAGAGGTCTATTCCAGGTGGCTTGACACAGGTTCATAGCAGCACCTAGGGGTTTGTATGGGATCTGGGCATTGGGTCTCAGTTGCGTCGGGTCAACAAAGTGGCCCACATATTTGGATTGCTTGAGGGCAAGCAATCTTGGGGTGGAAGGTCTGTAATATTGCCTTTTTTGGTGTCACCTATGACAGGGTTAGGTTGGACTTCCAGAGTTAGGCGCAGATAGGTCACAGGTACAGGTTGGTGTCATCAACGGACTTAGGGGCTTTTTGGAGGTGTTTTGAGGAGTTTCTATGAGGTCCGATGACATTTGCTTGATATATTCCATCATTCGAGCAGTTTTCCTTTCGTTCCGGTGCATTCCGACAACTTTCGGAAAATTGAGTTATTACTGGGCCTAACTCAATTAATTATGCCTAAGGTGGCATTTTGGAAGGAATTCTTGGCAGAACACCTTAGTGTAATAGCTCGTTGGAACCGGGATGGGAAGATCTACAAGATGGGATGGCTAGGGGTGATTTTCAGTGACTTGAGGAGGCATGGTGGCCAATTGACCATTTTCCTACATTAAAAAGGATATTTTAATTAAAGGAAATGTGCTTAATGAATAAAATAATAACAAAATAAGGCTCTAGAAGGATCCAGGAAATCTATAAAAGAAAAGGAGGAGGCCATTGAGGGACATCTTGGATTAGATCATTTTCTTGTATGAGAGGTTTGAGAACTTAGTTCTCTACTCCATTAGTAGCCCCAGGACAGAAACCCTCGGGTGATTTGGTAGTGTTGGACGAAAACCCAACTCTCTTTGAGGAGGCTTCATTCAAAAGTTTTGCAGAGCTTCAGGAACTGGTGTGAGGATCATTTAGATCTTCAATCAACGCTTCATTGTCTTTTAGTGGGTTCAGTGGCAGCTGTTGCCGGAGGGAGAGTGCAATAGTTTAGTTTTGGAGGCCAGCGTAGTGTAGCAGTTTATATTGATGGCCAATTCTCTATCTCAGCTCTTTTGGGTCAGATCTATATGTAACCCCAGTTATTATTTATAATAAAAGCTGAGATTCTTCCTGTTCTATGTGTTAATGGATTGCAGTGTTTTATGTGTTTTTATTTTACATGGCAATCTTCTATTAATTAATTTAGTAGTTTTATGGTAAAATGCTGGGTTAATGAAATTTCCGCAAAATTAGTAAAATATCCCATTTGGGGATATTACAGTGGAAGGAACAAGCCCTCCAAGCTGATGTGGTGTCATGCTTAACGCATGTCGCTTAGTCCTGCTAACCTGGCCATCCCCTCTGGTACGTCTAGGCAACTCTGTCTCCCTCAATCCAATGTGTAAGGGTGGGCTAATAATGCTATAGACCTCGTCAGTGTGTCTCTGAAGCTAACTGTGCTGAAAATCCAACGCGTGGCCTCTCTGGTGCCCCATATCAATGGATAGCCCAAAGGATGGTTACGCATCCTCTTCCATCATGGAATCAACATGAGCCTCCAACTGCTCCTCCATAGACAACCCAACACATATGACATTTTCACTAGTCAGCTGCAGGTGATTGTCGTTCGACAACCCTGTCATAAACCTGAAAGCCTCTGTACCTATCGGCTCCTCAACAATGGTGGAGATGTCTCCCAGCACCTCATCAACCTGTGGTGCATTGTCATCACTTGAGAACTCGATCACAACCCCGAATGCCTCATTAATGGATACCTCAACAATAGATGGTGTCTCGTCAACGAGTGTATGCTCAACTGTCTCCTTGCCAGCCATGGCCCCTTCAACTACTCCTTCATCTTCTTCCTTAATCCACCTCACCATCCCTGCATCAGTGTTATTGGAACTGAACCAGTTCTTGTGGAACCGATCAGTTCAACTAGTTTGTGGGAAAAACCGATCCAAACCGACCGGTTTCATCACCGAACTAGCCGGTTTGATACCAAACCAATTCAGAGACCACCAGTTCTGCTGGTCCACAAGGCCCGCGACCGTACGGTCTGGGCATTAAAAAACACTTTATTTTTTTATTTTGTTTTATTTATTTTTATTATTTTTTCTAGTTTCTAATGCTACTCTAGCCCCCCCCCCCGCGCCTCCCCCGAAATCTATTTAAACACCCCCACCCCCTCTATTTCACTCACTATTCATTTGAGTCTTGCAATTCTTGAGTTGAGCAAAAGCAGTTGAATGACATGGTTTTTATTCAGTACAACCTCAGGTTGAAACACAATCAATTGTTGAATAAAACACCTAAATCAAGCAGCATTGTCTTGGGTGACTTTGATCCAACATCAGAATGGGTTGTGGAGAGTCAAGCACCAACATTTGACAATGAAGACCTTTCTTGGTTGGACTTGGACCCACCTCCATAGGATGCTGAGGCAGATATATCAGAATCACCAGTAGCAGCTTCAGGGCCAAGGGAATCAAGCCATAATCCCATTGCAGAATTGGATGCTACTCATTCTTCAAATGAGGATGAGGAGGATGATCAGGAATTAGATGATGATTGGTGATTTGATCATTGATTTGCTATAGCTATAGCTTGTAGTATTGTAGGTTGTAGTATAATACTATGATCTATCATGTTATTTTGGACTATAAAGGCCTTTTAGAGCCCGCTTCTTGATGTTTGTAACATTTTTGGTTCAACGATGTTTTGCACTAAGTGCTATTCTAGTTATATGCATAATTACTTGCTATATAAATGAGAACTTTTGCATATTTGTGTATAAATGGTTTGGATTCATATGGATGCACATGAATATATATGTTTTTGCTTTAAAAGATGAATATTTTATGTGTTTTTGGTAAACTGTTTTTTTATTTCGATTTTTTTCTAGTTCCGAACGGTTCTCGGTCCACAAGGTTTTTCGGTTCGATGACCAGTTCGGTTTTGATAACATTTCCCTTTATAATTCCACGAAATTCCCACTGATTTGTGCATGTCTCTTAGTTCACAAAACTCGCAAAAAGAGAGGGACGCTTGAATGCCATGTCCCAATGATTGGTATGTCCTCGAATTTGCTGCCTATAACTCCACATCAGTTGCAATCATGTCTTGCCACCTTGATGCATTATCCACGATTCTGGGCATAGTGGATTTGTTGTATAATTGAGAATGGTCCTGATTCCCAATTGTTGCACGAATCAATTGCTTCCCCACATCAACCATCATTTGTTGCACCCTAATCACCTCATTCAAGGTTACTGCTATGTTGTTTGAGTTTAACATTTCTTGGGATCCCATGATTTCTCAGTTTTTTATTCTGGTCTTGTCATAGAATGAAGGGTTTCCCACAGGTTGAAAAAATATTATGCTCTGATACTATTGTAATATTCCTAATCGAAATTTACAATGATAAACAAGCAAAACATAACAAAAACACAAAAAAAATTACAACGCATTTACAACCAAAAATCTACATGAATTGCATTGATCTGAGCCATTTTATTAATAAATAAGAGTACAATGTGGTGCTGGAAAGAGTGCACTTGGGCTTGCACAAGCCAAGCTAGCAAGCCCAAATGGAAGATGTGAAATCGCTCTCTGATCTGTTGTTGCTCTCTCTTGGTACTACGCCGAACTGCTCAGAAAATATGCTGCTGGCTACAAAGAAGTGCTGCTAGGGCCTCCTCGGGTGCTTAGAAAATTCCAGGAAATTAACCTTGGGTTCTCCACTAATAACCCACAAAAACCCACGAAGGAATTGCCCAAATGTTGAACTCGGAATTTCAGCCCAATTTTCCCCTAGCTCCTCTAGCTGCTGGCTGAGTTGGGATCCTTGTTTGACCCCTCAAACCTGCCCAAAAAATTCTGCCAAATTAATTTTGGCCTCTACTCAATAAACTGAGAAAAGCCTAGAAAGGGTTTGTCCTAGTTTTGACGCGCCAAAACTGAACCCCAAATGCTTGGCCCTCCTCCACAAGCAGAAGATGTAACTTGTAGCAAATGCTGCGTTTTTTGCCCCACCAAAATGCTTGAAAAGCCCTCACAACACTTCCCCGGACTCAACCTCAAGTTTCAGCCCCTAACTCCTTTCACTTCTCAACCTCCAAGTGTGGCTCCTCTAAGCACTGCGCAGTCACTATGCTGCTACTACTGGAAACTTCCCCAAACTCGCAATTTTTGCTCCTAGATCAAACTGGAATAGGTGAGACTCCCTCCTTGGGCTAGCACTCAAAGTCCACCGAAGCAAGGGTTGGGATTTCCGCTCGAAAACACCCGTGTGCTGAACAACACTAGCAGACTTGGCTTCAGCTCAAGCGTGCTTGTCTAAGACAAATTCTCAAATGATAATGAATGACAAAATGAGTGCATTTCCTTCCTTTTTGTCAAAGAGCCTCCAAAATTCCCATTTGGGCCTAGCTCAATTTCTCCTGACGAATCTTGCACCAATGAGTGCGTATTCCACATGTGGGCCGTAATTCTCCATGGGTGGCCCCCACATTCCACTAGAACCGCAATATTTCCCCTCCAACTCTAATGTTCGGGCTTGCTTAAAGTAAAAAATACATGTGGGGCCTCTAAACCCACATTTCCTAAGTCCAAACATGAATTAGGACACAATTGGGCAAAATTGATATTTCCTTTAGCAATATTGCTAAGTGGGAATATCACAATGCTCTTTTGTATAATTGCCAAACCATTTTTTAGTTCTTCATGGTCTTTAGAGTAGATGGTATAGTCTGCATGCACCTTTCCCCCATTTTTAACCCCTCTCCTCGACAATCGGCCCGACCTCGGTCGACGGTGAACCCAGGACCTAGAGGCCGAGCTACCCACTTCATATTGACTCTGCATATCTAACCAAATCCTGACTCCCAGACAACAAAACAACTTCACCCAGAAACAACAGAATCGTAGGTTCCCAACAAAAGCCCAAAGCCTAGAAACTACTTCCACACAGGCTTCCAACACTCGCGTTTGTCTCTCGCCTTTCGAATTACCACCCTCGGGCGCCACCCTCACTTTTGCCACCCCGTGCGACAACCCCTGCCTGAAACTGCCAAGACTAACACCGTTATACTCCACGATGCGGACTACTTGGAACACAAAACAATGAACACAAAACAAGACCTTCCCCTGACCATCATAGCTAGGCAGAGTCAGCAACATAGGCGAACTCTATCTATCCTCACGAGCAGAGACCTTCCCCAACGTATGGACAGAATGCATACTGCAACAACTGTATTTATAGAGCAAAAGACTGCTTAAACTGCCATGGACTTGTGACAAATTCGTACCAGCAGCCTCTCAACGAATTCCCATTATTTCTTTGTACACTGACTCGACCTCCGGCGATTCCCTCATGCGAACTGACTATCCCAACATTGAGAGATTAAATGCCCCTCTCAATCATCCAATTTTCGCATGCCTGCACGATGAATGCGCCGACATCCCAACTCAATCTGGAACTGAATGACCTCGACTCCCCTACGTGAATTCAATCTGATACCAAGTGGTTTACATGGGAAAGGCCAAATGACAAGCGACATATCACAACACATGCCCGGGGAGGAGGTGCCACCAGGCACAGGGGAAGGACTTGGGAAAATGAACCAGATAGGGCTGGAGAGGGCGCATGGGGCAAGGAGGCAACAAAGGAATGGAGGATGAGGGTGAGGGGAGGTAGAAATGGAGAATGAGGCCGAGGAGAAGGGAAGTCGGAGGACAAGGGACAAGGGAGAAACAAGGAAGGGGGAGGGGGAAACTAGGAATGGGGAGGGGGAAACCAAGGGAAGGGGAAAGGGAAAAACAATGAAGGGGGAGGGGGAGAACTCGATTTATAGAAAGACCAACCAAAAAGAATAGTTTGAACCTTTTTATTCTTTTTACCTTGCCATTTTTCCTCGTAGATTTTGCTTTGCTTGAATTCATTTCTATGAAAATTCCAAGTCCTAGATCTGGAATCCTACTGCAACAGACTGAATTAACTTCTCCTACTTGTAAATTACATTAACAAGTTATTTGCATATTTCTTCTGTAAATACTGAAGCCATTACTGAAGCGACTTTCAGTTAATTAAATTAATATGTGAAACAAGGAACTAAGCAAAAGAAAAACATCACACAGGACACTGTTGTTTTTGGCAATGTTCCACTGAGTTTTCAGGACGGGGAAACGCGGGAATGGGGATACGCACAAAGGGGACGTATATAAGCAACCCCAAAATTTGGGGAATTTTCAGGGAAACGGGGGGGACGTCAAAGTCATGAAAGTTATAAAATTATAAATTATTAAAAATTTAATAAAATAACTAAATAGAAAATTTAAATAATTATTCATTGTACATCTAAAGAATAAATATGATCATCATTGCATATTAGACTATTATCATTGAATCATTTATGAATTATCATTTGACATTTCTGCATTATAATTTAAATTTATAAATCTAGATTCTTAAAGTAAATTACTAAATTGAATCCATCATTTGACATTATGCAATGTTCCATCTAAATTCATGAATCATCATTTGGCATGATGCAAGGTACATCTAAATTAAATTAATAAATTCATCGTTTGACAATTGAAATTCAAATTATGCAATGCACATAAACTTATACTATATAGGTTTAATATAATTTCATTTTTAAATTTTTATTTAAATTTTAATATAATTTAATTAATTAATTTAATTTAATTTTTAAGTTTTAACAAGTTTGATGTTTTAATATAGTTTAAGTTTTTCTCTTTTTGTTGTTTTTTTAAATTTGTCATATATTTAAATTTGTATTTTTTAAAATTTTTTAATGTTTTATAAAAATTATTAGGAAAAAAAAATGGGGGGACTCATATGCGTTCCCCCGGCGTCCCCCCATCCCCCTTGCGTCCCCCAGGCGTCCCCCCGTCCCCCTTCAAGGGAGTCGCGTTTCGCTACCCAAAAAACGTCCCCCCAGAGTTTCCCCGAGTTTCCCCAAAAAGGGGACGTGGGGGAAACGTTTCCCCGTCCCCGAGACGTGGGGGAGCATCGGGGCACGTCCCCCACCCTGGGGGACGCGTCCCTGTGGAACACTGGTTTTTGGACAAATGTCCTCGGAAAAACCCAATGCGGGAAAACTAGTGCAGCAGATTTGAGGGTTTTATTATTAAGCAACAGTTATATCTGAATACAATCTCTGGATGCCTTGCTGACAATGCAATACAAAGAATATCACTTGGTAGAAGAAATACAACTTGTGAGATTACCTCACTTTGCAAGTCCTAACTGATCTAGTAGCTGAATTGACGAAACCCTAACACCCTCTGCGTAGTAATTATGTAGGCCTGCGTGGGGACCTCGATGGACTGCGTCACCTCCTCTGCTGAATTGTTCAGCCCTCAAAAATCTCGATTCCAGCCCTCCCGGCTCAGAACTTCGATCTCCCAGTTGAAACTCAGACTTCTGCTTGGAATATTGCGCTGCCTCTGTGTGTGGCCTTCATGGGCCTGCATCACCCTCTCTGGGCACTGTGCTGCCTCCTCTACATCTTTCTCTGCCTCTCTGCTAAGTATTACTGGCCTCAGAGAAGATCCTCTAACCAAAACTGGCTTTGCCCCTCAATTGCGTGAGAATCTCTCCATCAACGTTTTCCTCTGAGCACTACTCACTTCAGAAAATTCGATCTCTTGATCTCTTGGTGTATCTTTCCAAATGACCCTCAAGTCTTCTTTAAAGTCTTGTCGTTGAGGCTTCAATGACCGAGATTAGATCTCCAATCAACGACTAAGATTACAGTTTGACTTGATCTGCTTTTTCTAGAAGTTACACCCACACTTTAGATTAGCACCCATTAATTATTTTAACTTCCTATGTTTAGACTTAGGGTCTCATTTAAAATATTTAATTTATCAAATAAAACTGTCTCCGGGTGGAATTTCCCCAAACAATTTCTGGGTTATGTGGAATACATGTGTCTAAGCCTCTCCACAAGTATGAGACTTAGAGCACATCTGATGCTACTCCAAATCAACAATTTCAACAAAGTTATGGGATTGAAAGAATTCCTACAAGGCCATTTACGTTACTGCTTTCCTCTATCATTAAGCAGGCCTGATTTGCTTGCATGTCTGCTTTCTTATTCTGACCTCTAAGTATATGAAAACACCGTACCAAGTGAAATAAGGATTTCATTCTTTGACTTCTCTTGATGATTTGATTCAATTTATAGTTCGGGGCAGATGTATTGTTAACCATATGCTTTATCAACACTAGAAAGTCCCCTAAAATGGACATCTCCTTTATTCCTTTTTTTTGAGCCAAGGACAACCCAAAGAGTAACCCATAGGCCTCAGCTTTGTTATTAGTCTTTTTTCCCATGCCCCATGCAAATCTATCTTCTATGATTCCTTCGGGATTAATGAGAATCCCTCCCCCTCCTGCCACCCCTGAAAGTCTGGTTTGTTAGTACTTCCCCAAATTTCACTTTGTTGATAGTGAAATTGAGATTTCCCCTGACAAAAAAAGAAAGAAAAAAAGAATTATGTTCTTCCTCTTGAAACATAATTGGATTCCCTCGTCTCCAAAGATACAAATTTTGCTCCAATACCTGAATAAAAAATGTTTGGATTAGATAACCTAAATAACCCCTCCTTCCATCTTATTAATATCTCCTGCTCCCCCACAATCTACTTGCCAAATCAATCCTCGTGAATTCCCAATCTTTCATGAATTTTTTTCAATTCTCCTTGAGTCTTTGGTCCCTCTCCCATAGTTGTTAAAGCTATCTTGCTTTTAGGTTTTTAACTCTATGCAATAAATTTTTACTATGAACTGAAAACTTTAACATTACATGCTTATAAATATTAATTCTGTATGGCAATGTATTCCAAGAAAGGATTTTATGGAAATATTTCATTTGTATGCATTGCTGCCAAACACTTTTTAAAATTTAAAATGTTTGGTTGTGACCATTGTGAAGACCTTTTCTACAACTAACCTTAAATATTTTATGGGAAAATCAAAACATACTATGAATATTTTACTGAAGAGTGATTTTTTAAAATGATCTAGAACACAATTATAATGGGAAAATCAATATTTCTTTTCTGGGTTATATTTGGCCAATGTTTTTTACTAACCAATTGGCATCTTACATGGCAGCACACCTGAACCATTTTTGGGAGTTGTACTATCATCAAAAGTATGAAATTTATAGAGCTTCTCTAATTGTTGGTATGCATTCTATCCTATTTTTCACAGACAAACTTGATTTGCATTTGCACACATCCTCACACCCATCATGTTCAATGTTTGGAAATTTTCATAGAAGTAAAACATTGATATATGTTACTCTTTTTCCAAGTAAAGGTATATAAATAATTCAGGCAATAATTTCTTGATCATGATATTGGCTTAGTTTGATTACTAATAACTTTCTTGGATCTTAATTCCAGAAATATCTTTACATTTTCTCATAGAGGGGGGCTTCCTTTTTTTTGTTTACAGTATATTTCTTATTGGTGCATTTTTAACTACATCAAGTTCAACATGTAACATGTCTTTGAATGCCTTTGTATTGTATGTATGAATTTTGACAACCATTAAGTTGCATTATATTGAGTACAATTCCAGGTCATCCAATCTCAAAGAATATTGAAATAAAAGACCACATGTATCCCTGTGATTGAGAGCAATAGAGAAAATAGTTCGACAATAGATTGTCAAAATCTCTACATTTTTATAAAATATGATCACCATAATAGGTCCCATCAACATTAAATTTGGCCTCGTGATTGTAGGTATTATTTTTCGGCATATGTTCATGGACATCATTCGAGGTGAGCTCAAAATTAGAAAGTTCACTATTCACCTTTTGGCATTGATAGCCCTCTTTCAATAGGAGCAACCCGAAAGTTTTTTGACTGCTCCATTTGTAAGCCCAAATGTGGGTAATGTATGGCCCTATAAGGCTTGTTACCCACCAAAAGTAGGTACCCCTAGGAGAGCTTTTCTCCTAATCATCTTCTTCAAGCCGGCAGCCGGTAGCCCCTGACAGCCACCTTGTAGTCAATGTGATGTGCCACTTTATCTCTGCCACCTGCATTAGTTGTATGACTCGATCATGATATTGGCTTAGTTTGATCACTAAATAAATTTCTTGGATCTTAATTCCAGAAATATCTTTACATTTTCTCATAGAGGGGCTTCCCTTTTTTTTTTTACAGTATATTTCTTATTGGTGCATTTTTAACTAATCAAGTTCAACATGTAACATGCCTTTGAATGCCTTTGCATTGTATGTTTGAATTTTGGCAACCATTAAGTTGCATTATATTGAGTACAATTCCAGGTCCTCCAATCTCAAAGAATATTGAAATAAAAGACCGCATGTGTCCCTGTGATTGAGAGCAATAGAGAAAATAGTTCGACAATAGATTGTCACAATCTCTACATTTTTATAAAAAATGATCACCATAATAGGTCCCGTCAACATTAAATTTGGCCTCATGATTGTAGGTATTATTTTTCAGCATATGTTCATGGACATTATTCAAGGTGAGCTCAAAATTAGAAAATTCACCATTCACCTTTTGGCATTGTTAGCCCTCTTTCAATAGGAGCAACCCGAAAGTTTTTTGACTGCTCCATGTGTAAGCCCAAATGTGCGTAATGTATGGCCCTATAAAGTTGGTTACCCACCAAAAATAGGTACCCCTAGGAGAGCTTTTCTCCTAATCATCTTCTTCAAGCCGGCAGCCTGTAGCCCCTGACAGCCACCTTGTAGTCAATGTGATGTGCCACTTTATCTCCGCCACCTGCATTAGTTGTATGACTCCTTGCCTATTGGTGAAGAGCACATGTTAGAAAGTAGGCAATTCTATCTAAAAGGTATGTTTTTCATCGTGTAATCGGGTGCTTATGCTTGTTTTTCGTTCGGGGATTTTGGCATGGACTATTGGGTGACTTGGAAGAAAGAAGGGTTTTGACCGTGGTTTTGTCTTTACCTTAAATGCGGGGTTAATCTTTAATCCTAGTTCCATGGAATCTCCCCTATTGGCCTATCACTTTAAGGACCCTACTTGGGAAGCCCCAATTTGGGTAACATGGTCCTATGTTCGCATTCCATATTTATCACTTCCCTCTGCAAATTAAGAGCCCTATTCACTATTTCCTTCTCTAGGTCCATATGACCATTGGGTCCACAGGGTGCTGGCACACCCCCTCCCCTTGTCCACATATCTGGGTCGGGTCTGGAAACGTTGTCCCAAAAATGTTAAAGGCATATCATTGCCACAAGCAAGAAACAAAAGAAATAGAAGATCATAAAATACCAAAGATGGGGCAAGATATGGAAACGCGGATTCCCAAATCCGAAACAGATACGGATACAGATCTTCCTGGATCCATCTATGATACATTAGGGTGACAGTTCTGGATGGGACGAAACCGTAGTTACATGATTAGAGGTGTTTTATTCTGATCGACGACGGATCTGAAGGTTTTAGAGGTGGATCTGGCCAGCAAACCCCGTGATGCACGTGGATACTCAGTTACCACTGCGACTAATCTCAGTTAACAATTCGTCTCCTCCCAGTTAACAGTTCAACTCAAACTTATTTTCCTTATTCCCACATGTCTTCTTCCATTATAAAACTTGACGATATGAGATTGAAATCGTGGTCTCATGGTTTGTTGCTCAGTGCTGTTCGAGGGTCAAGTCGAAATTGTGTTTGTGCTGTTGGTCGACTGGTCAGAGTTTGAAATCATCCACAACACTGCTCAGGGATCGATTGAGGTGCTGGTCTACTAGCTGTGTGGTTTGAAATCGTAATCGCCGTGCAGGTGTTCGACTGGTTTCGGTAGTGGTTGCAAGTTAGTTTAATGTTTGTAATTTATGTTTTGTTTTAATTTTTCATACTATTAATAAAGTTACGTTTGATTATTTAAAGTTTTTTTTATATATATATATTTTTATTGTTTTATATATATTGGATTGTTTATTGTTTGTTTTATTTTATCTATTGATTATTAAAATTACGTTTGATTATTAAAATTTTGTTATAAAAATATGTTTAAACTTTAGAGTTCCGTTTAATATATATTACAAAGTTATGTATGATTAAACTTTTGTTTTATATACATTTGTTTAAAGGTTCGTTTTGTTTGTTTATATATATAATTGTTTAAAGTTTTGATTTTTTAAAATAAATATAAATATATATTTATTATATATTATATATATTTGTTTTAAGTTTTGTTTTGTTTATATATATATAATAATTTTGAATTTTAGTATATATATATTTTTTAAATTTTGTTTTGACATATATATATATAACAATTTAAAATTGTGTTTTGATAGTTATAATTTTATTAATTATATTTGATTATAAATGTGACATTGTAGTGTGAAAAGCATGGAACCATCACAATATAATTCAAGTGAGGGGACAAATGTCAATAAAGATCCGAGATCTCCTTTATGGCAAGATGTGGAAATTTTTGGCAAAAACTTTGGTGGTGGTTTGTACAAATGGAGATGAAGTGAATGCAATAACATTTGAAATGGTTCATACACTAGAGTGAAGAGCCATCTCACTGGGAAAACTAAAACATGTGTGTTGATATGCACTGGTCCAAATGGTCCAAATGGCCAACCTGAGACAAGTTTAAGTCCTGCAAAATTTAAGCTTTATGCATCTTTGCAAGATGTCACTGACAGGAGCTTCACTAAGGGAAAACTTCTTGTGTAAGCCTCCACAACCAAGTCTCCATTGCCATCTACACCAACTGTCACAATTACCTACTCTAGGACCTCTTGAAGTTGTAGAGAAATCTATAGGGCAATAGTTAGGATGATTTCTCTTTTCTTGATAATTGCTTGTGACGTCTTTTTACTTTTTCTTATTAGCTTCTTCCCTTATTATTATGTTTGTGTATCATCAAACAACTACCAAAACAAGAAGAACAATAGTACACAAGAACACAAAATGTAGGCTGCAAGCCAGGGCCGAAACCTTTCCTACTTGAGAGGAAAACCCACAAATCTCTTCTCTTCTTATAGATTCTTCAATTGACGAATTCCAAGACCTTTAGACCAAGACCGATACCCTCCAAGACCAAGTCCAACTCTTCTGGATGATGTGTTTCCTTTGTCAAAGTCAAACCTAGTCGAATCTCTTCCAACAACACAACTTCGACCCCCAACTTTAGAATTTCGGCCTCTACTGTAGGTATGAAATTTTCGGCCCTCCCAGCAGCAACTGCTGCCACACATGTGAGCTTGTTATGGCCTCCGAAGGATTCTTCAGACCTTCGCTTGGCTTTCTCCTTCTTCTGGTGCTTGGGGATGACCTAATGCGACCTTCGCTGACCTTCTTTCTCTTCTTTCTTCAAGATCGAACCTGTAGAAGAAAAACCCTAGTCCAGCTGTAGAAACCCTAGCCTACCTTCGCATGTGTGAGAGAGAAATAGCTCAGAAACACTTCTTCTTCTTCCTTCTTCTTCACTGCCTTCTTTGTCTTCCTTCACTTGAATGAGTGAGTGATGAATGTGTTCCAAGGAGGTCAAGTTCCTTCCTTCATATAGGCTTCTAAAGGTGGATGTGGCTCCTCAAAATAGGCCGACTTCCCAGCTACCAGGCTGACTTGGTCTTGAAGGGTATTTTGACACTTTTAAAGACAAATAATTTTCTTTACAAGTTACAATGTGCCCGACGGGGTCTTCAACTTATGACAGTGACTCTTTTGACTTCTTGACCTAAGACAAATCCTAGAAGCACTCAATGGGTGCTTGACCTCTAAAATAAAAGACCTTGAGCATGAAATCCATGCTCCAAAAATAATAATAATGATTTTCTTTCATTTCACAATATACAAGAATCAAAGGTACATTTCATATTTACGAAGACCGAACATAGTTACACATTTTTCAACAGAAGAAACATTCAATAACCAGGGCAGAGAATTTGCAGATGAGCATGTTGCTTGTTGCATCTATGCAAATGGGTTAGCATTCAATTTGGTGCACTCTCCTTGTTGGCAACAAATGATTAAATCAATTAATGAAGCACCAAAAGGATACATCATACAAGAGCCTTGACTATGAAAATGTACGCACCACTTTGTTAACATCAGAGAGACAATTAGTGTGGATAGACAATTAGAATCAATCCATGATACATGGGTAGGTACAAGGGGTGTCCATAATTTTTGATGGATGGAGAGACCAAAGAAATCACCCTTTAATTAATGTGATCGCAATATGCCCCTAAGGAGTGGAAAATGATGCAACGTTTATATCCACAATTCTTATTGATGCAATAGAAAGCGTGGGGCCACAAGATATTGTCCAAATTATCACGGACAATGCAAAAGTTTGTAGAGCTGCGAGCCTGATTGTGGAGGGTCAATATGATCACATCTTCTGGACTCCATGTGTAGTGTATTCGTTAAACCTTATGCTTGCCAAGATTGGTGAGCTTGAGTGGATCAATGAAATATATGTAGCTTTAAAGGAGATCCAAATGTTTATCACCAATCATTCAATGTCCCAAGCCATATATTGGAGTTTTGCAATTTTGGAGCTACTAAAGGCAATTAATTTTTAATCAATGTTATGCATTATGAGTTCTTAATTTTAATTTTGATTTAATTTATTTCTAATTTGAAATTTGACTTATGAAAACACATGTAGGTTGCTGAAACTCGTTTTGCTTCCCACACTTTAGTCATAAAGAGGCTTGTGGAGGTCAAACAAGCATTACAAGTAATGGTCTTTGACCCACTTTGAGAATCATGTAGGATTTCAACTTTGGATAGAGGGCAAAGAATAAAGTCTATCATTCTTGATGATGCATAGTGGGACAAGGTCCAATACCTTTTTGCAGTTCACAGAACCATTCCTAACCATGATCAGGGCATTTGACGCAGAGATGCCTTGCTTGGGGAAAGTCTATGAAAACATAGATGGTATGTTGGAGAGGATATGTGAAATTATCAAGGAAAGTTAACATGACCCCTTTGAAGTATTTTACAATGAAGTGAAAGACATAGTTACAAAAAAGTGGAACAAAATGTCCACACCATTACACCTTTTGGCGTATGCACTGCACCCCAAATATTATCATTCCAAAATATTGTCTTAACCTCGTAGAGAAACTCCAAACAGAGATTTTGAAGTGGTACAGGGATATAAGACAACTTTGAGGAAAATCTATAGGGAAGTGGGAATTGCAAAGGAAGTACGTGAGGAATTTGGAGCATTTGTATAATCCACCAGGATCTTTTTAGATCCATTAGCCATGGCTGATCAGGGGTATACGGATCCTATTACTTGGTGGGGCTACCATGGCAGGGACAACACTTATCTCTCAATTCTAGTCACGAGGTTGTTATCACATGTTGCTAGTTCCTCATCAACTGAGAAGAACTAGAGTACATATGGCTTCATCCATTCAATAAAGCGGAATACACTGGGAGCAACAAAGGCCGAGGATCTTGTTTATGTTCATTCCAACCTTTGTCTTCTATCACATTCTAGTCTAGAGTATAAGAAAGGTCTAAGTAGGATGTGGGATGTGGAACTTGAGATATTTGACTTAAACATGACATTGAGTGTCATGACTCACCTTAATCTACTTGAGGATGCTACACAACCAATTCCTACTTTTGCGGCAACTTTTGACATTCCTGGCACACCATCGTTTATTCATGATATAGAGTTGCAATATGCAGCTGATGATGATGTAGACCCATTTCAGTATTTGTAGACATACCTACTTTATATTATCATATTAATAAAGTGATCATTGATGAAACACATTTTTGTATTTAGTATTTACTACTATCCCTTTTGTATGAGGCAAGATCAATCATTTCAACACTCAGATTCATAAATTATTTAATAATTTTAGGTCTAATGTTGTGATTCATGAATGGTTGTGATTTTGAACATCAAATATATTTTCTAAAATTAAAAAAATATTATTATATATTTTTCTACTTATCGTATCCTCGCCATATCCAGATCCATATATGTATCTTGGTAACTTAGATAATAGCACGTCGGCAAAACCCAAGCAAGAGCTCTACACCTTATCATTATGGCCATCGCCCTATTTTCTAAAGCCAATGATTACCCCATCACATCATGAAAGGAACCCATGCACGTCCCAACTCCTGGTGGGCGATGAACTGTCCCACCTTTAAGAGGGAAATAACTGCTATACATAATTCACATCATGCTCTCATTTCCTAGAGCTTCGAGTAGTAATGCAAAGAAAAATCAAGAAAAAACAAAATGCAAATAAAGAGGGGTGAAAAAACAAAGGCTGGGGTAACTCATGCAACCACGATTGCTCCCTCTTCCAATCTGTATACCCAATATGTAGACTTCCTCATTATTGCTATCCCTTGGCCCATGACATTTGGCTTTGAGACCCCTTGTCCCCATCAATTCCATCATTATTCATATGCCACCTATTGATTGAAGGATGTACCAGAGACATGCCTTTCCCCTTAGGGGTTGGGAACACCTAATAGGGTCGTCTATTAGCCACTCCTACCTAGGGAGGTAACACTATTATGTGATCAAAGCCCCAAATTGGAAGAGAAGCCCCGTATGAATCTCAATTTGCCCTTGACTAACAAACTTGGTTCACTTAGATGCACTAATGATTAATATTTATTATTACCTAATGGTGAGGATGCAACACTAGACATAATGTGTGATTGGCAGGTGGTTTCCATCATGGGCAGTGCAACTTAACTAGGGCCTAGGTTCACTAGAGGAGCATTATGACACCCTATAGTTAAAGCGTTGATAGCCATGGGACTCCTATAACGTGCAGAGCATCAATCCATTTCATGGACACCTTCAACATCACAACAATCTGCACCTTGCCCTACATTATTGATGAGATGATGCACTTGGACCAGTGTGCCCCTATTGGCTTAGCTCTGATCACATGGTTTGGCTGCTGATTCGAGGCCCAATTGAGGTTTGTCTCACCCCTTCAGACATGGGAGGGCTAGCACCATCCTTTGAGCCCTCAACGGGGGAACAGAACCATGCTCTTCTATCACCAGGAGACCCATGAGACCCATTTTGTGCCCCAAACACAAAATTGGGGTCTGCATGATGAGTTGCATGGAGATCTAGTTGCCAAACCCTATATTATGATTTTTGGGGCCCTCTTCACTTAGCTTGGCACTAGAGGGGCCCAACGCATGCCCTCAAGAAGTTAATAAATGCATGATGTCAGCATTTCAACCCTCTTGTGGGTGATTTCTTTTGATTTTACATTGGCTATGAGGTTAGCTTGTAACCTCACTTAGTTTTGCCCATCACTTTACAACAAAGAGGGATTTTAGACTAAATTGGAGTTCATTAGACATGTATTAATTAGAGATAGGTCATTTAATCGTCTCATCATCAACACTTGGACAATTCGACCTCTTTAAAGAATTTTGCACTTGTTCCTTCTTGGCTATTGGAGATATTTGGATGCATTTTGATTTATGGAAGTTTTCTTGGAGCTGTTTCTTTGAATTATGGATGGATATACTACATGTTGTCTTGTAAGTGCTCTTTTATGATGAATTTTATCTTGAAATTGTCTAATGCAGGGAATTGTCGCTTCTAGATTATGCTAATTTGTGCCCTAATTGTTGAAATTTAATTTTTGGAAAGGCTATCTAGTTGAGAATTGCATATGTTATTCATTGTATGGCATGTAATGAATGTTCCTAGTGGAGGAAAGCGTTAATGTCTCCATCAAAATCCATTTTCCTTAGAAGTGGGTAAATGCTAGAAGTTGATATCTAGGGCATCAATTTTTGGCCTCCTTAGAAACAATTTAGCTTATGTAATAGGGTAGGGTTATTTTATCCTAGGGTTTGTCATGACAAAAAAACTTTCTTTTTCTAGTATAAAAAATTGAATGATGTAATGTCCCCATTTTTAATTTCCTCCATAGTACAGCCAGGGTGGATTTCCAGGCCAGGGGATGGCCAGGTCATTGGAGCAGGTTCATGTCATCAGGGGTTCCAAGGGAGTTTTGAGGAGTTTTTGCGGGATCTGGTGGCATTTAACTTGGCATATTTCATCATCCGAACAATTTGTCTTTCGTTTCGTCGCATTCCGACAACTTTCAAAAGTTAGCATTATTATGGAGTCTAACTTAATTAATTATGTTCGAGGTGGCATTCCTAGAAGATTATTTGATGGTACACCTTAGTATAATAGCTTGTTGGAACTAGAATGAGAAGATCTACATGATGGGACGCTGACAGGTGACTTCTAGTGGTCGAGTGTTAATTTTAGTTAACAATGGTATGTTCTATGCTTAGCACAATTACTTCAATGTTCCTTTAGCAGCCCAATGACAATTTCTAATTTATATTTCCTATAGCAATCACATTAACCATTAATTACATTGACAGTAAAATTAGATAGAACATGAAACAAAATGCAGAAGACAAGCCAAGATAAGAGGACACCAGATTTGGCGCGGATGCCAGGGAAAAACCCTAATGTGGGGAAAACCCTTTGATCAATTTTTCTTATTATTATATCAAATGTACAGTAGAGGGAGTACAAAAGTCAAAATTGACTTGCCAAATTCAAGTCAAAACAACCCTGTCAAATTTGCACTCAAACTCAAACCTAACCAGAAAGTCAAATATGATCAACGCAACTGTCAAACTTGCCTCCTTGAGCTCACTCAACCATAGTCAAACTCGACCTTCCTTGTTGGTCAAAATCAGTCCAAAACATTCTAGCTAAAGGAGAGCAATTTTGTTGTAATTTTTTGCGGTCAACACTACAGTCAACCCTGAAGTCAGCGTTGGTCAAAGTGCCTAGATTCTCTCGATTTTTGTTCCCAGAAATGCAGCCTAGAGAGACAGAAATAAACCTCCAAAAATCGCAGTCAAAGCTGGTCAAAGAACCCCTGGTCAACACTGGTCAAACTTGGTCAGCTCCTGAAATTTTTGGCTCTGCAACTCTGTCCAAAAATTCGACCTCCTTGTGCCACACGTGTGAGAGAGAGAATGCCCAATGTTGTACGAGCCAATGAGAGGAGAGAGAAGAATGTGTGAGTGAGGATGATGCCAAATGAGGTGAGAGGGCACTTGTATTTATACAATTCGTTGAGGGTGAAGAGTCAAGTCCATTGGGCTTCATGAGCCTACATGATGATGTGGCTAACCTGAACAATTTGCACATGTGTGAGCATAAATTAAAAAACACACTCCTGCTTCTCTGAATTGGATGATCTTTATATCAATTTTGGTCCTCTCGAAAAGAGGAATTTAAAGAAATCATCATCTCCATCAAATGAGTTGTCCCAAGGTGGAATTTGGCCCTAGTTGCGAATTTTAACACCGAGGAGAATATGGTGGGCGATTTATCACTTTCCTTAATTAAAAATGACTTTAATTAGTCATTTAATTAAGGAAAAATAACTAATTGGAGGAAAAGGTCCAAAAGTGACTTAAGTGAAATAAAATTAAATTAAAAAGTCACTTAAGATAAAGTCAATGGAGAAGCTTCTAGAATAATAATAAAATAATAAAATAAGATGCTTCTAGAGGCTTGGAGATCTATCCATCAGACCTATAAAAGAGGAAGAGGAGGTCATTTGGAGACATCTTGGATTTGGTATTGCTTCTTGTATGTGAGGTTGAGAACTCGGTTTTCTACTCCATTGGTAGCCCCAGTACAGAAACCCTCGGGTTTGTTGTTGAGTGTTGGACGAAAACCCAACTCTCTTTGAGGAGACTTCATTCAGGAGTTTCATAGAGCTTCAGGGATATTGGAGTGAGGATCATTCAGGTCCTCAATTGGTGCTTCATTGTCTTTCAATTGATTCGGTGGCAGCTGGTGGTGGAGGGAGAGTGTAGCTGTTCAGTTTTGGAGGCCGGTGCAATGCAACAGGTTATCTTGGAGGCCAACTTTTCATCTCAGCTATTTCGGTTGGATATGCATATAAAAACCCAGTTTATATATTATAAATCAAGCTGAGATTTGCTTCTACTCATTATTGTTATTTGCATGTTCTATGTTGTTAAATTTTACATGGAAATCATCTGTTTATGGATGGAAAATTTATCTGAAGTATTTCTGAGTTAAAAATTTCAAGAAAACCCCAAATTTTTGCATTTGGAACATTACAAATGAATACAAACCCAACGATACAATAATTTATCAGTTCAACGTTATTTAAACAGTACATATAATTCATGACAGAACAAGTTTCTTTAGTCATGTATCGATCCCATTAATATAATATAAAATGTCTGCAATAGCCATACATATGTAATTCTAGCAACACTTTGACATAACAATTATACGTTATGGTCCATATATTCAAATTTGATCTAATCGGCGTCTACAACTGCAAAGAACTACTAAACTCTTAACTAGTTAAGACCCTTGGAACTGTATTGTAATATGCTTCGATTTGCTACACCCGATATGGTATTTCTTTTGTACAGGAGTTCACGATCTTCATCCCTCCATCCCAAATTCCTGCTTTTGATGTATCCCAACGATCATGTAATGTACCCAACTCTCCGTTACAGGATCCACAAGTGATGCTATAGGGAATGTCAGGTGGCTGCTTTCGTATTGCTGTTGCAGGTGTCTTCGACTGATCTAGGATGCCAATGATATCATAGCATTCCCTTTCTTACGCTCAATCTTCTACTTTTGGACTTGTATGTCATAAGTCACATGTCTTCTGGCACTGTAATTTTGTCTCATCTAACCACTGCATTAATTCATTTGTTTATAATTTTCATAGAATATTCAGGTGTCCATAATCACGAATCTAATCGATCTAGGGATTGTGGATTATCTATAGGAAGTTACATCCAATGTAAGCCCTAATTTCTGAGAAGTGTCTGTTTTGTTTTCACAAAGAATTAACATCTAGAACTCAGATAGATACATGGCCCAGTGGTGAGTTTGTGCACGATTACTGAAAAATCCTGTTAAGAGCTTGTTATTGAAAGAGCCTGTTACATTCGACTTTCTCGGGTTGGATTCAATCAATTCGGCACCCTGGAGGGATACACCAAATTCTCTATGGCCCACAATTTGGTCACTGAACAAAATATTTGACTTTGTTATGATTGCAGCCTTCCTCTTTGCTAACAAAAAAAAAACCCTTGCGTAACTTCTTCAAGTCTCAGGATCTTTGCTCCGTCCTAAAATCAACTTCAGGGAATAACGTCAACCCTAAATGCTCTCCACAGGGCTGCGGTTCTGATTAGAGGTTAATCTTAGAAGATACCGTCTTGATTTGTCACCAGACTATGTTGCTCCTTAGATGAGAGATACCTTGTACTAGAACAAAGAAGAGAAAAAAGGAAAATTCAAGAGAAAAGAGGTTTATCAACTGGGGTGAAATCTTTCACCATCGAAATTGATAGGAGGGAAGGGGTCTTAAAACCCTCAGAGCCTCAGGCTCAAAGAAAAAACAAAGATAATAATCCAATCCAAATGATGATCAATTGAAATCAACCCTCATATATTTATAGATTTCCTAGAGGGGTCTCTTATTCTTAATTGATTTAGTAAATTTTACTCCAAACCCCAGTTTTGTGTTTCTTTGCCCAGCTGCCCCAAAATTCGCCCAAACTTGGAAATATTGGGGGTTTTCCCCTTTATTGAGGACTATTGCCTACAAGGATCGATAGGCTATTTCGTCCCTTAGGCAATTAATTTCCTGGGAACATTATAGTTTCCCCTTCCCAACATTGCTTATCCTCAAGCAATGTCAAGTCTTGCTGCTGCCCACTTTGTCCTCCTTCCATGACATTAGAAATTAAAGTAGGTAGATATTCAGCCCTTTTGATGGCTTCTTGAAATTGATGCTCCTTATAGCCATGTTGATCAGAGGTTTTCCAATGTTCTTTAGCAATGTCCCTGCGTTCCATTCTTTCACCAATCCTGTTATCTTCATTCTCATGAGCGTTAATTGAATGGCAAGCTAAGGCAGCCCAGATTTTATCCTTCTCTCGATTGTGATCCGTACCAATCTCTAAACTGCCTTCCCCACATATTGACAGTCTCTCAGCATTCCTAAGACTGTGAACAACCCCAATTTCTGGTGCGACTATTTTGTATATAATATTTACCAACCTTTTAGCAAGTGTTAGGTTGGGGGCTGTATGTTCAATCCCAAAGTAGCGGTATCCACCCTCTTTGAACAAAGACTCAAAGCGTCGCTATAAGCTCTCAAAAATATCATTTGGCATAAAGTACCAAGAAAGATGGAAGATATACAGTGATGTATTTTGGATTACCAAGGCTATCACAACCATGCCCATTCAGCAATCACTTGATACAAAATAGCTATGCCATATTTTGATGGAAGTTTATATGGCAAATATATGGATGCTTGGTTACGTCATTTTTCAGATATAATAATTCACAGATGCCTACACAAGTACAAATGGAAGATAAAAATCTTACAGGGTTGCAAAGCTTGTCTTTTGCCACCTGTTTTTCTTTTAGCATTCTGGAAACGAGGGCAAGAAACACTCCAAGAAGAAGCCTTTGTCCTAATCAGTTCATTTAATTTCCCTATGCAGCCCGACAAATCTATACCTCTTCATAGATTTGGTTTCCTCTGGTACTGGCCATTGTCCTGAGGTAGATTTGAATGTGGAACTATTAGCATTCTAAACAGGAGGACTTTCTGATTTGAGTTTATCACCATCCATTGTATCTCCTATTGCATGGAGCTGGTAGAGTATGATTAAATAGGAAGTTCATAGTCAATCAATGAAGAGATAAAAAAGACAGATATAGGGAATTAGTTGAAACTGTCTTTCCATTGCCTGCTAGATTTTAGAATAGAAAGTAGGCACCTTGTCATTGGCAGGGGTAGAGAAGTCTTTGTTGTCTACTGGTAGAGTAACCATACGTAACAAACTGGCACCATCAAGATCATATGATCAATATGCATTTTGGGTGGCAATAATGAAGATTATGGTGGTAGTTGCCTATTGCCCTTTTCTTGGAGGTTCTTCTTTGACTAATTATGGCTCTCTTATGCACAACTATGGAAAAGAGCCAACATGGACAGACTAGAAGAACTTGACAAATCGCTAAGTTAGCAACAGACTTCTACTGACGTGGAACTTCACTACTAATTTTAGCAGATTGAAGAAAGTGCTCTCTACTTCCATTCTAGCGAAACAATTACTTCCTGAATCCCTATCTCCAGGTTTTTACAGCACTTTCAGGATCCTTGTAATGAAACAATATAAACATTTGTACAAAAAACAATTTATTCATTGATGCCTAAATTTGAATTCTCATAAATGTAAATATGTTGGTCACGGTATGTATGACTATGAATATTTCGCCTGCTTATGAACAAATTTTCAATCAGGCATTACACTTACAATGGGACTTCAGTTGTATGCATCACTTCTATGGTTTAAGCTCTACTTTGAGATGTAATCTTGGTTTTTCATTTCATAGTATAACTAGAATGTTCAAAAGAAACATACTGTGCATAGTATTTTTGGAGTTTTATTATATTCTATTTGACCATACAATGTCCGGTTCACAGGTCTACAGTTGGGCTACACTGTATTATTTGGATGGTATGCATCTTTTCTCTTCATTCGAACAGGTATAGAAATCCCTGTAATGTAATGGGATAAAATGTTGTTTTTAAGGTCATGAATAACTTTATTTTGGTTATCTTCAGCCTTGATAAACTTCAGTTGAATTTAAATCTCTTCTTGAAGAAATGTAGCCTGTTTTTTATTGTTGTAGATTTCTTTCTATTTAATCTTCATGGTGAGTGAGTCTTTGAAAAAGCTATTCTATACACATTGCTTATTGCAATATCTATATTATTGATAGCTGTTCTTCATTGGATAAACAAATTCAGGCTCTCAGCAGATGCTTTTTGGCTTTTGAACCACCCTTAAATTGGCCATCACTTCCAGACAAATTAAATAGGTTCTAGTGTTTAGTTTTTTGAAATTAGGGTTTCTATTGTACCATATTAAAACTTAAAAGAGCAAAATCTTTCATGAAATCTTGTTTCTATATGTTACACAAAATTTGTCATTCAAGAATCCATCAAAGGAACTTGTTGCATGCATCCTTTGACCTTAAATCTTCTACTACAAGAAGTTGCTAAGGTTTCCAAGAGAAGATACTTGGTCTTCCACCCTCTTCATCCAAGTCCTTCTATCATTGACTTCGCCCTATTTGACACCATAGGCTATTTGAATAGAGGCACTAGTCTAGTGGTGGGACCCCTTATAAATTTACTTCTTTTCCTTATTTCTTGGTAACTAGGGTTAGGGTTAGAAAATAAAAAAAGGCAGAAATATTTTCTTATACTTGATAATTACTTGTGATATTCTTGTCTTCTTATTAATTTTCTTATGATCTTCTTTTATCTTAGTTCATCAAGCAATTACCAAAACAATAACACAAAGATCACAGACACTAGATGTAGGCAGACAGCCAGGGAAAAACCCCACTCTAGGGGAAAACCCAGTCAACAACTCTTCCTTCAATACTTTTCCTGAGATAATCCAAGGCTTTAGACTTAGACATAGACTTCCTCCACACCAAGTCAGTCCTCTTCTTCTTCTGTAGATAATACTATCTTCGACTTGGCAGCAACAACAACAGTAATAGCACTATGATTCGGCACTTTTCTTCGACCTAGCAACTTCGATCTCAACCCAGTAACTTCGATCTTGGATTAGTACTTCTATTTAAGGCAACAATAACTAGCAACAACAACTTCGACCTATCACCAACAAAATTGTCTTGGCAGTAACTGGCGGCAACAACTTCGATATAGACAAAGAGACTTCGATCTCCTGAAGTAGCCCACATGAGAGAGAGATAGATAGCCCAAAACTTCAATTTTGTCTTTCCTTTGCCTCTTGACCAACTTCGCACTTCTTTTAGCCTCCTCCAATTTCACACTTTTTCCCGGCTACTTCTTAGATATCAAACTTGTGTGAGAGCGATGGTGCAAATGAATTTGATCTGCTCCAATATATAACCTTCAGGTGAGGTCGAATTTCCCTTCTTGAGGCCGACTTGATCTTATTGACACCGACTTGGTGTGGATGTGACATAATTCATATTTGACTAAAAAATACTCCTTTTTACATGATTCAAAAGCCCAAGAAGGGTCTCTTTAAATGTACAATGACTCTATTGACTTAGAATAAATCTTAGAAGTCCTCAATGCAGACTTTGACCTAAAACATGATGACACAAGCATGAAACCCATGCTTTAAAAGCACATAATAATAATTTTCTTTTTCATTCTTTTGACAACTACATTACATATGACTCAAATACATTTATGAAGACCGAACCTAGTTACATTTTCAACACTCCCTCTTAACTAGGGAGGTATTCGTCATATACAAGTACAAGGAAGATCTCTAACTATGTGAACTATGAAGAGTTGAGGCACCACAATGCCATGGACTAGATTCCTGACTAGGGTAATATATCCAAGGTCTCTCAATAGTTTAGGCACCATAATGCCATGGACTAGATTTCTGACTAGGGCAATCTATCCAAGGTCTCTCAATAGTTTAGGCACCGCAATGCCATGGACTAGATTCCTGACTAGGGCAATCTATCCAAGGTCTCTCAACAGTTTAGGCATTGCAATGCCACAGACTAGATTCCTGACCAAGGAAATCTATCTGAGTGGGACTAAGATGGACTAAAGCTTTTAGCCTCTCTAGGTACCATCAGGCTTACTTGCTAACCATCAACCCAGGGATCCAGGTCTGTATTCGAGGTTAGAGCTCTATGACCAACACCACCCTTCCTACTTCGAGATCTAGACATCAACAGATAGTGCCTGCCTGATGTCCTCCCAGGAAATGCTTCACTCACAAAGCCTCAACACTCCCAATTATTCAATTGGTAGCAAATCCTCCTTGATCCAAAATATCAAGGACAACAAATCTCTCTCGATTATACTGATCGGTAACCATCATGTAAAACATGCTATCAAACCTACGGGAGATTTACTTGTACAAACACAACCCTATTCAATAATACATTTTCAAATGTACATAAGCAAATGCAAACCTCCAGGGTCTTTCAGACAACTTGATGTTGCTTCTCAACTTTTCACAGTAGGACTTAGAGCCTTCCAAATGAATCTTGACAAAAGATTCCTCAACCATACAAATTCCTTTCCTACTTCCCATGTAGCAACATATTCTACAACTAAATCATGCTTTCCTTATTTCAACAACACCTCAAAATGTATTCTCCAATTTCTTCTTTCAAAGTAACCATCATGACTATGATATGGCCTCCCTCTTAACTAGTGAGATTTTTTCTATCCAAGCTCAATCTTAAATTAGGGAGTTCAAGTTTCTTTTATGACATTGGAGAATATTTCATGCCTTCCATCCTTCTTATAATCACTTACATATCATGTTTATCATAGCAATTTTACTTACAAACATCTTCACCATCTTGAAGATTATGTACCCGCACAATTTAGATAGCAAGTACAACCAAATCAATAGAAGCATGAAGTTAACCTCATCAAAATTATACAATAATGGAAGCATTAGAACAAGGTCACTTGGGAGTGGGAGCGACATTTTCAAAAGCTCCTAGTTTCGAGAACGAATCGAGGAGTGAATTTTTATATAATATATATTTTTTATATTTTGATGGATATATGTCAACAAAAGCATGTAGAATGATGAGTTAGATATAAAAAATCATAAAAACATAGATTGAACCATATAACATCAATCATCTAGAAGTTATAATCTTCATCAACCACGTCCACAAGTTAGTAACATAAAACATATTCAGTCTCATGGTTCATCAATCTAAAGTTTCAAGCTTTCAAAATTCAATATATAACATTTATCATCATTGATCACCAAAGTTGTACTTGTAAGCTAAGTGTAACCATTACAACCAAGAATATCTAACATGAAATGAAATGAAACAACTTTCAACTTTCACGAAGCATCATATTAATAATTCATTACCAATGAGTTATAATTGCCAACTTCAAACTTCAAACTTAAATTGTCATATATTGTTTACAAAAAATATCATAATAAATATGAAACAGTCAACAATTATAAAAACTACTACAAACTAGAAAAGACAAGTAAATCTATTATCTGTAGCTATGCTTGGGCCTCTTGCCGCCACGAGAAATGTCTAGTTTTTTAGTCTTGTTGGAAAATCATGATTTTTTTCATTAGTATCACCCTCTATGCATTAATATCCAGAGGTATCTTTGTCATTAATATCACCCTCTAAGCATTAACATAAGATAGAAAAAACATAGCATGTCAAGTCAAGATTTTGTTTCACTGATGGGTACATTTTTAGTAGGGTCGTGATAGAGGAGTTCAACAACCAATGCCATTAACATCAAGGTACATAGAGGGCTTGGTGCTCGTGATTAAATACGAATTCCATACCCTAATACATGACAAAATCCAATGGAAACATTGCAACCCCCTGTTGTCACACAAAATGTCTAGGCACCGCAACAACGGTTCAGATCGGGGGCTGTCACCCTGATCTCCAATCTCTCTGTTTGAGCTGTCTCCCAATAACAGACTAAGGGGGGTAGACCCTATGGAAATGGAATGAGGGAAGATTTGTTGGGAACCAACTAATCTGGGAGACACAACTAAGCAACCAATACTTGTTTAGATTGCGCAAGATTTTAAAGGATTCAATTAGATTTGAAGAAAATGATACTAGTGCCTTGTGGAGTCAACTGTTTTGCGAAGAAAATAAAGGCCAAGAAATGGATGGAAAACTGCTGCTAATGATTTGACTGTCTTGTATGCAAATGAAAAACCTGAAACTATGTGATGGTGGAAGGGGGGCCTAAAATATGAGTTTTTTTTTTATCTGAAAAATGCTGCAAGTGTTTTTTTAACTTAAGGCTCAGAAAAAAAATGATCTTAATGTGAAAGCAAATACTTATACCAACAATGTAAAATATGAAGTCTGCAAAAATAATTATTGAAAACACAACATGAAACCAATGTAAAATGTTGGAAATAAAACACTTTATATTCAGAAATCCATTTGCATGAGGTACTCAATCATAGACATTATATGCATAAGTAAAACTAAATTAGTCTACTTTAATGAGCATGTAAAACAAATGTACTTCAGGAATTAAATTAAGTGTTTTAATTCAGATTACAACAACTAGGTGCAAAGTCTGAAATATCAGTTCTAGTAATCTACTCTTAAAACCAATGATAATGCCAGCAATTTATTTTAAACCAGTGGTCCTACAACCATGCAAGATTCAATTTATCTCTGTGTAACAACAAAAACTTAAAATGAAAAACTGATAATTAATAATTCAGAAAATTTTTGAGTTTAAGATTTTTTTTGTGTAATAGTAGAAACTTCAAATGAACTACTGATAATTAATAATTCAGAAAAATTTTGAGTTTAAGATATTTTCTATTGTAACAGTAGAAACTTCAAATGACAAACTAGTAATTAATAATTTAGAAAATTTCTGAGTTCAAAATTTTTTCTATGTGTAACAGTAGAAACTTCAAATGACAAACTGATAATTAATAATTCAGAAATTTCTAAGTTTAAGATTTTTTCTAATCTAGTGATGCATTTGATCTTAAAACTCAGAAATAAATTACTAAAAAAAAAACAGTGAGATAATGTTCATAAATTTGTCAACTAACATGCAAAAGTTTCTGAAATGCATTGGAGTAAAAGATGCAAACTGAATTGGCTACTAAACTTCACCTAATTGAAACTATATGCCGGTATTAGTCTTGCTTTCAATCATATAAATGAAATGGGGGAAAAGTTTAGAGGATGTGTACCAGTCAGCCCCTAGTAGCTTGAAAACACTTGGAGATACGCTGCCCAAGTCATTGAAGATCTTCAAATCCAAAAGCCAACTTAGATTTTTTTTTTCTTTGAGAATTTTTTTGTTAAAATTTTAAGGGAAATTTTAAGTGAAAATTTATGGTGAAAGAAGGTGAAGGAAGAGAGGCTGAGAGAGGGGAGTAGGGGGCCAGAGATGGCCAACGTAGGGTCTTCGGGTCCTAATATAAAAATTTGCCCACGCTCTTTTAGAAAATATGTAGAACCCGGATTGAGTTTCTTTTCTGAAAAAAATATTCTTCAACTTGCAAATAAAATGGAGATCAGATCTTGCACTGCAGGGTCTAGATCTGTCTCCAGAAGGGTTCAAAATATTTTGAAATTTTCAATATTCCCTTGGTTGGGGATCTCAAAAAATTAAAAACTTTAAAACCCACGAATTTTAAATGTTGGTGAATTTAATTTTTCCTCGGACCGGCTTAGTATTTCTTAATTTATTTTAGCTAGAAAATTTAATTAATTGATTCATGAGGGGATTAATAAATTTTCCAACCCTGTAATATTTAGCCATGGTGTCTAATTATGAGGGACCATGCACTAAATATTTTTTACATCAAGATATTACAATTTAATACATGAAGGGGGAACACCCGTTCGTTGTAGACCCTCAAGATTTACCCATTTCTACGACACAAAATGTGATCTAGTAGACTAAGTGACTTGTAATAAAATAATCTAACCAAATAGTTAGAATTATTCCCAAATCACTTTTATAGAGACTCGATAAATAACAAAAAGACTCATCTAAGATCCTGATAACAAAATCCACCCTAGCTTTGGGGTGAGGCTAGAGGGAAAAACTCTGTTGATCATCTGTGTCTAGAAACACACATGAATCAGTGAGACGGAAAACCTCCTAGGATAGAAATCATTATCAGAAAAAATAAACTTACCTAGGTTGTTACATACATTTGTCTTACTAGCATCATTTACATTACAAAATGCAGAATGGGTTTACAAAAATCCAGTGTACATATAGCTGATAATGATGAATCTGTGGATCATTCGAGTGCTCAGGCATGATGGAAATCTTTGCGCAAGAAAATGTATAGCTATGGGATAGTTGACATGGAGTGGTCAACACCCCCCAATCCTGAAATCCTGAAAAACTGATAAGTCTGCTGGATTTTGAATGAGATCTAAAATTCTACTTTCTCCATATGAAATCCAATGAGGTCGGAACCACTCTCAAACATCCCGAGTCATTTCATGGTAATGCTAAAAATTTAAGTAAAAGGATGAAAATGAAGATCAAGAATTTAACATTACCATGAATCGTATATCAATACTAGGGCCATAGACTTGATCATTAGGTTGCCCCACTCAAAAGTTACTATTTCTTTGAAAAAAAATTGCATTTGGATTTTTTTTGCAAAAACGACAGTAGGTTCGGGGGGGGGGGGGCTTCGAACTCATGATCTCAACTTCAACTTCTTGCCCAAGTTTTTGTTACAAACCCTAAAACTCATTAATAGCTCAATGATGATAACAATCTCATTATATCTAGGGCTTCGATATCACTATCAACGATATGACTAGTTCTTTCATATAAGAAACCCTAGAAACAAGTGTAACAATGCATCTAACAACTTTCTGAATTGATGTGTTAGATTTCCTACTAGGATTTCATACAAACCCTAGAGTTCATACATGAGCTTCAACAATCAAAATCAATCACAACTGAATTAATAGTATGACTAGCTTCTACTGGGGTTTCATGTAAACCCTAGATTTCATCTACAAATTCTCAAAAATCAAACTAATCACAATACAATTTTATAGATCCCAAAATGTCACATCATATACTATAGAATTTAACTTCTACTAAGGTTTAGTTACAAAACCCTAGAATTCCCAAGTAATATCATGCTAGAACATCAAACTTTGACAAGGATTTAGTTCCAAACCCTAGGACTTATGACCGTCAACAATAAGTTTATCACAGATGCATATCTAGGATTACATCATCATGCATAAGCATATCATAACAAGATATATCTGGCAAACTCAATGATAGAAACACATTAAAGTCAAGAATATAACAAACTTGATGGACAATCATATACCTAGGGATTCATTCCTAGGTCATAAGGGTCTTTGCTCAAAAACCCTATTTTACCAAGACCTCAAAGGTTTGGGATTTTAGACATTACCACTCAACCCTAATAAGTTAGGGTTTTCATCACCAAACATGACATCATCAAAGCATCAAATATTTTCTTTAGACTTCATCAGTAACCCTAAATAGGCTAGGGTTTCCCACATTATCATCGACATACCCTTAAGTTAAGGTTTTCCATAAGAATAATCAAAGATGTGAGGAGGGCAGATTTATCTAATGATGAATCACCCAATCAAGAATCTTTATGATTCAAGAAAGCTAGACACAACAATGTTAGTAATGTAGAATATCAAAAAGAAAGAATATACCTTTATGAAGAGATCAAAGCTTTATAGTTTAAGGCATACCTCTTGTTCCTTGACAAACCTTGTAATTCCAAAGTTTTTTTTTGTGAAGCTTTCTTCCATAATCCTTGAGTATACAACAAGCCTTTTTCCTAATCAAGAAAATAGAAATAGAAATGTGATTAATATTTAATATAAACAAACTTAAATAAGTATGGGAAACCAAATACTTATCTTTGGTAGTTGGTGAGGGCTCACTCCAAGCTTGAGGGATACCTATAACCTTATAAAAAAAAATAAAAAATGTCTTTCCAAAAGTATGTTAAACCTACAAATACTAAAAATAAAAAATACAAAATGAAATAACTGAGGCTTAGCGCAAAGGACTTAGTAGTGCAAGTCCCTTATACCCAATTCTTCAGATTTATTCTTCTTGGGAGATCCTTCTTCAGCAACATTGGCTTGGTGCCTTTCCCTTTTCTTATTCTTTGGATTGTCAGGACAGTCACTTCTATAGTGACCTGTTTTATGACATTGGTAGCATTCTATTTTGGACATGTCTACCTTTCTTCTTGGTCCTCTTGACTTCTTGAAGTTTGCTTTCTTATGATGAGCGGTGTAGGCATTTGAAACTTATTCATTGTTGGATACTAATGTGTTTCTCATCTCCTCTTGACTGTAGGCATTCCATAATTCTTCAAATGTGGGAGTTTCCTTCCAGCTGTTGATTCTGGAAGCAAAAGTAGTCCAACTAGGTGGCAACCCCAATAATGCAGTAACCGCTAGTTCCTTGTGCGGTACCATCTCATCTATGGCTAGAAGGCCATCTCTAATTCTAGCTATCCTTACAAAGAAGGAAGCCATAGTATCATCTTTAGTCATTTTTTTGGTCCTTAGTTCATTGTTCAAACTTGCTACTTGACCAATGTGTTTGATAGTGAATAATTTTGATAAGGCCTCATACATTTCTTGAGCATGGTCTATGTTGGATATATATGGGACAAGATTGTCCTTTATGCCTTCTACCATTAGTGTCATAGCCAGTATCTCTGATTCTCTGAACTTCACCTTATCTGGATCACTAGAATCTTCAGTAGGTTTCTTTGCTTTTCCTCAAACGAAATCCAATACTTTGTTCTTTTCAAGGATGAGGTCAATTCTCTTTTTCCATGACCTGTAATTTGAGGCTCCTTCTAATTTGTTCTCTCCTTTTATTGAGTTAGACATTGCCCTTGAAGATGGAAAACTTCTTCCCTTATAAGATCTCCTTTTATGATTCCTTGATCAACTTCTTGAGATTCCTTTCTTTCAACATAACCTTAAAACTGCCTTTCTCCTTCTTCATTAAAGCTCCGATACCATGTTAGAAAATCAGAAAGGCAGAATTTTTTTCTTATACTTGATAATTACTTGTGATATTCTTGTCTTATTAATTTTCTTATGATCTTGTTTTATCTTAGTTCATTGAGGAATTACCAAAACAATAGCATAAAGATCAAGGACACTAGATGTAGGCGGACAGCCAGGGCAAGACCCCACTCTAGGGGAAACCCACTTAACAACTCTTCCTTCAATACTTTTCCCGAGATAATCCAAGACTCTAGACTTAAACACAAACTTTCTCCACACCAAGTCAGTCCTCTTCTTCTTCTGTAGATAATATTATCTTCGACCTGGCAGCGACAACAACAGTAGCAACACTATGATGCAACACTTTTCTTTGACCTAGTAACTTCGATCTCAACCTAGTAACTTCTATCTTGGATTAACACTTCTATTTGAGGCAACAACCACTAGCAACAACAACTTCGACCTATCAACAACAAACTTGTCTTGGGAGTAACTGGCAGTAACAACTTCGATATAGACAAAGAGATTTCAATCTCCTAAAGTAGCCCACACGAGAGAGAGAGAGAGAGAGAGAGAGAGAGAGATAGAGAGCCCACAACTTCGATTTTGTCCTATACCTAGTGTCCTCTCAGGAAGAAGGACAAGCAGGAGAAGCAAGACCAGGGGGCATCGTTCGTAGTGATAGACAAGCTGTCCTCCAGGCTGGAGGAAGATTTTGCTATGTTTGCAACTACACCTCCAGGAGAGAGGTGGGGCGATATGGAGTTATAGTTCCAGGGTTGTAGAGGATGGCCAGGGTCCATTATAGTGTTCTCCTCATGGATAATTACGTTGCTAGAGGGGCCCACAATATTCAGTAGCGGGATGGATCAGTGTCAGTGATGCAATCATATTCTAGAGTGACAGTTGCAGACTAGTTGTATTTAGGTGTTGAGGAGCGTAGTACAGTATTGAGAACAGAGCAAGTGGTTCAATAGCAGAATCAATAGCAACGTAGATTCCCCAGTGGACAGTGTAGGTGCTATTAGCAGTCAAATGCTCAAGAGACAGATGCAACCAGTGTTTTAAAACCAGGTCGGTTTGAATCGGATTCGACTTGGTTGACTGAGCCGGACCCCTTCCCGGGTCGGCTCGGGACAAAAACTAGACCGAAGGCCAGTCCTTTACCGAACTGGCCAAGCCAGACATCGACTCGGCTGGTTCGGTAACACACCGAATGGCTCGACTGAGCCCGTCATACCAAGCCGAGCTGGTCTGCGGCAGAAAATGGCGGGAAAAACAGACTCCAAAAACTGTTTTTTTTTTTTTTTTTTGGTTTTAGCTTTTTCTCACTTCATCTACTCTCTCCCGACTCTTTAAAAGTTACCCAACCCCCTCACATTTCCTCACAAATATCTCATTGCATTTGTGTGAGCATTTGTGAGGAGTTTGAGAAGAGCTGGAGTTGGTTTTTGGAGCAACAATGAGGAGCCTTTTGGGCAATCATTGTAGCAACAATGAGGAGTGCAATCATTGTAGCAACAATGAGGAGCTTCTTGGGCAATCATTGGAGCAACATTGAGGAGTTGGTTTGTTAGAGCAGCATTGAGGATGCTAGAGCTTAGAGGTATTTTTTTTTTCACTTTTCAAATCTGTCCTTGCTTTTTTTTTTTTGCAAATCTGGAAATTGAAAAGAGTAATTTTTCTAAAAGAAATGAACATTGAAGAGTTGTTTTTTTTACTTTTCATTTTCAGATTTTTGTCCTTTCATTTCCAAGTCCAAATATCAGAAAATGGCTCCTTGAATGAAAGATGCTGCTTGGGCATATGTGTAGGGAGGTATAAATGCTGGATTTACACCCACATTTAAATTGTCAACCCGGAGGGACGTAAGACTTAGAGACGTAGCACAATATATGCAAGAATACGGCCTCGGGGATTTGTCCAATCAAAACCCTAGATCTAATGCAGAAACGAAATCATGCGGGAAAAGAAATAAGACATTTCAAGAGAACACACTGCAAATTAATAATCTATGCAAGAAAAAGGTGCAAAACTTGTTAATCAACTACAACTACACTTGCGAATATGAAAGCATGAAATAAATAACTATTTAAAATCTATACTTAAAATGCTTCTTCAAGATTTGTACTTAAAATGCCGCTTTAAAATCGGTACTTAAATGTTGCTTGCAAATACTATTGATGGAAGGAAATCATAGGTGTATGAAAATATTCAATGCAAACTGAGCGAGGATATTTTCGGGAATACTCTTGGACACTTTAATTATGTTCAAAATATATTTAAACTAATCTTGGTATTTAAATAAACGTGATCTTCTTACAATTCCGAGATTAATTCATAAAACAATTTAAATTATTTATAAATGCCAAGCAATATGAATATGAAATTAAATGATCCCTTGTTGGTTTTATACCATGATTAACCCCATTTAAATTCCTGCATTTGTGAAATAAATTGATAAGAAGCACTTGTTAATTAATATTCTATTTTTAATTTAATTGCTGAAACAAAAATAATTAACACTATTAATCAAGCCTGTGCAATTAAACATAAAACGTAAAGGAAATGGCAAATCTTTTAAACATAAAGGAAATGGCAAAACGAAATTGAAGCAAGCACACCACACTCAGGAAATGAAAAGTACAACTCAGAAAATGCAATAAAACACAAACAGACCTAAGCTGCAGCGAAACAAATCATTAGAGCAATAAACTAAATAAACCCTAAAAAATCTACACAATGCGCTGATTGATGGGCCCGATCTCCTAGCTCAATATACCTGAAAAGAAACTACATTAACACAACAATTCAGAAATTAAAAGAGCTGGAAAAAAAACAAATAATTTAAATGTGGATTCATAGAAATCGAATAACAAACACACTCCATTACAAATGTTACAATGCTGGTTCTAGTTCATGATCCAACATTCCACAGTGTAGAAATTTCTTGTTTCCCACCCCGGTTTTCAGTTTCACTTTATTTCTCCAAATAGTTAAATGCCCTTTCCCATATCCTTACATTCAACAAACTGGAAAATAATTTTTTTGCTGAAAACACAAATTCTGGAAAATTTACAGAATGTTGGAAAATGCAGAAATAAAAATCAGCAAGCTTAAAACAGCCATTCAACGCATTTAAACACTGAGATTTTTGGTCAACATGACCCTGGAAAAACCCCCTACAACTCTTGGGGAAAACTAGTTCGAAAGCTTCTCTTTTATTTTTTGAATATTGCTTTTACAGAGAGGTGAAATATACAGGAAAAATTCCAGCAAATTAATTATAGAATTATCTGGTTTTCCGTGCTTGCCTCCGCCTTGGAAAACGTGCCAGAATAGCAAAATACTCAAAACAGAAATTTATTACAGCAAACTGCCTTTCTTGAAAAGTGTGCTGGCTGCCTCGAAAAGTGTGCCCAACAACCTTGGAAATCGAGCCCTTTGTTGCTGAACTTTTCTTCAAAAACTGTGCTGCCTTTCTCCTCGAAAAACGTGCCACAAAATAGCTGTACAGACTGCTGTCTCAGTTTTCGTGCTGCTGTACGGCCTTGCTGCCTCGATATTCGTGTAGCCTCTTACTGCCTCGAAAACTGTGCCCTCCTTGCTATTGTACGGATTTGCTGTATTTGCCTCTCCTTCACCTTCTCAAGCTCTCTTTAGAAAAAGTCTCCAGCTCCCCTTCTCCTCTTCTCTCAATCTGCTCATGAAAGAATGAATGACCTTTCCCTCCTTTAACCTAACCCTAAGTGACTTTTGGGGAATCCCTAAATCCAATGGCTGAAATAGATTGAGATCTAGGGCTGAGATTAAATGCTCATTTAAATCTCACTTTCTATTTTTTAATTCACCCCACTTTAATAAAGACCCACTTAGTCATTTATTTCCAAAGTCACTTTTCCTTTCTAATTTTACATTGACTTTATTAAAGTCATTTTAAAATTAGACTTTAGTAACTTTAATAACTTTATCACTTAAAGTCACTTTTAAATTAGATTTGACTTTATAAAAATTATAAAGTCACTTTAGGAGAAAAATTAAATTCTTTTGGACACTTTTCCCTAGGCCAAAGATCAAAGCCTTAGGGAACCACCTGTCCTCCGGTAACCAAATTTCAACACACAACAAGCTACAACATCTCCTATCTTCTACACTCCTAGCCTCTACCTTCTATATCGATATATCTATATCTATTACCTTCCTCTTCTACGAGTGCGCAACTCTTTGCTTTATAGTAGCAGAGATGCTCCTAAATTAATGAATTTTATTGTTACATAGCACACAAATTTAGAATATAAATCTATTAAAATAGGAACAAGAAGATTCACTCCTAATTCGAGTTTATGAAATCTTGGCTTCGGAAGGTAATTTGACCCTCGTATTGCTGATGAAAGAATCGAATTTGGCTAAGTTTGGAATACAATAATCAACGCCAATGGAATATTTCCAGCTATGCTCTCTGTCAATTTACTTCCTCAAAAAGGAATGTGGATATGATCATTGTCAAGAGCCCGGATGCGCTCCTTCAAAGCCAACAAGCTCTTATTGATCTTTGCTCCCTCCATCCATGTTTGCTGTTCATTTTTTGTTGTGTCTGTACCGAGTTCACTTCAGCTAGGTCAACAAAAGAAAGCTTCCCAACTCCTTTTGTCTCATTGCCACTAACTTACTGAATGACTGTAACGATACGCTATCCAACCAGAGATTTACTTCCGTATCATTTCTCTCAAAGTATAACGTGGTCGAGGAGGGAGAGGAATCAAAGAAATTCCTTTCCATTCAACTCATAATGAAGCTGCAATAACCATGTCCTCAAGGCATGGCAACCACTAAGCTTTCCAAGGACAATGCCAAATTCATCTGCTCGTCTTAAATCAATATCTGTTGGAGAAATGATTTCGTATGTAACTTTAGACTTGAGTATTCCATCCTGATGGATACCACTTTCATGTGCACAATCATTAGCCCCAATAATGGCCTTGCGTGGTTGTACAACCGGTATAGATAGCGTTGGCTTTGAGGCTCCAAACGTTGTAGAGAGCGACCTATTTCCAACGCTCTCAACTTATCCATAATGAAATAACAAATCAGTTGAGATGCAAATACTTTCCAGGATGGTAGTGGTAGCACACTTCTCATTCTCATAAATCTGAATACAGGACAAGAAACCATCATGACTGACTTAAAAATGATATAGCAACAGTTGAGTAATACATTCTTGTTGGGTAGCAACTGTGTTTGTCTTGGATTGAATTTTGTACTTGCTCAACGAGCCTGGCAATAACCTCTTCCATATTACTCCTTTCTCCGAGCCAAAGTGTGGGCTGTTGTTCATATCCTCCAGTCTTTTCGCATTGAGAAGTAGCCTGAGGATGACTTACAACGCGTCCAATATCTTCTTTCTTCACACCGGAGAGTCCAAGAAGGCAATACTAGACACGAAGTTGGACTTCACCCACTATATGCAAACTGTGACAAAGTAGAAAATCGTAATTGTGATGAATGTTGCCAACAACAAAATTTTTTATGGGAAGAACCGCTCTGTCAACTATCCAGAGTTTGACTGCCTAGAATACAAATTCAAATTGTTAAAATGGAATTGCCTCGTGCTGTGGATAGGCTTCAAGTTTATTATGAGGGTAAAATCTAGGAGAAATAAGATTGATTTCAACACTCAATTGAAGTTGTCAACCCAAACCGTTCTACAAAAACCAGACACACGTTAAGAAATGGTTTTCAATGGAATATTCCCCTGACGATAACTCCTTCACGAAGCCGAATTGTGCCAAATGGTTTTTAAGTTATATGAAACATGGTGCTCTGAACAAAACCCACATCTCAGAATTTAGAGATTCTGCTCCATTTGGTCGAAAAATTGATATTTTCACCTACAAAAATCTCGTACTCAACTACCCAACTGCTGCTTTTACCCATGGATTTGTATTTGAACGTAGTCTTGTACTAGACTTATTCACCTGCCACCAAGGAGGCATTTATTAATAAAATTTATACACAAACACTTGTTAATTTAACTAATAAGAAGAATTCATAAATTAATATCTATCGTCTCTAATTGCCTCTAATTATCAATTTAAAGGGACAAAAACACTAGGTACAAGCATCTAATTATGCGATAAATATTGTGAAAATTTGGGCAAAAGTGCGGCTCAACAATATGCTAAGATGATTGATAATCAAATGCATTGCAAATTTTGTCATAAAAAAATTAAGGGAGGTGGAGGGGACATTCATAGGCTGGAACAAGACTTGGCTGGTGTTAGAGGCCAAATTGTTCCATGTGTAGCACCAACAAAACAAATTGGGGATATTAGGAAGGAGTTTCTTGAAAAATTCGAGAAGTTTGAGGAAGAAAAAGTTAGGCAAAAAGAAATAGAGGCTGAAATAGGGAGGAAGAGGAGTATAAAACATGTTGTACCTTAAGAGACAATCCCTTAGCTGTGATAAGGAATCAGTGCTTAAAACATCTATATGATTATGTCACGAATATATATGTCTCTGTTTTATTAACCTTCAAGTATTTATGATCAACCCTTAATATCAAATATGATGAATACCTCACAATGCTACCATTTGTTGATGTTGAATGAAGTGACTAGAAGAAAATGAAAGAAGAAGCCCAAACTGATATGCTGTTTTATACAGAAAATATCATCTCAAACCCCAGAAGAAATATATGAAAGAAACAGTTAAAACAAAGGAGCGCCAATTAAGGTTTTTAACTCTTACATACAGAAGTAAAAAGAGACATGCAACTCATAACTTTGTTTTATTCATAGATAGAAAACACAGGATGTGAACTCAAATACATTTCAACATAAACAAAATGCTAGAAACTTGCTTATTCATTCATTAATCTTTGAATCTCTGAGTACAAAAATAATTGTCTGAAGGTCCAAAACTCGGAACCTTTCCTTCCCTTGAAAATTACATTAAATACAGTAAAAAGCAGTTTGGAATTGCTGTAACCAATCCTAACTACCAAAACTACTTAGGACTTCGAAGGCTGTCTATTACATGCCTTGAAAATGTCTTATTACAATTACACTGTCTTCAGAAAATAAAATAAATATCCTAATCTATAGGAATTGCTGATGATGTGGCTTCTTTTTCTAGGTCAACTGATTTGCCTTTCTTTGATGCTGATCCTTTTGGCAGGTCTATTGTCCAAGCTCTGCACTTTTTCCATATTTCTACCTTCGTCCTGAATGAATGTGTCAGATTGTGATATTCCAATCTGAATGCAGTAATTCGATCATAGGACGACCTTTCTGTGAAAAGAGTCTTTACCATCCACAATAGTTGAAAATGTCTCTGCAAGAAGTTGACCATTGTTTCTCCTTTAAGCACCTGAGTCTTTTCATCCCTGTTATCAACTTTGCTTTTTGTCAATACTAGTAAGTTCTCATAAGAATTCCATGGAAAAAATTTCCTTCAGCTCTCCAACATGATGGCAAGCCTACTCTTGTCATTTTGTCAAATGACTTATCAAACTGACTTACTGCTTCCTTGATTTCCATTAGCTTCTTTTCTGCAGCCTTTCTGAGATAATTTTTGACAATCATTTTGTTAATTTCTACTGCATACAACATTCTGTCCTGCATGTCATTCTCCTCTAATTCCTGATTTGATTTAGAGTTAATAAAATCAATGAATCTTCTGGCCCAAATGGCTCTATTAATTCCTTTTTGTTTATCAGACATGATTGGTTCTTCACATTCTAAAATAAGACTTTTCTCTTTTGCAACTATCATCAAGAAGCACCAATTAGATTTCATTTCTGAAATGGTATCAGTCCAAATGATGTCTTTGGCTTGTATCAGTGAGAGATTTCCTTTCAGTCTTTGAGATTTTTAATCTCAGCTTCAACATTTCGGAAATCCATTTTGTACTTGTCAGCTTCATTTTGTTTGACTTTAATAAACTTTGTTGTAGTCTCCAGATCTGTTTGAGCCTTCTTTCGATCTCTTTCAGCCATCTGCAACTCAGTATTTAATTGAACAATCTGTGCTTGAGGATCTTCATTACCTGGAGGAAAAACAAAAGTACAATTATGGTTATCAATATGATTTTGCAATGAAATTGCAATTTGCTTTATTTTGGAGATTTCTTCTTTTTTCTGCATGAGTTGCTGTAAGAGCTTTTCCTTTTCCTTCTCTACCTCTGCAACTTCTACAGCCATTGAATGTTCTCTAGTAGGTAATTTTAGCTTTTTCCTCAATGTGGATATTTCTACCTCAACACTTTGCATGAATTTCTGCACAACAGTCTTGTCACTGGGGTCTACTCCAATCTTTATAATGATTTTCTTCAATTCCTCATTCTGAACTGTTAAGGCTCTTGAGTTAGCCTTCTCTAACTTCAATTGTTTAATTACTTTCCCCAACATATTCTTTGCCTTTATTGCCATTGCATTAGTCTTTGTGAGGTCATTTACAATCAACTGACCTGTTTGCATATGCAAATTCATTTTATCCATCAGTGGAATTTTCTTCACATCCACAGTTACATTTACAGTGTTGAAATTACTGGAAGAACCAATTGACATGTCTGTAGGATGTGACAGGGAAATTCTAAATTGATCTTTCTCAAGATCCATTATAGTCAACAATCTTGTTTGATCAGCAACAACTTGATGTTCAGCTTGGGTCTCCATGCTGGCCTTCATCTTCTGATTTCTTTCCTCAATTTGTGAAAACATCTATTTGATCAAGGGCACTTGTTCATGAGACGCTTCATGACTCCTGGGTGAAGGAGGAGCATTTTGCTCTTCTCCCAAATGTAAAGAAAAACTAGGTGAATTAGATGTAGGTTCTTCAGCAAACTTTGTTCTCTTCTTGGCTCCCTGCTCCTCATCATCTAGATCAATAACCACTTCTTTGGTTCTTTTATTTGTTTTCTCTGCTATGGTGGGAGTCTGAATGTTTGCACCTACTGAACTCATCACACCTTTACTTGCTACCTTCTCCTGTTCTGGCCTACTTTCATGAATGAAAGCAGAGTACCCATTCTCAATTCTTCTATTTGAAATCACACTATAAGGGTCATAAGCCCAACTTTCTCCTAGTAGCATATGCATCTCATCTAACATTCTTGTTACTTCATCAAACGCCTGCCTCATATTGACTATGAAAGGGCCTACAATCATGGGTAATTTATACATATGTCTTTTTTTCATAGGTACAAAGTGAACTTGATCAACTTTTAGGCTCTGTCTCATAAACTCTAAAGCCAAAAGCCTCATTGGTACAAACGTTGGGAGTCTATAAGGCTCAACACTTGCTCCAATAAGCCTTATTTCAGAGTAATCCTCAAAAACAAACCAATCTCCAAATTTGCAATTGGATCTTAAATGCAAGAACTCCTGAGCTTTAGGTAAAAAACAGGGAGGAGGAACTCCATTCAATATTTTATATGCAACTGACATGTAATAGCTAGCAAAATCAAACAATCCAGCGTCATTTTGCTCCCTTCTAACTACATCTGTCCAGAATATCACTGATTGCCTTCTTTTGTTTGCATCCATAATATTTAGACCTAAATGCATGAATTCTTCCACATTCTGATATAAGAACAAATATACAATCAATGAAGGAAATTTGAAAGACCCTGTTAATGAAAGGCTCATTAGCTGTGAATTGACTGCTCCCTGCCAATATGATAGAATATCCAGCACCATTCCTGGCTTCATCATCATGGCAAACATCCCTAGGACTGATTTATCCACTGTATTATCATCATCTTTACCCAGAATTTTTGCAATGTTACTTAATACAGGACGAGTCTCTGCGTCAAAAACCTCCATAGCAAACTCTTTACAGTCTGGCTGAAAATGCTTTGTGTCAGGTTTCAAATAAAACATGAACTGATTAAACTCTTCATTTGCAATATTATCGTAATAATGTACCAGCGAATCGTCAGAAAACTGGATGGATGACTCTGACTCAGGATAGCAAAGGGCTTGGCGGATTAACTGGGTGGACACTTGCAAAATGTTCTCTCCTTGGGAATTCATAACAAGACACTTCCCAGGATACATGACTGACACTAACCAATAGATAAATTCAGGGAAAAGATGGGTCTTTGGAATGCATTCAGAAAGAATTCCGGACTTGACCATGGCAGAATAAACAGGGAAAGCATTATCATTCAGGATGACTTGCTGATAGAAAGGAAAGTGAATTACATAACATATAGTATCTTGAATATCCCTCTCAGTATCCATGAGAGGGATATGACTAGCTGAACCTGATAGAGAGGACCGTTTAGGCATGGCTGAAAATTTCCGCAAGAACAATTCACAGGGTGGTCAAATTTATGCAGGTGACGGGAAACTGAAACAGGGTGCAGCGCAACAAATTACAAATGATTTTGAAAAACAAATGAAAATCTTCTTTAAATAGGTGGTGCGGCTTTTAAATTTAATGTTGACAAGATGCGCCAGCGAGCCGTTGATTCCATTCGACGTGGAAGACAACTGTGAACAACTCAGCGTCTCATGTCACTGCGGGGGCTCCCGAGGTATGGAGGAAAACTTTGGCTGGTGCCCCCGCACTCAATCTCCTCCGTTCATCTCCGTTGTCCCCGTAGTCAACCCAGTCAACTTCGGAGGCACTCGTCTCGATATCTTATGCACTGTTTGTGCTCGCGTGTTGGGCCTTTTGATAGGAAATTTTATCATTACCACTCTCCGCCCAACAAATTAATCGATGTTTAACCATCAAATGCGGAACCCATTTATATAAAGTTTAAATGCTTAAAATTTAACTCAGATATAGCAAACATACATATTTTTCATGCTAAAGTATAAGGATTTTGATACTTTAACATATTTTTCAACAATTTCTAATTTTTATATTTTCAAATATTTGAAAAATAAAAGGATATGTAGATGATCCACAATATCTGGCTCCACCTGGGAATAGTGTTTTTTGCCAGGAAACACTAAGGACCTGCAGATCAGTGCCTTCACTTCGGGCATGGAGTCAAAAATTGCTTGATGAGAAATATACAGTGAGAGAAAACCGAATATGTACAATGATGGACTAACTGCTTTTAGTGCTGGAAATAATGTTTCAAATACTGCCCATTCACAGGCAATTCTACTGCTTCTCCATCAAGATTTTCCAGCATGAAAGTGTTATTTGATCTGGCTTCAGAGATTTCGTGAGGACCATACCATCAAGGATCAAATTTACCATGTTTCCCTTTCTCTTCCCTTCTGGTATCCCATCTTAATACCAGATCTCCAGTTTGAAACATGATTTCTCTTGCCTTTCTGTCAAAAATGGACTTCATTTTCTCCTGATAAGTGACCAAATTATCTCTGATTTTATTTCTGCTTTCACTCAATTCTATCACCTTATTTAGTCTTCTGATCAAGGCATTTGGTTCCTCTTGAGAGTCTTGAAGAAAAGATATTACTGATCTTGCTAGCTGAGTGGGAAACAAAGCCTGAGCACCATATACCAATTCATAAGGTGACTTACCAGTGGATCTTCTAGTAGTCATCCTCACTGCCCACAAAGCAAATATCAGCTTTGAATCCCAATCCTTCTGGTTCTCATTGATTGTTTTTTTCAAGATTTTCACCAATGTTTTATTAGATGATTCTGCTAATCCATTTCCTTGAGGGTGATATGCTGTAGAATGAGCCAATATTACATTATAAGTTTGACAAAAATTTATGAACCTGATTGAGTTGAATACTTGAGCATTGTTTGTTACAATCTTTACTAGACATCCAAATCTGCTGAAAATATTCTCTTTTAAAAACTTCATCACAACCAAATCATTTGCTTTTCTAGTAGGAATTACCTCTACCCATTTTGTAAAATAATCAGTAGCAGTTAGAATCCATTTAAACTGCCCACTTGATGGTGGATTAATCTCTCCAATGAAATCCAATCCCCATTGTCTGAAGGGTTCTTCAATAATCACAGGAAGAAGAGGTAAAGGAGCTAACCTTTTCTTTTCTGCAAACAATTGGCATTTTTGGCAACTTCTAACAATTTTGTATACATCAGCAAATAAAGAGGGCCAATAAAAACCTGATTTAAGAATCTTATGAGCAGTTACTTTCCAGCTGTAATGACCTCCACACAAGCATTCATGGTATTCTTTAATTACCTCCATGGTTTCCTCTTCTGTCAAACATAACAGCAACACACCAACAAGATCTTTCCAATACAACTTAGCTTCAATTATAACATAAGGTTGAGCCTTAAGTTTCAAAGCTCTGTACTTAGCTCTGTTTATTGAAGGAGGACAAGAAAATAAACACAGATAATGAATAATATATTTATACCAGTATGAACAGAGAAATTTATATTTAATTGCCGACTTTGTCTTAATCTGATCTGTTTCTTCAGTCACTTCATCTACAGGTGCAAGTAAGCTAATTCCCAAAGCTTGGAAATTAGATTCTGTCAGCAATTTGGCCAGTCCCCGTCCTTTAACTAACTTTGTTGGTTTGATATCCAAGTCATATTCTTGGATTCTGGCAATCCAGTTTCCTCTTTTTCCTTCCACATCACTCTGTACTAGCACATCCTTTACAGCAGAATTAGGCACATATGCTACTATTTGAGAATGAAATACATAAATTCTAAAAGCCTTTAATGATTTAACTAAAGCATATACCTGCTTCTCTAGGATATTATACTTCAACTCTGCATCTCTGAGGACTTTGCTGAAAAACGCTACAGGTTGTTCACTTCCTTCTTCATTTTTTTGTAATATCACAACAACAATAGTAGAGGATGATGCAAATGTGAAGATTTGAAAAGGTTTCAAGTAATCTGGACTGATTAGAACAGGAGCTTCTTTAATTCTGCCAAAGGATTCTCTTGCATCTTTGTCCCATTTTACTTCAGCATTCTTTTTTAACATATCTGTTATTCTCCTGACAATCTCAGCATAATTCAGAACAAATCTTCTCAGAAAATTGATTTTTCCCAGAAACCTTTGAATATCCTTTTTACTTTTAGGCAGTGGAATTGTCTGTATAGCTTCAACCCTTGTTGGGTCAATCTTCACTCCTTGATTTGAAACTATGTGACCCAACAACTTACCTTCCTCTAAAGCAAACAAAGATTTCTTGGGATTTAATGATAATCCAAATTTTCTGCATTTCAAGAAGGCCTTCCGCAGGTGTTCTAAGTGCTCATCATCAGAACCTGAAAAAATAGTAACATCATCAAGATAAATGACTACAAATTTATCACCCACAAAAGCAATATCTATTGCCCTTTGGAAAGTAGCTCCTGCATTCATGAGGCAGAATGGCATCCTGGTATACATGAATGTTCCCCAAGGTGTGGTGAAAGCAGTTTTCTTTTGATCTTCCTTCTCCAGAGCCACCTGATTATACCCAGAAAAACCATCAACCATAGATAACCTGAATGCTCCAGTTACTTTCTACAGAACAAAATCCATCTTTGGTAAAGGATAATTATCCTTTAGGGAAGCTCTGTTCAAATTTCTGAAATCCACACACAACCTTATCCCTCCATTTTTCTTCCTCACTGGTACCAGATTGGAAACCCAATCTGAATATCTTAGTGGAACTATGATTTTTGCTTGCAAAAGTTTCTTTACCTCTTTTTCAATTGGAGCTAGCAATAGTGGGTTAATTTGTCTGAGCTTCTGCCTGTGTGGCTTAACCCCATCATTCAGTGGTATTTTATGCTGAATAATATCTAGATCATAAGTTTTTAAATCTTCATATGACCGTGCAAATACATCCATGAATTGTTTAAAAAGATCTATATACCTTTCTTTATACTCCTTAGGAACTCCTTTAAACAATTTGACTATTTTAGGCTCATGTTGAGTTCCTAAATTACAGTCCTCCATTTCTCCATCTTGGGATACCTTTTTCTGGTTCACTGCCACATCATTAGCATCAAACAATTTCTCAAGAGGTACCAAACCTCTGGGCAAAATATTATCCTTCAACTGAATTATCTTTTGATCACCAATTGAATGTTTCAGATTTTTAGACATATCACTTTCACCACTTTCATCAACTTCTAAATCAATTTGACTGTCTTCAAAATTTCCAGTCATTGTTAAAAATTGATTAATCTGCTCATCATCCTCAAAAACCTGCTAATGCTTCACATTATCAGGGATTGAAGGCTTGTGTCTCAATTCAATTTCATATTTCAACCTTGGATTAATTGGTGGCTCAAATGTACTAGCTGCAACTGTCAATGAATCTGACATTCTATTTTCTTCTCTTGGAATAAACTGTAAATTAAAAGCTTCAAAATAATTTTCAACTAGATCCCACACCTCATTTCTATAAGACCTCAATCTGGGATGTTTAGTTTGACACCAATTCTTAATTTGTCTTATTATTAATTCAAAATCACCAAAAACTGAGATAGACTAAATTCCCATCTGTTTAGCTGTTCGCAGACTTAGAATCAATGCTTCGTATTCAGCTACATTATTAGTAGATTCAAATTCCAATTTGAAGGAAAAAGGTAGAAAGTTACGTTAAGGAGATATAAATATGAATCCAGCTCCAACGCCCTCCTTAGAGAATGCACCATCAAAATAACACTTCCAAATTTTATTTGAACACAGCTCTTTATGTACATTGGCTGAAGAGAGCTGCTCTTGTGAATCTTCAGCGAATTCTGCATCTCCATGCAGCATGAAACAAGAGAGATCCTTCTTCTCTTGACCATAAATGGGGGAATTACCTGCATCTTTCTTGGTAGTAGTTTTCAAAAATCTGGTTTATCTGTATAAACTCCTTTCCTCCCCATTAAAAATAGGAATAATAGCATATGTGAAATCCAATTTCAAAACTCCTCCAAGCTTTGCCCCCCAAGATCTAGACAACAACATACCAAATCTGGTTGGAATATCTGCTACTACCACATCTATCATAATACTCTTAGCTGGAATTTGAGCCAAGGAAACAACCATATCTTTGATAAGACCTACACATTTCACCCTTTTTGAATCAAAGGAATAAAGGTATCTATATGGCTTGGTGATTTGTACTCATTCATTACAGACAGTGGCATTAGGTTATGTGATGCACCAGAATCTAGCATACAATTATGTAAAATGAAATCATGTAACAAAACTGATATATAAAAAGGTGGAACAGAAGAATCTACCTCTTCAACATGAGGTCCAAAAGTAACCACTTGTTTCTCTTCTTGCAGATTTACTATTTCACCCAACTCATCAGAGTGAGATAAATTAATAAACTCTACAATTTCTTTCTTATAACCAAGTGTTTTAACCAACTCAAGAAGTGGTACTTGAATCTTTACTTTTTCTAACCCTTTCGACAAACTAAAAGTTTGATTTTGTTTTGTCAAATTTTTAAGTTCTTCTTGCTTTTTGTTTGAATTTGCATGTTGATTAAGAACAATAACAATCTTCTCCAACATATTAGGGTCATTAGGCTTTATCTGGGAAGCCTCAGCTTGTTGCTTCTCTTTTTCTTTTTCTTGATTCATGAGCTGCTTCCCCTTATTTGATTTTTTAATTGGATTCTTCTGTAGTGGAGTCGCCATTGGAGTAGGTACTGATTCTGATTCCACTTCTTCATCATCATGAGTTCTCAACCTCTTTTTTGACCTCAAATCATATTTTTTATGCAACTCTGCTTGCGTAAAATCAATAAACTGTTTGCAATAATCATCCATTTCTTCCTGATCAAATGAGACATCAGCTTCTTTGCATTCCTCTGCATATTCTCTCTCTTTCTTCTTTTGCTTCACCATCCTCCATATACACAACAGAATTTGATCTTCATCTTCTTTCTGATCATTATCAACAAAATGTGATGGTGTTGCCTCTATATATAAAGGTGCTTGGATTTGGTCTTGATCTTTTCTTTCTCTCTGTAAAATCTGCAAGGGTTGTTTTCTGAATTGGGGATTGAAAACCCCCCTGTTTTGTTGTGCAGGTTTCTTGTTATCTAATTCCATCTTTACTAATTTGTTTGACAAATTTTTAATGACCTTAGTCATGTCATCGATCCTTTGATCTTGTGATGAGTCTTCTTCTTTGGCTTTTCCTTTGTCTTGAACCTTTCTAGCAATAGTCATATTTGCCTCAATCTCTAAGGCATCAGTTTGTGTTAAACACCATGTTAATGCACACACATGGTGTATGAGGAGAATAACACACACACAAGAGACTCAATACACAATGAAGGATAAGCGTGAGGCTTTCTTATTTTTCCATTATACAAAGATGTACATTTATAGTACAATGGTGTGACTCTTGGTTTCACATTCCAAGGTCACTTGGACTCCATTGTGACTTTTCGCATTCCACACCTACCCATGTAGGATTAGGTGTTCCAACATCCCCCCTTAATCCGAAGGGGTATGTGTGAGTCCAAGAAAAGAGTTGTAATACAAATATGCAAAGTATACATGGCATCACTTGGCTGAATCAACTCTCTGAAATGTTGGAAAAAAAAGAGGTGGTTTTAGGATGACCACAAACACCGGAACGCAAAACTTGTTGCAGTTCCCGGAACTCTTCCAAAACTGGCAAGAAGCTGAAAGCTTCTGCTAGAGGAATTGTCCCTCATAAAAAAGGGAGACCTTCAACCTAAAAGAAGGGAGGTCTACTACCTGTGATGGTTTGAGGATTACCAACAACTCTGGAATGCTTGTAGCATTTCCTGGAACTCAACCAAAGCTGGCAAGAAGCTGAAGGCTGCTAAGCTGAAGGCTTCTGCTAGAGGAAGTGTTCCTCATATATGAAAGGGAGGCCTGCGACCTAAAAGAAGGGAGGTCTACGACCTATGGTGGTTTTAGGTTATCCACCAACCAAAGATGATGGTTTAAGGTTGTCCACCAACCGAAGGCATGCTCATGGGCATCCGTGTCTCTGGCTACATCTCTGAATCCGGAATGACGAATTGTGGCTCAGGCTCGCTTGATCTGTCGTCGAAGCTTGTACATGACCACCATTTTTCCCCCTGTCAGGGACAAGGTGAGATGATGGCGAAAACTCAACTGCAAGTTTGCTCAATATTCTTGAACAAGTTCTAACATGTGTCGTAAACATCTTCTTGGCTGCTGATGCCCATTGCCAAGAAGCGATCCATCCAAGATGAATCTTGGTTCTTGCAGGAGGCTTGTGTCTGAAGCATCTGTCTGAAGAATGAGTGTGCCGACCACAGTGCTTGCATGGATGAAGATCAAAACAATGATCTTTCATATGACCAACTCGATCACAGTGTTGGCATTTCACAATTTGTTGTGGTGGAAGAGGATCTGGAACAGCTACAGGTGAACTGTCATACAAGAATCCGGCACTCTGAAATATGATGGGCTTGGTGTAGTCTGGAATATGAAAGGACACATCCTTGTCATGTCCAAGACCAGTTCGGTGCTTGTTGTGGACAAGCTCTTCCCAAGGTCTGATGATGGGCTTGAGAAGTGCAGGCTGAGCTGCTGCATCTGCATGTACATCTGCTCTAGTACAAGGAACTGAATGGGAATCAACTTCAACTTTCCTGACTTGCTGCTGATGGGAGTCTTTCTCAATATTCTGAACAGAAACAGGTTCAGAATGGTGACTCTTTTGGTGAAGTTCATTTTGTTGGCGCTGAGATTCCAACTGCAAAAACTCAATCTTCTCATGTGCATCTTGCAAACAACTCTGAATGTTACAAAGAGCATGCTTGCTCATTTTTATCATATCATCAACATTGGAATGAATGAGGCTGTTCAACAACTCTAATGCCTCATTGATTTTGGCCATTTTTCAACAAATTAGGCTCAAAAATGAATGAAAGGGTGTCGGCTTCAACCGAAAATGCACCTGTTTACAATGTGATTCAACAAATACAAATGACTGCAAAGAATTCTCAAAGCACAAAATCTGCTCCTCAAATGATGGAGGGCAATCAACAATCCAACAACGCAAATTCACTGATTGCAACTATGAATGAAGAGGCAAATTCCACTCAAAATACAATGTTAGCTCAATACATATCTCTGCAAAATATTTGTAAAGGTGTAGCTGAAAACACGTGCAAGAAGCCTTTAAGGCAGCTGAATTTTCCTTCAAAGAGCTGTTTTAACAATGATGACAAACTTGTCTTCTCATGTCAATTTTTCAGAAAAATCACCCTTCAAATCAATGCCACAAATCACAATGCAAATTGCAATTTTATCTATGTGTACTGTCCATTTACTGATATGTCATTTTCTCCTTTTCTGCTGTTCATATCCTCTTTCCTTCCTCTCTCTCTCTGCTGTTTTTTTTTTTTTTTAATTAAAAATTAATTAAAAAAAATGGGAACAATGAAAAATGAGGGGAATGGGATTAATTAAAAGAGAGGGAATTTTTAAAAGGGTGGGAAAGGGAGATATTAAAATGGGATTAAAAAAGGGAAGGGGAATTTAAAATGAGTGGGAGATAATTTTTTAAATTTTAAATTTTTTTTTTTTAATATTAAAAAAATAAATTTAAAATGGGAGAGGGATTAATTACAATTTTGGGAGGAGGAGTTATTATATAAAAGTGGAGGCGAATATTGTAAATGGAGAGGTTTATTAATGGGGGATTAAAATTTTAAAAATTGAATTGTGGGAGGGAGATGTATTAAAAAAGAGAACAAATAGTTGGATGAGCGAGCTGCAAGGGTTTGAGGGCGGTGTCTATCGTAGGGGATGAGCGTTGAGTATGGAAGGGGGCGGGTAGAGGGAGGGCGAAGGCCGAGTGGGAGAAGGGGAGTGCGGAGAGCGTAGTAAGGGAGGAGGTTTAGGGGTCTGCGTAAGGGAGTGAGTAGCGGGCAGGGTAGTCGGGGTTTAGGTGGGCGCGTAAGGCAGGAGTGATGGGTAGGGGGTTAGGGAGGCGTCGGATGGGGATGCTGCGAGCGAGGGGTGAGCAATGTTTCAGGTCGAGGGGAGCTAGGAGGGTGAGGGCCTGTGGGCGGAGAGGAAGTGAGGAACGGGGGTCGGCCAAGAGTGTTGGGGAACTCGTGGAGAGGGCAAGTGTGTAGAGAGGCTGCGTTAGCGCAAGGGAGATAGGGAGCGGCTGTAGGGATAGGAGGGCTGAGCAGATAGGGGGAGTTGAGGGATATGGTGACAGGGGCGTAGGCCACGGTGAGGAGTGGAATTGTGATAGCAGGGGAATTTCGATTCAGAAGTGAGGGAAGCGTATGAGAGAACAAGATGCAGGGCGTATTCCAGAGCATAGAGGGGGGCCGAGAGGCCTGAAGTTTGAATTGATTTTTTTTTGTTTTTTTGTTTTTTTGTTTTTTTTTAATGTTAGTTTTTTTTTTTTTATAAAATAAACACAGCAGAGAGGATTTGGACTTTAAAACAGGTACACTGCAAGTAAAAACTTTGGAAATTTCTCAGAGAATTGCAGAGCATTTTTTAGACAGTAAAACTCAGCAGCAGAATTTTTCTTCCAAATATATAGTAGAATTTTTCAGAAGATTTCAGCAGTAAAACCCATAAATTTTTCCAATAGCCCAGCAGCAGAAGAACCCAGAATTTAGAGAACTCAGAAATCTCAGAAATTTCTTCAAAAACCCTCTTTAAACTATTTTCCAGCAGCTCAAAACGCAGAATTTAACAATACACAGAAATCTTTTCCACTAAAAACTCATAAACTTCTTCAGGAATCAAGGGGATGGCTCACTCAATTTGGAGCAGGGCCAGCAATCGCCCGCTTTGATACCATGTTAAACACCATGTTAATGCACACACATGGTGTATGAGGAGAATAACACACACACAAGAGACTCAATACACAATGAAGGATAAGCGTGAGGCTTTCTTATTTTTCCATTATACAAAGATGTACATTTATAGTACAATGGTGTGACTCTTGGTTTCACATTCCAAGGTCACTTGGACTCCATTGTGACTTTTCGCATTCCACACCTACCCATGTAGGATTAGGTGTTCCAACAGTTTGAATCTGTTCAAGAGTGGAGGATCTTCTTTTTCTCAAGGTAAAACTGAAATCTGATACAAATGCCCCAACAAAAACAACCCTTGCTCCAATAGGAGGAGGTTTCATTTTCATAGGAAAACTATTGTACAACTTATTAAACCTTTTGATAAAATCACTCATGTTTTCATTTGATTTTTTCTTTATTGCATTAAACTCTGTTAAAGAATAACCATGGTCTCTTTTTTCACCCCATCTATGGATGAATTATCTTTCTAATTCATCCCAATCATTGATTGAATCATTTGGTAATCCTTTGAACCATTTTCTTGCCTCTCCACTTAAAGACTGCAAAAAAAGTCTCATTACAACATCAAGATGTTCTACATTAAAATTTTCGGCAAAAGTGCAAAACAAAGGCAAGTGTTGTTTTGCAGATATTTCATCTTCACCAGTAAATCTAGGAAGCAACTTAAGGTACTCCTGAGGCATTGCATTCATTGGTTGGGGTAGATTTAATGGTGCATATTTATTCATCAAGAAAGCAGGGGCTGCCATGTTTATGCCCTAATTGACTGCTCCTTGAGTTGGGGTAAAATGAATACCAGTTGTAGGTGGGGATAAATGGGGTTAAACAACTGATATGGGAAGGGGTAGATGAACAATAGCAGAAGAACTGGCAACTGTATTAGGTTGAGATTCTGTGAATGGAAATGATACAGACTCAAAAGATAGTTCTTCTAATGTTGGTTCTTGGAAATGAATGGGTGAGGGTAAGGATGCTTGTTCTGAGAAAATGAGTTTTTGGGAAATATCCTTGGATGGTAAGATATGAGAACTGCTGCCTGGTGCAAGCAGTGTGGCATCAGGTGTAGAAAATATTTTTGTTTTCTGTCCCTTCTTTGAAACTAGCTTTTTTGGATCTGACAGAATAGGGGCTTTTTGCTGAGAGATATCTGACCTCGTGTGAGGCTTCTTAGGAGCCAAAATTATTAAAATAAGGCACAACTTAGTATTTCCTCCTCTCTGAACAACCAAAGGAAATATGAACAAAACCCAGGGAAAACTTTGATTCTTCGTTCCTCGGCAACGACGCCAATTAATGTTGTACCTTAAGAGACAATCCCTTAGCTGTGATAAGGAATCAGTGCTTAAGACATTTATATGATTATGTCACGAATATATATTTCTCTGTTTTATTAACCTTCAAGTATTTATGATCAACCCTTAAATATCAAATATGATGAATACCTCACAATGCTACCATTTGTTGATGTTGAATGAAGTGACTAGAAGAAAAAGAAAGAAGAAGCCCAAACTGATATGCTGTTTTATATAGAAAATATCATCTCAAACCCCAAAAGAAATATATGAAAGAAACAGTTAAAACAAAGGAGTGCCAATTAAGGTTTTTAACTCTTACATACAGAAGTAAAAAGAGACCTGCTGCTCATAACTTTGTTTTATTCATAGATAGAAAACACAGGATGTGAACTCGAATACATTTCAACATAAACAAAATGCTAGAAACTTGCTTACTCATTCATTAATCTTTGAATCTCCGAGTACAAAAATAATTTTCTGAAGGTCCAAAACTCGGAACCTTTCCTTCCCTTGAAAATTACATTGTCTATTACATGCCTTGAAAATGTCTTATTACAATTACACTGTCTTTAGAAAATAAAATAAATATCCTAATCTATAGGAATTGTTGATGATGTGGCTTCTTTTTTTGGGTCAACTGATTTGTCTTTCTTTGATGCTGATCCTTTTGGCAGGTCTATTGTCCAAGCTCTGCACTTTTTCCATATTTCCACCTTCGTCTTGGGTGAATGTGTCATATTGTGATATTTCAATTTGAATGCAGTAATTCGATCATAGGACGGCCTTTCTGTGAAAAGAGTCTTTACCATCCACAATAGTTGAAATTGTCTCTGCAAGAAGTTGACCATTGTTTCTCCTTTAAGCACCTGAGTCTTTTCATCCTTGTTATCAACTTTTCTTTTTGTCAATACTAGTAAGTTCTCATAAGAATTCCATGGTAAAAGATTTCCTTCAGCTCCCCAACATGATGGCAAGCCTACTCTTGTCATTTTGTCAAATGACTTATCAAACTGACTTACTGCTTCCTTGATTTCCATTAGCTTCTTTTCTGCAGCCTTTCTGAGATCATTTCTGACAATCATTTTGTTAATTTCTATTGCATACAACATTTTGTCCTGCATGTCATTCTCCTCTAATTCTTGATCTGATTTAGAGTTAATAAAATCAATGAATCTTCTGGCCCAAATGGCTCTATTAATTCCTTTATGTTTATCAGACATGATTGGTTCTTCACATTCTAAAATAAGACTTTTCTCTTTTGCAACTATCATCAAGAAGCACCAATTAGATTTCATTTCTGAAATGATATCAGTCCAAATGATGTCTTTGGCTTCTATCAGTGAGAGATTTCCTTTCAGTCTTTCTTTGAGATTTTTAATCTCAGCGTCAGCATTTCGGAAATCCATTTTGTACTTGTCAGCTTCATTTTGTATGACTTTAATCAACTTTGTTGTAGTCTCCAGATCTGTTTGAGCCTTCTTTCGATCTCTTTCAGCGATCTACAACTCAATATTTATTTGAACAATCTGTGCTTGAGGATCTTCATTACCTGTAGGAAAAACAAAATTACAATTATGGTTATCAATATGATTTTGCAATGAAATTGCAGTTTGCTTTTTTTTGGAGATTTCTTCTTCTTTCTACATGAGTTGCTGTAAGAGCTTTTCCTTTTCTTTCTCTACCTCTGCAACTTCTGCAGCCATTGAATGTTCTCTAGTAGGTAATTTTAGCTTTTTCCTCAATGTGGATATTTCTACCTCAGCACTTTGCATGAATTTCTGCACAACAATCTTGTCACTGGGGTCTACTCCAATCTTTATAATGATTTTCTTCAATTCCTCATTCTGAACTGTTAAGGTTCTTGAGTTAGCTTTCTCTAACTTCAATTGTTTAATTACTTTCCCCAACATATTCTCTGCCTTTATTGCCATTGCATTAGTCTTTGTGAGGTCATTTACAATCAACTGACCTGTTTGCATATGCAAATTCATTTTATCCATCAGTGGAATTTTCTTCACATCCACAATTACATTTACAGTGTTGAAATTACTGGAAGAACCAATTGACATGTCTGTAGGATGTGATAGGGCACTTCTAAATTGATCTTTCTCAAAATCCATTATAGTCAACAATCTTGTTTGATCAGCAGCAACTTGATGTTCAGCTTGGGTCTCCATGTTGGCCTTCATCTTTTGATTTCTTTCCTCAATTTGTGAAAACATCTGTTTGATCAAGGGCACTTGTTCATGAGAGGCTTTATGACTCCTGGGTGAAGGAGGAGCATTTTGCTCTTCTCCCAAATGTAAAGAAAAACCAAGTGAATTAGATGTAGGTTCTTCACCAAACTTTGTTCTCTTCTCGGCTCCCTGCTCATCATCTAGATCAATAACCACTTCTTTGGTTCTTTTATTTGTTTTCTCTGCTATGGTGGGAGTCTAAATGTTTGCACCTACTGAACTCATCACACCTTTACTTGCTACCTTCTCCTGTTCTGGCCTACTTTCATGAATGAAAGCAGAGTACCCATTCTTAATTCATCTATTTGAAATCACACTATAAGGGTCATAAGCCCAACTTTCTCCTAGTAGCATATGCATCTCATCTAACATTCTTGTTACTTCATCAGATGCCTGCCTCATATTGACTATGAAAGGGCCTACAGTCATGGGTAATTTATACATATGTCCTTTTTTCATAGGTACAAAGTGAACTGGATCAACATTTAGGCTCTTTCTAATAAACTCTAAAGCAAAAAGCCTCATTGGTACAAATGTTGGGAGTCTATAAGGCTCAACACTTGCTCCATACAGCCTTATTTCAGAGTAATCCTCAAAAACAAACCAATCTCCAAATCTGCAATTGGATCCTAAATGCAAGAACTCCTGAGCTTTAGGTAAAAAACAGGGAGGAGGAACTCCATTCAATATTTTATATGCAACTGACATGTAATAGCTAGTAAAATCAAACAATCCAGCTTCATTTTTCTCCCTTCTAACTACATCTGTCCAGAATATCACTAATTTCCTTCTTTTGTTTGCATCCATAAATTTAGACCTAAATGCATGAATTCTTCCACATTTTGATATAAGAACAAATATACAATCAATGAAGGAAATTTGAAAGAACCTATTAATGAAAGGCTCATTAGCTGTGAATTGACTGCTTCCTGCCAATATGATGGAATATCCAGCACCATTCCTGGCTTCATCATCATGGCAAACATCCCTAGGACTGATTTATCCACTGTTTTATCATCATCTTTACCTAGAATTTTTGCAATGTTTCTTAATACAGGACGAGTCTCTGCGTCAAAAACCTCCATAGCAAACTCTTTACAGTCTGGTTGAAAATGCTTTGTGTCAGGTTTCAAATAAAACATGAACTGATTAAACTCTTCACCTGCAAGATTATCATAATAATGTACCAGCGAATCATTAGAAAACTGGATGGATGACTCTGACTCAGGATAGCAAAGGGCTTGGCGGATTAACTGGGTGGACACTTGCAGAACATTCTCTCCTTGGGAATTCATAACAAAACACTTCCCAGGATACATGACTGACACCAACCAATAGATAAATTCAGTGAAAAGATGGGTCTTTGGAATGCATGCAGAAAGAATTCTGGACTTGATCATGGAAGAATAAACAGGGGAAGCATTATCATTCAAGATGACTTGCTGATAGAAAGGAAGGTGAATTACAGAACATATAGTATCTTGAATATCCCTCTCAGTATCCATGAGAAGGATATGACTCTCTGAACCTGATAGAGACGACCATTTAGCCATGGCTGAAAATTTCCGCAAGAACAATTCACAGGGTGGTCAAATTTATGCAAATGACGGGAAACTGAAACAGTGTGCAGCGCAACAAATTACAAATGATTTTGAAAAACAAATGAAAATCTTCTTTAAATAGGTGGCGCGGCTTTTAAATTTAATGCTGACAATATGCTCCAGCGAGCCGTTGATTCCATCCGATGTGGAAGACAACTGTGAACAGCTCGGTGTCTCACGTGACTGCGGGGGCTTCCAAGGTACAGAAGAAAACTTTGGCCGGTGCTTCCGCACTCAATCTCTGCTGTTCATCTCTGTTGTCCCCGCAGTCAACCCAGTCAACTGCGGAGGCACTCATCTCAATATATTATGCATTGTTTGCCTTTTGATCAGAACTTTTATCATCAACGCTTTCTGCCCAACAAATTAATTGATGTTTAACCATCAAATGCGGAACCCATTTATATAAAGTTTAAATGCTTATAATTTAACTCAGATATAGCGAAGATACATATTTTTCATGCTAAAGTATAAGGATTTTGATGCTTTAACATATTTTTCAACAATTTCTAATTTTTATATTTTCAAATATTTGAAAAATAAAAGGATATGTAGATGATCCACAACAAAACACATGATGGTTACCAACCCCAATTTTGATTATGAGGGCTCTTCATCCATCCCTTACACTGATGCATCCAACCCCTTTCGCTATGTTCGTCCCTCTTTGGAGTCTATTCAAGAAAAGGGTAAGGGTAAAATTAAAAAGAAGGGTGATATCAAAAGTTATTTCACAGTCACACCCTCCTCTCCCTCTAATAGTGTACATGGTCCTCAAGCTAATAGAGGTCAAATGCAACCTACTTTAGATGACCATTGGAATAAAGAATTGAGAGAAACTGCATGTGATTACATAGCTAGATGGTGTTATGATGCTTATATCCCCTTCAATGCTTCTCGTTCACCATATTATGAACCTATGTTTGATGCCATATTTGCTGCTGGAAAGGGCTTCAAAGGCCCTACTATGCATGAGTTAAGGGGATCTCTTTTGCAAAAAGAGGTTATGTCCATTGATGAATATTTGAAAGATTTCAAAAGCTCATGGGCGAAAACAGGATATACCATCATGTCAGATAGATGGATTGATCAAAGGAACCGTACCATCATAAACTTTCTTATCTTTTGCCCATAGGGAACCATGTTTCTAAAATCAGTTGATGCATTTGATAGGGTGAAATATGCACACTTATTGTTTCAACTTTTGGACGAGGTTGTTGAAGTGGTGGGGGTGGCTAATGTTGTTTAGATCATCACATATCATGCCTCTAACTATGTTCTTGTTGGTAAAATGTTAAAGGAGAAACACAAAACCATCTTTTCGACCCCATGTGCTGCACATTGCATAGACCTTATGCTTGATGATATTGGTAAAATAGATTTGATCAAGAACACTGTAGAGCATGCCAAAATCATAACAAAATATATCTACAATCACTCATGGATTTTGAACCCGATGAGGAAAAACACAGGGGGTAAGGATCTTGTTAGGGCTGCGATCACTAGATTTGCAACTCATTTTTTGACATTGCAATCTATGCTTTCCCAACATAGAAACTTGCAGACGATGTTTTCTAGTGATGAATGGAATGAATGCCAATGGGGTTGCAAACAGGATGGCAAAGATGTGAGAAAGAAAGTTAATGAAGAAATATTTTGGAAAAAGGAAGCAGAGATTGTGAAGATTATTGAGCCACTAGTTAAGGTGTTGCAGTTGGTGGATGGGAAAATATTGGCTATGGGCTTCATTTATGAGGCTATGGATCAAGCAAAGGAGAAAATAAAGGCAACATACAAGGATAGAGTTGCTAAGTATGGGCCCATTTGGGAAATCATTGATCAAATATGGAACAATAAACTGCATCGCCCTATACATGCAGCTGGGTTTTTTCTGAACCCAAGGTATCATTATAAAGTTCTGGAGGCAAAAGCTTTGATTGGGGAGGTTAGAGATGGATTGATTGAGTGCCTTGAGTGCATGGTCCCTAAAAAGAGTGACCAACTGGAGATACAACGGCAGATCACTTGTTTCAGTAGAGTCATGTGTACCTTTGGCAAGAGCCTAGCAAGGCTTGCAAGGGAAGCAAATGAGCCAGGTAAACAAGTTCAATTTTCAAATTCTTATTTTGTTAAATTGTTTATATTTATAATTTGAAAGTTGGATATAATTTACTGAGCTAACTTATTACACAACTATGTTTTTTGCAGCACAATGTTGGGAGGCTTTTGGTAGTCATTATTCTCAATTGTAGAAGTTTGCAATCCGTATTTTGAGTCAAACGTGCAGTGCTTCTGGGTGTGAGCGCAATTGGTCTATCTTTGAGAGGATTCACACGAAGAAGAGAAACTGTTTGGAACAAAAACAATTAAATGATCTAGTCTATGTCCAATAAAAACCTTCGGCTAAGACACAACCAATTGTTGAACAAAAGACCTTATACAAATCCCATTGTGTTGGAAGATATTGATCCAACATCAGATTGGGTAGTGGAGAGTCAACCAACAAAGTTTGACCTTGATGAGGATATTGGTCTTGATTTGGATTTAGAGATGGAGGCATTACTTGAACATAATGTTCAGTTAAATGCAGATCCACTAGTACCAGGCCGAGCCCCAAGTCCTCCAGTTGCAGGCACTTTCTCTACTCAACCATGACGCAAGTGCATAGCTCGTCTATCTCAGCGTGTGATCGTTGTGCCTGCTAGTGCTACTACTTCTATAGTTGCAGATGGAGATCTTAATGAGGAGGAGGAGCCATGGGTTTCCCCGTCTGACTCTGATTCAGAGTCTGAGCCAGATGATGTTGGCTTCTCTAGTAGTAGTGACTAGTGATGTTTTGTTGTAGAGGCCATTTAGAGCCTCCTTGGTTATGTGTTTTTGTTATGATCTCTATATATTACATGTATTGGACAATGCACTGGTTGCCATTCTGATACAATAGATATATTCATGAGCATACTTTGATCATATGTTGTCTCCTCTCTATATTCTAATGCTTTGAGTTTGGAAACATGAATGAAAATCTTTAAAATTATGTTTTTTCATAAAAAATAAATATTTAATGTATTTTTTACAAATATCGAGTCATTGAAATCAACTAGTCTAAGTCGATACCAAGTCGGAGTCGACCCTCGGGCAGTTCAGTGTCGGAGTCGGAGTCGGAGTTTTAAAACTATGGATGCAACACAAAGACATAGTTGATTTAGTATTTAGGATGCTTCTCAATTGCAGTAGTTGCAATTGCAACAACAATAGATGAGAGGGAGTTGTAGTGCAGATGCAGAGTTGGCAGCAATATAACAGTGTTAGCAGCAGCACAGATGCAACATCAGAGTTGCGCAGTGGCAGTTAGTCACTGTAGGACCTAGAATTTAGAATTTATAAGATTGATTATTTTCAAGACTGTAAGACCCAAAACTTATTAGATTGATTATTTGAAACAATCTTAAAACTCTAAAAACAGTCTGAATAGAATTCATTATTTATAAGATTGATTATTTTCAAGACTGTAAGACCCAGGACTTATAAGATTGATTATTTGAAATGATATTAAAACTCTAAAAACAGTCTATGAAACCCAAATTAGGAATTTAACAGGTATAACCAGTGTTGCTATGAGATTACCCTTCTCTGCAATATATATATATATATATATAATTTATCAATTTAACTCTAGAATACTAACTTGAAGTTCGGTGGTTGAAGATATATTTGCTCTGCCGTAGCTCTCGTCCCTGCTCCCGTTACTAAAACGACCAAAACCACCCAGCCAAATTGAGCACAAATTTAGTACCCAAGTCCAAAGTACTTTCAATTCGAGGTAATCTGGCCCTTGTGCCCAAAAGCTTCAAGAACAACCAAGGCTCAGTTTCATTCAATCAATAACTCTCCTGGAAATTCCTTCCTTTAACTCCAAAAAATATGAACACTCCCGTCGTACCCTTAGAAACCCTCCTTTCCCCTTAAATAGCAGAGGTTCCTCCCTCTTATGCATTCGTTCACCTTCTTAAAAGGATATTGTTTTTGTTAAGCGGTGGCTGCCTTGTCATATTTTTAATTGAGTCGTATGATACTATAGCATAAGGTGACATCACCTATTGTTTAATTTAGGTGGTTGGTATATTTTGGTTTGGTAAAATATTATAAAGCCATATAATATTATAATGTTTAAATAATATTTAATTTTTATAACATCTAAGATTTAATAATAAATTTTAAATTTAGCTTATGAAATTATTTAAAATATATTTAAGGTTATATTTGTGTATTTGAGTATAGTTATATGTACGGGGTGGTAAACTTATGGAGAAACTCACTATATGCCTTATATCTCTTACTTAATATATATATATATATATATATATATATATATATATATATATATATATATATATATATATATATATATTCATTTTATTTACGAGGATTAGGTATTTGATTAGCACTTTTGATAATTAATTTACTTATCCTATATTTAGACATTCTTCATGAGTAAATAACATATATACTAGTGCATTGTATGTGATGCATGCATATGTAGCTGTCATATGCATGCCTCACATGCATGCTAATATTTCCATGTTATTCGTGATTCGAGATGGGTTGTTACAGTCACAGTGGCCAGACATCAACACCCTAATAGAGGGTGTGTTGGTTTTTAGCATCATATGTGTTCTAGCCACGAGATTTGGCAGAGAGGCTAGAATACATGTATTCTCCAATACCCAGAAATTGTTTCTGGAAATTCCACCTAAAGGCGACTTAATTAGATTTATTAGTCAGTTTTAATATTTTCTAAGTCTAAACTTAGGAAATATGATTAATTAATCAGAATTAATTAAGTCATGGTGAGAATGTTCTAGAAAAGTACATGGATCTATTTCTTGTTAATCCTAGCCATCAATTAAGATTTAATTGTGACTGTTGAAGTCGTAATGAAGGATTATAAGAAGAAGTTGATGGGGCTTGGAGAAGACACACCAAATCAGTGGAGCATTCGATTTTGCTGAGAAATCGATTTCCATAATAGCAGCTGTGTTTTTCCGAAAGTGATTTAGTGAGATCGAAGGAGTGAGAGATGGGCAAAGATAGTGAAGTCGGAGGAAGATTTCCAGATCCTGCGAGTACATTTGCAGAAAGGTAGAGAGTGCCATAGTGAGGTAGCGTTGAGCCCTCTAGAGGAAAAATCTGTATTTGCTAGGGAGAAATCGAGACTCAGTGCCAGAAGCTGGAGAGAGGCTCCAGAGGCCGGGAGAATCAGTTTCCCGACAACAACTGACGATACAGTGAGAGGTGATGCAGTTCTGAGCTGGAGGGATGCAGTAATTGCGTAGGGTGAAGCAACGACTGCGCAGAGGCAGTAAGGAGCAACTCAATTTCGAGCTGAGGTCAATGTCAAATAGCCTGTGGAGTGAGGAATTTTCCTCACTAGTTATTTTTGCCAGTTTATCTCTGTTTGTATTGCCAGTTTGGGCATCCATAGTTTGTACTCAGATTTCCACTACTGCATAATATTAATACCCTCAGGTGCTACATCGGTTTTCCCAAGTTGGGTTTTTCCGGGGACATTGGTCCAAAAATAACGATGTATTTTGTGTGTGTGCATCTATTTCTTCCAGTGTTTTTATTTCTTCCGCAATATTTTATTTGTGAAGGTTGCAGTGTATCTAATTCAATATTTTCCGGGGGAAACTGCAAGTAAATTAACAATTAGAAGAATTAACACCAGTTGTTGCAATATGATTCGGGGTTTTCCAAATTTTCACATGGTATCAGAGTGCAGATTGTAAGCCGGAGAGCTCAGTTGCAAAATAAGAGGAGGATCGCTGCTCTGCGTGAGCAGCAGTTCGAATCCCCCAGAGGCAGCGCAGTTCCTTGGCCAAGAGGGTCAAAGTCTTGAGGAAAATTGATTTCTCTGAGAGAGTGACAAAGAAATCGAATTTCTCTAGATTGAGGATTACCAGAGGCAGAGGGAGTAGACGTATTTTTCTTGTAGAGCAGATCTCTAGCTGGATGCAGTTATTTTGCAGCAGTTTGCTAGAGCAAAATAGTATTGGGTGGAAGAAAGAGCACACACTGAGGGAAAATTTTCCTCAGGGAAATTCTAGTTTCAGAAGTTTGATTTCCCTTGCAGATCATCAGTCGTTGTGAGCAGAGTTATTCACTCCAGTAGGGAGTGCATAGAACCTAGCAGCAACTGAGCACAAGGGAATAGGAGGTTTTGTGACATATTTTGTTGAGATGGCAACAACCGGGCTGCGAGATCAGGATAGGTTTAACAGAGCGTCCAACTATGTGATCTGGAAGGCAAGGATTTCCTTCCTTCTGGATGAATATGATCTCAAAGCGTACATTGATAACGTGGTTGTTATTCCCACGGATGCAGATCAACTAAAACAGTACAAGAAGGAGATGGCAAAGGCGAAGAGATTGATCCTCGATGGAGTTCGAGATCATGTGGTATCTCACATAGAGGCCTTGGGTACGACCAAAGAGTTGTGGGACTCCCTTTCCATGCTATACCAAGGATCTTTCGAGCAATGGAATGTGTACTTAGAAGAAAGCTGAGATGCACCCAGATGCAGGAAGGGGAGCGCATAGACCCCTTCCTTACCAGAATTCAGGAGATCCGAGATGAGCTGGCAGCCGTAGGGTCAACGCCACAACCTTCAGAGCTAGTGCGTGTAGCTCTCAACTCTATCTCTGAGGAGTGGCAACTATTTGTCCAAAGCATTTTGGGAAGAGAAACATTGCCAAGGTGGGACAGATTCATAGAATGTGGGAAGACTTGCCGCAGGAAGAATTGAGGCGAGACTTGATGAAGAGCTTAATCAGTGGCAGCAACAACAACAGTGGATTGAAGCAGGTTAAGGAGGAGGAGAATGTGGCCCTCGCATCGAAGGGTCCCAGTCAGGGACAAGGGAAGTAGCGCAGGAAGAAGAAAGACCTTTCAAAGGTCACGTGCTTCAGGTTTGGCGAGCTAGGCCACTACAACATTCAGTGTCCTCTCAGGAAGAAGGGCAAGGAGGAGAAGCAGGACCTACACGCAACTTCAATCGAGATCGATAGGCTGTCCTCCAGGTTGGAGGAAGATTTTTCCATGTTCGCAGACATCCCTCCAAGAGTGAGGTGGGGTGACTTGGTTTTGTAGCCCCAGAGTGCTACAGGATTGGCAGGATTCTTGAGGAGGTCCACCTCTTGAATCAATACCTTGCTATGAGAGCCCACAATATGTAGTAGCAGGATGGACCAATGACAGTTAGTGCAGTCAAATGGCAGAGTGACAGATGCAGTGGTTAGTAGCAGTCAGATGTTGGGCAACATAGTGAAAAGTTGGCAACAGTGCATTTGGCATAGTGTAGAGTCAACAACAACGCAGAGGCTACAGTGACAGTGCAGAGACTAGTAGTAGTCAGGACTCAGGTGATAGATGCATTACACTGAACGCAAATGGTTCAGTATTTTGGATAGTTCTCAGTTGCAGATGTTGCAGTTGCAACATCAGCACTAGAACACATTCCTCGCTAAGAGGGAGTGTTGGTTTTTGTAGCATCAGATGTGTTCTAGCCATGAGATTTGGCAAAGAGGCTAGAATACATGTATTATTCAATACCCACAAATCGCTATTTGAAATTCCACCTAGAGACGACTTAATTAGATTTATTAGTCAATTTTTAATATTTCCTAAGTCTAAACTTAGGAAATATGATTAATTAATCGAAAATAATTAAGTCATGGTGAGAATGTTCTAGAAAAGTACATGGATCGATTTCTAGTAATCCTAGCTATTGATTAAGATTTAATCGTGGCCGTTGATGTCTCAATGGAGGATTATAAGAAGTCGTCGATGGGGCTTGGAGAAGACACACCAAATCAGTTGAGTATTCGATTTTGCTGAGAAATCGATTTCCAGAATAGCAGTTGTGTGTTGGCAGAAGTGATTCAGTGAGATCGAAGCAGTGTGAGAGGCGGTGAAGCGGGAGGGAAGATTTCCAGTCATGAAGTACATTCCTGAAGAGAAGTACCACGGTGAGGTGGCGAGCCCTCTGGGAAGATAGTGTTCTTCGGGGAGAAGTCGATCGAGACTCGACAGGAAATGCGGAGAGAGAGGTTCGGAGGCCGGGAGAATCGGTTCTCGGACAGCGACTAACGAGACGGTGAGAGGGTGACCGTTTCAGGCGGAGGACGTAGTAACTACGTAGGAGTGACACGGTACCTAAGTGCGTGTAGCTCTCAACTCTATCTCTGAGGAGTGGCAACTATTTGTCCAAAGCATTTTGGGAAGAGAAACATTGCCAAGGTGGGACAGATTCATAGAATGTGGGAAGACTTGCCGCAGGAAGAATTGAGGCGAGACTTGATGAAGAGCTTAATCAGTGGCAGCAACAACAACAGTGGATTGAAGCAGGTTAAGGAGGAGGAGAATGTGGCCCTCGCATCGAAGGGTCCCAGTCAGGGACAAGGGAAGTAGCGCAGGAAGAAGAAAGACCTTTCAAAGGTCACGTGCTTCAGGTTTGGCGAGCTAGGCCACTACAACATTCAGTGTCCTCTCAGGAAGAAGGGCAAGGAGGAGAAGCAGGACCTACACGCAACTTCAATCGAGATCGATAGGCTGTCCTCCAGGTTGGAGGAAGATTTTTCCATGTTCGCAGACATCCCTCCAAGAGTGAGGTGGGGTGACTTGGTTTTGTAGCCCCAGAGTGCTACAGGATTGGCAGGATTCTTGAGGAGGTCCACCTCTTGAATCAATACCTTGCTATGAGAGCCCACAATATGTAGTAGCAGGATGGACCAATGACAGTTAGTGCAGTCAAATGGCAGAGTGACAGATGCAGTGGTTAGTAGCAGTCAGATGTTGGGCAACATAGTGAAAAGTTGGCAACAGTGCATTTGGCATAGTGTAGAGTCAACAACAACGCAGAGGCTACAGTGACAGTGCAGAGACTAGTAGTAGTCAGGACTCAGGTGATAGATGCATTACACTGAACGCAAATGGTTCAGTATTTTGGATAGTTCTCAGTTGCAGATGTTGCAGTTGCAACATCAGCACTAGAACACATTCCTCGCTAAGAGGGAGTGTTGGTTTTTGTAGCATCAGATGTGTTCTAGCCATGAGATTTGGCAAAGAGGCTAGAATACATGTATTATTCAATACCCACAAATCGCTATTTGAAATTCCACCTAGAGACGACTTAATTAGATTTATTAGTCAATTTTTAATATTTCCTAAGTCTAAACTTAGGAAATATGATTAATTAATCGAAAATAATTAAGTCATGGTGAGAATGTTCTAGAAAAGTACATGGATCGATTTCTAGTAATCCTAGCTATTGATTAAGATTTAATCGTGGCCGTTGATGTCTCAATGGAGGATTATAAGAAGTCGTCGATGGGGCTTGGAGAAGACACACCAAATCAGTTGAGTATTCGATTTTGCTGAGAAATCGATTTCCAGAATAGCAGTTGTGTGTTGGCAGAAGTGATTCAGTGAGATCGAAGCAGTGTGAGAGGGGCAGAGAAAGTGAAGCCGGAGGAAGATTTCTAGATCTGGCGAGTACATTTGCAGAGAAGCAGAGAGTACCACAGTGAGGTAGTGCAGAGCCCTCTAGAGGCAAAATCCGTATTTGCTGGGGAGAAGTCGAGACTCGGTGACAAAATCTGGAGAGAGGTTCTAGAGGTCGGGAGAATCAGTTTCTCAGACAACAACTGACGAGATAGTGAGAGGTGACGTAGTTCCAAGCTGGAGGGACGTAGTAACTGCGTAGGGTGACGCAGTGACTACGTAGAGGCAGTAAGGAGCAGCTCAATTTCGAGCTGAGGTCAATGTCAGATAGCCTGTGGAGTGAGGAATTTTCATCATTGGTTATTTTTGCCAGTTTATCTCTATTTGGATTGCCAGTTTGGGCATCCATAGTTTGTACTAAGATTTTCACTACTGCATAATATTAAAGCCCTCAATTGCTATACCTGTTTTCCCAAGTTGGGTTTTTCTGGGGACATTGGTACAAAAATAACGGTGTATTTTGTGTGTGTGCATCTATTTCTTCAAACATTTTTATTTCTTTCGCAGTATTTTATTTGTGAAGGTTGCAGTGTATTTAATTCGATATTTTCCGTAGGAAACTTCAGGTAGATTGTTGAGTAAATTAACAATTAGAAGAATTAACATCGGTTGCTGCAATAGGATTTGGGGTTTTCTGAATTTTCACAGGGTGATACAGAGACAGGGTGTTGTAGCAGTGGTACAACACTAGAACACCTTCCTCACTAAGGGGGGGTGTTAGTTTTTGTAGCATCGAAGGTGTTCTAGTCTCGAAACTTTGTGGAGAGGCTAAAACACTAGAGTTCTCCATAACCCATAAATCATTTATGGAAATTCCACCTAAAAGTGTCTCAATTAGATTACTATCATTTTTTAAAATATTTTCTAAGTCTAAGCTTAGGAAAAGGGGTTAATTAATTAGTATTAAATGAGAAATGTGTGAATCATCTAGAAACACACACGAATCGAATGAGAAATAATCTTAGCCATTGATTAAGTTTTAATCTTGGTCGTTGGAGACCCAACAAAAGATTATAAGAAGAAGTCGATGGGTAGATGGAGAACACACACTCAAGATCGATTTCCTTGGGCATATCGATTTTCTAGAGAGCAGTAGTAGTTGTTAGAAGAGTTCGAACTAGAGAAAGAAAACAGAGATAGTGCGAAAATTCGGGAATCCCGAATCCTACTGCAACAAGTGATTTAGTTTCTTCTATTTGTTAAATAAATTGAACAAATTATTTACTGTGTTCTATGGTAAATATCGAAACTAATACACTGCAGCCTTCAGAAATAAATACTGCGGAAGAAAAATAATGCTGGAAGAATAGATGCACACACACACAAATACACAGTTATTTTTGGACTAAGTCCCCAGAAAAGCCAAACTCGAGAAAACAGGTGCACCAGCTAAGGGTTTGATTGTTATGCAGTAGTAAATCTGAGTACAAAACTATGGATGCTTAAATCTAGCAATCCATACAGAGAAATAACTAACAATTAGTCTAGTGAGAAAAATCTCACTCCCACTAGCGATCCAACACTGATGTTGGCTCAAGATGAGCTACTCTGCACAGTCACTGCATCAGCCTACACAATATTGCGTCCCCACAACTCGTAACATTTTTTCTCGCTATCTGATCAGGTGCAGTCTGGAAGATGGATCCTCATGGCTTCCGGACTTTCTCACCGACTTCTGGCACTAAATCACTGCTTCTCCCCAACAAAATACAAAATCTCCTCTGAAGCACTGTGCTGCCTCTGTGTGGCTCTACGCTGCCTCTCTGTGGCACTCATTGCCTCTCTGCAATTTACTCACCAGATCTGGAAAATCTTCCTCCGAACTTACTATCCCTGCCCCTCTCAAACTACTTCGAGCTCACTAGCTCTCTCTCTGGCAACTCAGCGCTGCTACTATGTGAATCAATCTGCTAGTGAAATCGAACTCTACAAGTGTGTTCTCCAAGCCCCATCGAGTTTCTTCTTATAATCTCTCGTTGAGACATCAACGGCCATGATTAAAACTTAATCGATGGCTAAGATTAACTAGAACTCGATCCAAGTTATTTTCTAGAATATTCTCACCATGACTTAATTAATACCTTTTAATTAATCATATTTCCTAAGTTTAGACTTAGGAAATATTAAAAACTGTTTAATTATTTTAATTAAGTCGTCTCTAGGAGGAATTTCTAGAAACGATTTCTGGGTTTTGCAGAATGCATGTATTCTAACCTCTCTGCCAAATCTCAAGGCTAGAACACATCCGATGCTACAAAAACTAACGCTCCCTCTTAGCGAGGAAAGTGTTCTAGTACTGCAACTGCAACTGCTGCTACAATACACTGCCTCTGCACTATCTCCCGCTACGCTGCTGATGTTTGGCTACAACTGCCCACCAACTATTGCGCAACTATGTTATGTGCTGCATTTGTGTTGCTGCTGACCTTGCTGAACCACTGCCAACTACAGCATCTGCACTGCAACTCCCTCTCATATGTTGATGTTGCAATTGCAACATCTGCAACTGAGAAATATCCAACACACTGAACCAATTATGGTTAGTGTGATGCATCTATCACCCGAGTCCTCACTACGACTAGACTCTGTGTTGTCACCGAAGCCTCTGTGCTGCTGCTGACCCTGCACTGTGCCAACTGCAATGCTGCCAACTCTGCTCTACGCTGCTCAGTCTCAGATCTCTACTAGCCACTGCATCTGTCACTCTGGCACCTGACTGCAACAACTGCCATTGGTCCATCCTACTACTGCGTGCTATGGGCTCCCGTAACAAGGTATTGATTCATGAGGTGGACCTCCTCAAGAATCGTGCCCATCCTGTAGCACTCTGGGGGTACAAAACCAAATCACCCCACCTCACTCTTGGAGGTATATCAGTGATCATGGAAAACTCTTCCTCCAACCTGGAGGACAACTTGTTGATCTCCGCGGATGCTTGATCCCACTTCTCCTCTTTGTGCTTCTTTCTGAGAGGACATTGAGTGCTGTAGTGACCAAGTTCACCACATCTAAAGCATTTGACCTTGGAAAGGTCTTCTTCCTCTTGCGCTGTTCCTGCTGCTGGTTTGATGCGAGGGCCACATTCTCCTCTTTCTTCACTTGCTTCGTCCCACTGATGCTGCTACAACTGATGGTGTTGTTCACCAGATCTCGTCTCAACCCCTCCTGCTGCAAATCTACCCATATTTTGTCCCACCTTGGCAATGTTTCTCTGCTGAAAATGCTTTGTATGAACACTTGCCAGTCCTCGGAGACAAAATCTAGAGCTATACGCACCATATCTAAAGGCCGAGGCGCTAACCCTACAACTACCAACAAATCTCGGATATCCTGAAGCCTGGTAAGGAAGTGGTCTATGCGCTCCCACATTTGCGTATGGGTACATCTCAACTTTTCTTGTAAGTACATCTTCCGCTGCTCGGAATATGCTTGATACAACGTGGCAAGGTTGTCCCACATCTCTTTGGTTGTACCCAAGGCTACTACGTGAGAAACCACATGATCTCGAACCCCATCGAGAATCAATCTCTTTGCCTTCACCATCTTCTACTTGTACTTCTTACGCTGATCTGGATCCATGGGGACAACTACCACTTTATTGATGTAAGCCTTGAGATCGTATTCATCTAGAAGGAAGGAAATCCTTGCCTTCTAGATCACATAGTTGGATGCTCCGTCCAACCGATCCTGATCTCTCAGCCCTGCTGATGCCATCTGTGCAAAAATGTCAAACTCCTCTTCTCTTCTGTGCAACTGCTGCTAGGCTCTACGCACTCCCGACTGGAGTGGGAAAATCTACTCACAACTACTACTGCTCTACAGTGAGAAATCGAACTTCTGAATTAGAAGTTCTCTGAGGAAAGAATTCCCTCAGTGTGTGCTCTTCCTTCCTCTTGACGCTATTCTGCACCAGCAAACTGCTGCAAAATAATTGCGTCCCAGCTGAAGATTTGCTCTGCAAGGAAAATATTGCTGCTCCCTTTGCCTTTGGTAATCTCTGATTTGGAAAATTTAATTTCTCTGTCGACTCTCTCAGAGAAATCAAATTTTCCTAAAAAATTGACCCTCCTAGCCAATGGACCGCGCAGCCTTTGGGGTTTCGAGCAACTGCTCACATAATGCTTCGAAGCTCCCTCTTCCTGTCTGCAACTGAGCTCTCCGACTTCTATCTGAGCTTTGATACCATGTGAAAATTCGGGCATCCAGATTCCTACTGCAGTAACTGATTTAGTTTCTGTTATTTGGTAAATAAATTGAACAAATTATTTATTGTGTTTTATGGTAAATATCGAAACCAATACACCGCAACCTTCACAAAATATTGCGAAAGAAAAATAATGTTGGAAGAATAGATGCACACATACACATATACAATTATTTTTGGACTAAGTCCCTGGAAAAACCCAACATGGGAAAACTGGTGCAATAACTGAGGGTTTGATTATTATGCAGTAGTAAATCTGAGTACAAAACTATGCATGCTTAAATCTAGCAATCCATACAGAGAAATAACTGACAATTAGTCTAGTGAGAAAAATCTCACTCCCACTAGCGATCCACCACTGACATTGGCTCAAGATGAGCTGCTTTGTGTAGCCTATGCGCAGTCACTGCGTCAGACTACACAATACTGCCTCCCCACGACTTAGAGCAAATTTCCCTCTCGCTATCTGATCAGTTGCTATCTAGAAGATAGATCCTCTTGGCCTACGGAGTCTTTGGTCGACTTTTGGCATTGAATCACTGCTTCTCCCCAACAAAATACAGACTCTCCTCTGAAGCACTGCGCTGCGTTTGCGTGGCTCTGCGCTGCCTCTTTGCAATGCATTCACCGGATCTGGAAAATATTCCCTTGACCTTACGATCCCTGCCCCTCTCTCATTGCTTCAAGTTCACTATCTCTCTCTCTGGCAACTCAGCGCTGCTACTGTGGAAATTGATCTGCCACAGAAGTCGATCTTTGCAAGTGTGTTCTCCAAGCCCCATTGAGTTTCTTCTTATAATCTCTCGTTGAGACATCGATGACCCCAATTTAAACTTAATCAATGGCTAATATTAACTAGAACTTGAACCAAGTCATTTTCTAGAAGATTCTCACCATGACTTAATTAATACCTTTTAATTAATCATATTTCCTAAATTTAGACTTAGGAAATATTCAAAACTGATGAAGTATTTTAATTAAGTCGTCTCTAGGATGAATTTCCAAAAACTATTTCTGGGTTTTGGAGAATGCATGTATTCTAACCTCTCTGCAAAATCTCGAGGCTAGAATAAATCTAATGCTACAAAAACTAACACTCCCTCTTAGCGAGGAAAGTGTTCTAGTACTGCAACTGCAACTGCTGCTACAATACATTGCCTCTGCACCATCTCTTGCTGCACTGTTGATGTTTGGCTATTGCTGCCCACCAACTACTGCGCAACCTTGATATACGCTGCATCCGTGCTGCTGCTGACCTTGCTGAACTGTTGCCAACTACTGCATCTGCACTGCAACTCCCTCTCATCTATTGTTGCTGCAATTGCAAGTTGCAACATCTGCAGTTGAGAAATATCCAACACACTGAACTAACTGTGGTCAGTGTGATGCATCTGTCACTCAAGTCTTGATTGCTGCTAGACTCTGCGCTGTCACTGAAGCCTCTGTGTTGCTTCTGACCCTCAACTGTGCCAACTACATTGCTGCCAATTTGCTCTGTGCTGCTCAGTCTTAGACCGCTACTAGCTACTGCATCTGTCACTCTGGCACCTGACTGCACCCATTGCCATTGGTCCATCTTGCTATTGCGTGTTAGGGGCTCCCGTAGCAAGGTATTGATTCATGAGGTGAACCTCCTCAAGGATCCTGCCCATCCTGTAGCACTCTGGGGATACAAAACTAAATCACCCCACCTCACTCCTGGAGGTATATCAGTGATCATGGCAAACTCTTCTTCCAACCTGGAGGACATCCTGTCAATCTCCGCAGATGCAATGTGTTGATCCTGCTTCTCCTCTTTGTCCTTCTTTCTGAGAGGACATTGAGTGCTGTAGTGACCGAGTTCACCACATTTGAAGCATTTGACCTTGGGAAAGGTCCTTCTTCCTCCTGCGCTGCTCCTACTGCCCCTTTGATGCGAGGGCCACATTCTCCTCTTCCTTCACTTAGTTCGTTTCACTGCTGCTGCTGCCATTGATGGTGCTGTTCACCAGATCTCGTCTCAGCTCCACTTGCTGCAAATCTTCCCACATTATGTCCCACCTTGGCAATGTTTCTCTGCCCAAAATGCTTTGGACGAACACTTGTTAGTCCTCGAAGACAGAATTTAGAGCTATACACACCATATGTGAAGGCTGAGGCACTGACCCTACAACTACCAACAAATCACGGACATCCTGAAGCCTAGTGAGGAAGTGGTCTATGCGCTCCCCCTTCTGCGTACGGGTACATCTCAACTTTTTTTCTAAGTACATCTTCTGCTGCTTGGAAGATCCTTGATACAACGTGGCAAGGGAGTCCCACATCTCTTTGGCCGTACCCAAGGCCACTATGTGAGAAACCACATGATCTAAAACCCCATCGAGAATCAATCTCTTTGCCTTTGCCATCTCTTGCTTGTACTTCATATGCTGATCTAGATCTGTGGGGACAACTACCACGTTATCGATGTAAGCCTTGAGATCGTATTCATCTAGAAGGAAGGTAATCCTTGCCTTTCAGATCACATAGTTGGATGCTTTGTTCGACTGATCCTGATCTCTCAGCCCTATTGATTCCATCTCTGCAAAAATGTCGAACTCCTCTTCTCCTCTGCGCAGCTGCTCCTAGGCTCTACACACTCCCTGCTGGAGTGGGCAAATTTTCTCACAACTACTGCTGCTCTGCAGTGAGAAATCGAACTTCTGAACTAGAAGTTCTCTGAGGAAAGATTCCCTCAGTGTGTGCTCTTCCTTCCTCCTAACGCTATTCTGCACCAGCAAACTGTTGCAAAATAACTGCGTCCCAGCTGAAGATCTGCTCTGCAAGGAAAATAGTGCTACTCCCTCTACCTCTGGTAATCTCTAATCTAGAAAATTTAATTTCTTTGTTGATTCTCTCAGAGAAATAAAATTTTCCTCAAAAATTGACCCTCATGGCCAATGGACTGCGCAACCTCTGGGGTTTCGAGCAGTTGCTCACGTAACGTTTCGAAGCTCCCTCTTCTTGTCTGCAACTGAGCTCTCCGACTTCTATATGCGCTTTGATACCATGTGAAAATTCGGGAATCCCGAATCCTACTGCAACAATTGATTTAGTTTCTTCTATTTGTTAAATAAATTGAACAAATTATTTATTGTGTTCTACGGTAATATCGAAACCAATACATTGCAACCTTCACAAAATAAATACCGTGGAAGAAAAATAATGCTGGAAGAATAGATGCACACACACACAAATACACAATTATTTTATGACTAAGTCCCCGAAAAAACCCAACTCTGGAAAACCAGTGCAGCAGTCGAGGGTTTGATTATTATGTAGTAGTAACTATGAGTACAAAACTATGGATGCTCAAATCTAGAAATCCATACAGAGAAATAACTGACAATTAGTCTAGTGAGAAAAATATCACTCCCATTGGCGATCCGACACTGACCTTGGCTCAAGATGGGTTGTTTTGCGCAGTCACTGTGTCAGCCTACGTAGTACTGCGTCCCGACAACTCGGAATAGCTTTCCCTCTCGCTATCTGATCCACTGCTGTCTGGAAGATGGATCCTCCTGGCCTCCGGACTCTCTTCGACTTCTAGCACTGAATCACTACTTCTCGCCAGCAAAATACATAATCTCCTTTGAAGCATTTTGCTGCCTTTACGTGGCTATGCACTGTCTCTCTGTGGCACTTAGTGCCTCTCTGCAATGCACTCACCGGATCTGGAAAATCTTCGTTCGACCTTACTATCCTTGCCCCTCTCTCACTACTTCGAGCTCACTAGCTCTCTCTCTGACAACTCAGCGCTGCTACTTTGGAATGTTAGAATATTCCGACACATAGGAAATAGTTAAGTATAACTTGGTCTAGCGTAGAGTTAGGTAAAATGTGTCTCTTTACTATGTACATTTGTAACTTATAATCCAACGGTCACGATTTGTAGTGATTCGACGATTCACTCTCTCCTTGGTATTAACGACCCTTGATCCGTGGCTTAACACCCGATTGGTCCATGATTTCTATTTAAAGAGCATGGAGGGTCTTTTGTCTGATAACCGTTTATGAGAGAAACATATGTAACTTTTCTTTTTATATTAATAAATTGCCTGAAGTGGCCGCGTTGGCTCAGGCCGTGGACTATTTCCCTCTTCGAGGGTTTTAACCACGTGATATACTGGTGTACTGATTTGTGATCTGTTTGTGAGTGGTGACCTTTGGTGTTTGATCTAAGGAACTTACCCTGTAAATTCCTACATGGTATCAGAGCTATTTTGAGGGCTGCATCCGTCGTTGATCCAAATCCGAAACCAGTTTGATTGCATGCGACTGCCATTTTCTAGATCTACTATTTCTGAAATTTTTTTGGCTTGGAGAATGGCTCTGTTGTGTCCAGAGCGTCTGTTACAGTGAGGAACCCCTTTCATTTCATGCTAAAAGGTTTCCGGTTGCTCAAGTTATGTCTTTTAGATCTGGAGGTATAAAGTATCTGTTTTGCAACTATATTTATCAATCATTTTGTTTATTTCGGTTCCCTCTGTTTATTTCGATTTATATTTTTTCTATTGCCGGATCTATACCCTCTTCTCTGTGTATGCTCTTTGCTTTGCACTGTGTACGATCTTGGCAAATCAGAATCAAGAAGATGGGATATTTTTATGTTACGTATACTCTTTTCCTGTGTCTTTGTGCGATCTCAGGAAATCAAAAATAGCAAAAAATGGATAGTTGCGTGTAAGGCTAATCGAAAATCTAACGTTCTACCATAAGGGTTGTATTTCGTTTTTTTTGTGCTCGGATTTTGTGTTTTTTTGCAGGAAAAAGCACGCACACCGAAAAAAAAAGAAAAAAAGAAAAAAATTCCTCCTTTCAAACATTTACAGAATCCTTTTACTAGCTCACTTGGTGTAAAGTTAGTTTATGAGAATAGAGGTTTTGGGTTCAAGTCTCTTTCTCAAGCTTCTTTTTCTAAAAAGGTTTTTGTTAAAGGGGCGGGAATTTTTTTTTTAAAGTAGAACTTCATCATCAAATTTCAACCGTTCCTGTAACTATTCGGCATCTACAACTCAGTTTTTTCAAAAAGAGTTAACTTCTTCATCCAGAAGCCGTTTTTCGGGCCGTTTTTTTTTAATCAGCCTAATTTTTTGAGATCTTTCCATTGGAGCACTTAGTTTCAGCCCTTTTCAGCTTCAGTTTTAAAAAAATGGAAAGTGTTTGCCCAGTTATTCTTAATAGCACCAATTATTTCCAATGGCTATCTCACATGGTAGATGTACTTAGAAGTAAAGGGCTTTATAGAATAGCCACAGGACATGAAACTAAACCTATTGATGGAGATAAAGCTGCTAAATGGGAAAATAAACAAGATCAAGCACGAGGGTCCATGTCTATTGCTCAAGATCTTGGATTTCATATCCTTGAAATTGACACCCTTGATGAAGCCCTGAAAAAGCTAAATACTATTTTTGGCATTCAAAATCAAATCAGGGCCCACCAATTTGAAAATGAGTTTCTTACTTTGGACCTCAATAATTTCTCCTCTATTGATGATTTTTTGTCCAAATTGAAGACCCTTAGACATCTTTTAGAAGGTTGTAAGGTCAAAAAGGAAGATGGTAGCATCATCTATTCCATTCTTGCTAAGCTTGGCCCTGCATACTCTGTATTTGTTTCCACCTTCCATTCCTCTAGAGAAGCCATAATTTCTCAAGGAACAACCTACAAGAACCCCTCTTTTGATGCCTTTTGCGATTCTTTGATAAGAGAACAAGAAAAACTCTTACACCTTGGTCTTATCACTTCTGGAAATGCTTCTAAGAAAGCCTTAGCAGCCCAACAACAACCATATCAAAAGAATCCCAAGAAGCAGTATCCTAAAAAGTATGGTCCTAAACCAAACAAGGGTCCTAAGCAATTTCAACCGCAAACTGAAAAAACAACTCACCAAACTGATAAGGCAACTAAAAACAAAGGGAAGAAAACAGATAGACATTGCAACTTTTGTAATCGTGATGGCCATGTAGAGTCCAAATGTTTTAAAAAGATGGAAGCCTTGGAAGCAACAATGAAGAAGCACCACATCGATTTGGAGACCTCTTCAACTTCATCTTCAGGAATGGCACTTTCTACCTGTGGTTGTCAAGCATCTGGTTATGCATTAAATGTATCTTCTTCTTCTCATTCTCATGAGTGGCTCATTGATTCTGGAGCTCCTTACCACATGGCTAAAAATAAATCCATGTTTTCTTCTTTAAATGATTGTAACACCAAACATATTTATGTTGGTGATGATAGATCTCTTAGTGTTGTAGGATTTGGAACCATTCATCTAAATAATGGTCAGTTTAATGATGTGCTATGTGTTCCTACCTTGTCATGCAACCTTCTATCTGTTTATCAGATAACTCATTCAGGTGAAGGGAAAATAGTAGAATTCTCACCTCATGATGTTGTAATCAAGGACCTCAAAGATCCTAGACATATTTTAGCTACTGGCATCGCTGATGATTCCACAAGTTTGTATAAGTTTGACAACTTTGGGTCATCATGTCATCCCTCCGTTTTTGTTGCTCATAATGATCAAGTGAGCAAACTTTGGCATGAGATATTTGGTCACTTAAACTATCGCTCTCTTCAAATTTTATGTAAAGAAAATATGGTAACAGGTCTTCCTATGGTATCTTGCCAAGATGGTGTTTGCTCCGGATGTTTACTCGGAAAACATCATCAAGATAGTTTTGACAAACGTGCCTCTTGGCACGCTTCAGCCACTTTGCAGCTTGTGCACAGTGATTTATGTGGTCCACTTCCTGTTGTTTCTTTCTCTGGTTGCAAGTACTTCTTAACTTTCATTGACGATTTGTGTGTTCTCCAAGCCCCATCGAGTTTCTTCTTATAATATCTCGTTGAGACATCAATGACCACGATTAAAACTTAATCGATGACTAAGATTAACTAAAACTCGATCCAAGTCATTTTCTAGAAGATTCTCACCATGACTTAATTAATACCTTTTAATTAATCATATTTCCTAAGTTTAGACTTAGGAAATATTAAAAACTGATTAATTTTTTTAATTAATTCCTCTCTAGGAGGAATTTCCAGAAACGATTTATGGGTTTTGGAAAATGCATGTATTCTAATTTCTCTGCCAAATCTCGAGGCTAGAACACATCCGTTGCTACAAAAACTATCAGAAAGAGGGGCAGGGATAGTGATACGAAGGAAGGTTTTTCCAGTTCCAGAGAGTATATTGCGGAGAGGCAGAGATAGATATAGAGAGGCTGCACAAAGGTTGCGCAAAAGCCTCTAATAGGCAACTCGATTTGCAGATTCAGGAAGTCGTTTCAGAGTTCCAGAGGCAGGAAAATTTCACAGGGGCCGGGAGAAACGTTTCCAAAGTCAGTGGCAGGCTGAAGAGGAAGCTCAGTGTGAGATCTAGGCCATTCGGAATTGTGTCTCCTAGAAGGTGATGCGGGGAAATTTGTGGAGCAGTTTTAGAGGCCAATCTTCAGTGCCATATTGCTTGTGTGGTGAGGAAAATTCCTCACTTGATTTTTGCCAGTATTTTCTCTGCAGGATTGCTAGTTTTCGGCACTAGATTATACTCAGATTATTTCATTGCTGCTTAATAATATAAAATCCTCAGCTGTTGCACCGGTTTTCGTAAGTCGGGTATTTTTGGGGACTTTTGTTCAAAAATAACCATATCAAATTTATTGTGTGTGCCAGTATTTTCTCAGTTTCTAGTTTTTTCTTTCGCAACATTTTTTTATTTGTGAAGATTGCAGTGTGATTAATTCGTTGTTGCCGTAGCAATACGCTGCTAAATTAATTAACAGTTGGAAGAATTAATTCCAGTTGCTGCAATAGAATTGCAGTAGTGAAATTTTCACATTGACTTGGAGGTTGCAACTACCAATTTGAACAAGAGTAAAACCAAGAAAACAGAAAGCATCTTTCAAACTTTAAGTGGTCGATTTTTCAAGGAATCTGTAAGATCCCCTCTTGGAAGTCTTCGAAAATATCCACTGTAAATTTTAGTTTGTTTGGATTTCCAGTGAAGTGTTTTCGTCAAACAGTTTGGGACCAAACTGCTGTAGGTGTATTTCTTTGTTTTGGCACACAATAATAAGAAACACAGGACCCAACAGGGTATTTATCACGAAAATAAGCATGTTATAGCCATTTTAAACACTATTTCTCCATCAAGGAAAGCCCTGAGATACACACCAGCAAGACTACATTCAATTCATAGTGATATAAACAAGGATGTAGTGCACAGAAATACAAAGAAACCTGGTATAGGTCGCTGCCAGTACAAATTTATAAGCACAGTCTTCTTATAAGAATGCTCCAGCATTGTATTATAGAGATACGCTGATCAGGTACACAAAGAATGGTCCAGTCTTCAATAACAAGGCCACATGTCCCACTCAACAGTACATTATAGGCTTAACACAATATATATCAGTCCAGAAATAAGGGGTGGTTCATGATCTGATAAATAGAAAATATATATGTTTTTGATATGGAGAAACACGCCCAAAATAGATGCCACACTTCGACCCTTGTAGAGAAACCACCCACGGGTTGATGAATGTAAGAGAACACGACTCCAAACAGTGATATGATAAGGAACTCGAATCACCAAGGGGTTTGTGCCCTTATAAACTCAGGTACGTACCAGGACAAAGGGATTTTGGCCAGCAATAAGAGAAGATAACCCTGACTCCCATGAACAGAGAGAAACTTGGTCAAGCTAGACAATAATAGCTTGTTCCCTCAAGAGGATAAACTCAGTCAGCAAGAGAACAAGGGAAAACTCGTTCCTTTCAGTAGAGAATTTGACCTCTGAACTCAATCCCCTCTTCCAAAAACTCCTTGTTGATATATGGTGGAGATAGACCCTCGAGAAGGATCTCAGATTTGGCTTGGACACCCCCCTGAAAGATGATATATAGAAAACACAAAATCAGAAGATAAAATCAATTGATAAAAGCTCTTTACCTCTATATTTTCTGCAAATCCTTTACTCCATGATAGTGCAACGGTGAAATTTGAGTGATTTCACTCTCAGAAACAACTAGGGTGTCTAGTTTCAACACCAAAGCTAACAATTGCGGTTAGGGTTTCCAAAACTCTCCTAAAACTTTTGCAAGAGCTCTTTTCTCCAAATGCAAGTGTTAGAATAAAGAGAGACTTACTTTTCTCTTTTTATAATTGAATGACCATTTTTGTCGCCATTTTACCCTTTTAAATTTTTATTACATCACTTTAGGAGTCTTTCACTTTATAAAATTGAAGTGACTTTTCATTAACCTAAGCTATGTCCCCCTTTTCACTCCTTAGGCAATTATAAAGTCTTTTTTAGGAGAATCTTGTTACCTTATTAAAATTCTCCCCACCTTAGCCTACGGGAACTTATTAGGCTAGCGGAACCCGTGTTATTTCTCCCAAGTGGTCAGGGACATTATAAAATCTCTGCTTTAACTGGATGCCATGCAAGCTGCCTACAAATGATAAAAAAAGCAAAACACAATAATTTTTTGAATGGATGTATGATGTTGGGTCAGTGTATACTTGAAGGTTTTAAGTGCACAAAGTAAACTGTACTAGCATGAGGTGGGTGGTATAAGTTCATATTTTCTTCGTGGACACAGATTGAACCTCCAGCCACATGATGTGGATGACATATAGCCAGATTTTAGCACGGACTAATGATATATGACTTAATCTGTTTAATTGCACAAAGTTGAATGATATAAACTCACATGTTCATTTGATCTCACAAGGAAAGAAATGTAAAATATTGAGGTTGTGAAATTGCAGATTTGCAAGATGGTCCTGGAAATACTGATGCCAGTCTAAGCCAACTATACTTAAGGAAGGGGGGAACATTTTGCAGTTTAACATTCAACTCATGATAAAATTAATCCTTAAGTTATCATTCCTAGGATAATAGCAAAGCTAAAATAGTAGGAACAAGAGTGCTAATTCGTGTATGGAAAACTTCTCTTCCAATCTTGAAACAGCTTTCTCTGCCTTACATTGCATGGTATTGTTATCCCAGTTACTATCCACAAACACTAGTATATTGATCGCGAAATATATCTGGTCATTCATTGGGACAACAATTTGCAAAGTATTCCTGAATCCTGATAAGTACTTTGAAGCATTTACAAGTTAAATAAAGTGTTGAGAAGTGATAATCTTAGTTGTCGAAAGGTTGATCATAGAGATGATGCTGTACAAAAATTCAAATAAACAGTTAGAACAATGACTTTAATATCTGAATCTGGAGTCTGGATCAGTAATTCATTAAGTACCATATGTGCATATAAAATTTTGCGTTGTTTTAAGTTGTAGCTACTTATATTTTGTAGGGCATCTGGTTGCTCCAATTGTGGCTCACACATTTTGTAACATCATGGGATTGCCAAGCATGTCATGTATACAAAGGGGAAAAGGTATGTAATACCCTCCATTCTGCCAATTGTATATTTTACTTGGAAGAAAATATATTTATTTTATCAAGGCCCATATGAGCCAACGGAGTACATATTTACAAAATCTTAAGAGATTAGCAGAGTTAACACTCTGTCCAGGTTTCCCGTCAGCTTCTATTGTCTTTCTCAGATACATCATATTAATTACTGAAACAGAAAAACTGCTAGAGCACATAGACTACGACCTCCCAATTACAACCTATCAGACTTATGACATATTTAGCAATAAATTGACAAAATTAATGTGCTGAATATATCCATTAGAAATTTATACCAATGTAAACAAAAACTAGAATATGATAGATCATACCAAGAACCAGACTGAAACATAATTTTGTATCCGAGGGTCAGGAACACCAAGATAATGCAGGAGGATCCACCTCTGTGAATGTTTCGTCAATCTCCTCTATGGTGATAACTAGCCTACTACAGAGCTCTCTGATGATCATATTAAGCTTGTGATCCAATCTTTTGTCACATTCCTTACCAAATCTCCAGTCTGGCAGTTAGCCCATTCTCTTTTTTCATTTGGTAGTTCCAACTTCTCTGATTCTTATACCCAGTAACACCATCCTGTTTCGACTTTCCTCTAGTGCTGTTGGACTTCCCTATTGGCGAAGGACTAATGTACTTCTTACTTGAGCACTGCTGGTACAGTAAAGAAGTTCCTCTGAGGTCTGAATTGGCCTTAGTTGTGAAGCTATACTTGCCCTCATCTTGGTAAATAGCTTGATTTGTCTCCCTGATTCTTCTTTGCACCCACTCTTATTAGAGATTAACCCCAACTGGGCTTACACCTCAGCCCATACTGCCTTAATTTGTCCAAAGTCGGGGAAGAAGCCTTCTTGCTGAAGTTTCCAGATAAACAACAATTAATGGAAAACAGAAATCCCCCTCTTTGACCAATGATTTCCTGGATCTTAACCTTGTGAATTTTCAGTCTTACGGCTGTTATGAAATGATTTTCTAAGAGTCCAATCTTCTAGACAAGCTAAGGAGAGAAGATATCAAACTATCTTGATAGTTTCAGCCATTTAGGGTAACTTAACCTGCATAAACTAAATCTGTAAATAAATTTCTATGGCAGTTATAACAGCAATAAAACTGCAGATATAGTAGCAGAAAAACAACCCATGGATTCTTCAATGATGATGTCAAATCACTTAACCAATTTCTCTTTCACTTAATGTTTAATCATCAAGACATATATAGCGGTAAATAACAATACATAAAGAACAAATATGGCTGAAAATCAAATCTAAACATTGCACAGGTTTTGGACAGCTGAAAACTTCATTGATATACTCAAGATGAAGTTCATGTTCATGCTTAGCCTTCCCTGAAGGCTAGTACAAACTGCTAGCTGTCTAAAGCCATAGCTCAATCAAGGAGCTACAACATGGAAGAATCACTCGAACAAGTCATCAAAGGCAAGACATACTCTTCCTTTCCTTCTCCACCAAAGATATTGTAGGGCTTTGTTGCAAAATGCCAACCTGGCATACCTGTACTGGAAACTCTGAAATGTGGTTAAAACTTAAAATGCATATAGGGTGTTTCTTGATTTGTTATTGTTGTACTGTACAACTAGCAGCTTCTGGCCTGTTATCGCAAAACCTAGCAGGCCTAGTTTAAAGCCTCATTAGGAAACCTAGGTCTTATGGAAACAAAAAGATTACCCACCACTATCACCTCAGTGGCCTCTCTCCTGCTATTTAGTGGTGGATATTATGCCCACAAGAGAGGCTTCTCTAATGATATCGCCCAACAAGGTCTTTGAGATTTAAGGGCTCAAAGGGTGCCAAAGGTCTAATGGTTATGGAGAAAGTTCCTGGCGAGGACATGATGGGCATGATAAGAGATGCAAACAATTAAACACACTTTCCACCAACCCCAAGGAACTAAAAGAGGGCTGCTATAAATTAGGGTTTTATTAATACGTGGGTTTACAACATGAAAAACCATATAGCAGCCAAGAAATAGCCTCTAAGGGATAGATTCAATAAAGTATCAAGTCTATCAAGAGGTAAATCAGGGATAATGAAGCTTTTGTAGTTTTTAATGGCTTAATATGCATAAAACAAAAATAGAAGCCTAGACGTCAACCTTAATTTGGGGGTGTTGTCGCACAAAATGTCTAGGCACCACGACAATGGCTCAGACCGGGGGCTGTCACTCTGATCTCCAATCTCTCTGTTTAAGCTGTCTCCTTATAGCAGACTAAGGAGGGTATACCTGATAGAAATGGAATGAAGGAGAACTAATTGGGAATCAACCAGTTCGGGATATACAGTTAAACGACCAAATACTTGTAAGAGATCTAGCAAGATTAAATGATTTGATTGAATTTGAATGATTGATACCAATGCCTTATGGAGTCAACTATCTTGCTAAGAAAATTACAACCAAGTACTTGATGAGAAACTATTGCTTGGATGGAAAACTATCTTATATGCAATGCTAACTTAGAATGCGGAATGCAAAGAAAATGATTTGAAGGAGTGAGATGAAACAAGCTTCGAAGATGAGAGGTGACACTAAAAGCCTAAAGCACTTAGATTACAAATACTCTGATCTAACCACTAAGTATTTAAACGAGAGTGCCAATTATGAAGATGCCAAAAATTACTCAATTAAAAGATATGCAATTTGTTACAGATCTACAATAGAGCTCTGAAAAATATCGATCACAATTACTTGAAAGATTTTCCAAGCTTAAACATTCAATATAGATCCAATAATTCAAATAAATGAAACAAAAGATAATTAAACAATAAATGATTTTAATTAATAGCAAACATTTAAAATCCCATCAAACTCAACTGAACGATATGAAAGTAATTAGCACTTAAATCTCAATAATTACTCATCAAGAAATACTATGAAATTTAGATTCTAAATAAACACTTCATCAAGTAATTTATGGATTAAACGATATTTTAAAGTAATGCAAATCCAATAAAAATTCTTATTTTTCTCCTATAGTCAAACTTATGATATATTCTTCCGCAAGATTTCAGATCTGATGTATTAATTGCAGCAGTAATTTAAACCAGAGATTAGGAAACAAGCGATACCGACACCAATGCCCAAAATGACTAAAAATAGTAAAATTATTGAACTTGAAGAAAAATCAATTGTTAGGGCTTGATTAAGAGAAACTTCAGATCTGATATTTTTATTTCAGCAGTGAAACAGTGACAGATCAACAAAGATAAAACTGCCAAAAATAGCTGCCAAATACTTCTAGAAATAACAAAAAATATATTAAAATTTGAAAATTTCAATTTTAAGGCTTTAAGAGAATTTTGATTCAGTAATTTTCAGAACTGATAGGTTTATAACAACAGTAAATTGATAACAGATCAACAAACTGAAAATACTGAAAATGATCCCCACAATGTCTAAAAATAGTAAGTTTTGCGAAAAACTGAAAATTCAAATTTTTTGGACCTTATTTAGGATATGCATTAGAAATGTTCAGATCTGATTTTTCATAGTTATGCAGTAATTTCCAGCAAGCTTCAAAGTCAAATCTAGGCAAAATTAAAGATGCCCAAATGACCAAAAATTTTGAAAATGAAGATTTTGCAATTCTAAACAATTTTGACCATATAAAATGTGTTTTTAGGGTCTAATTATTTGTGATTTGCTTGCCGTAGTAAAATTTGAAAAAAATAAGGGTTTAGAGATCAAACCCTATTATCAAGGCTTTGAAGATCCCATCGTTGAAAATCGTTGAAATTTTGGGATAATGTTGCCGCTTGAAAATTAGAATTTTGGAGACCAAAATCCTGCAAAAAATAATCTCAAAAGCCTGTACGTCCTCAAGGGCCTAGATCTGGCTCAGATTTGAAGATTTCCTTGGTTGATTTATCAGATCTATTCTTGCAAACAAATATTGAGCTCAGATCTTGCCCTCTAGGGTCTAGATTTGGCTCAGATCTGAAGATTTCTGTAGCTGATTTTTTAGATCTATTCCTACAAACAAATATTGAGCCCAAATCTTGCCCTCCAGGGTCTAAATCTGGCTCAAATCTGAAGATTTCCTTGGCTGTTTTTTCAGATCTATTCCTGCACAAGTGAAAAGAGAAAAACCCAATACCCAATATGTACAAAAATAAAGAAAATCCTAGAACCCAAAATGTTAGAATTCAAAATTATATTACAAAACTTCAGATCTACACAATTAAATTACAGATCTATACAAATAAGTTACAGATCTATATAATACATCTACAAATCTATGCACAAGAGTTGCAGATTTGTCAGATCTGAGGAGCATAAGTCTGACTTTGCTCCCAAATCTGAAGATCTAAGGTTCTTACTAGCCATATTTAACTTTAAATTCAATAAAAGTTAAGATAAAATTTTAATTTTGGCACAAGCTCTAGAAAAACCTTGCAAAAATAGAATTTAAGATAAGCTCAGGGAATTAGATCCGGAGGGCTCTTCAGATTTTATTTCCTTTGGAGTCAGCTGTTCCAGCCGAGGTCTTCCCCAAATGCCCAATTCTAAATCAGAAAAATTTTTACACAGTTAAAGTTGAACGATTAAATCAATAGAGAAATAAGATAAAAAATAAAATTTTCAAGAGTCAGAGGTACCTGCTAACTCAATCCAATTAATATTCTTATCCTAAATCCAGTAACCTAAGAAAGATACCTGTGCAATAGATTACTCTCCAAGAGCCATTAATCAACAATTCATTGAAATAATTACCAATAGAATATAAAGAACAAGTTTACCATAAAATGTTGAAGAGGAACACGACTATCAAAATAAAACTCCAAAGACTTCGTTTGTATTATTCCAGAAAATATTACAGGAGAGTTTCACGAGCTAGTACACGATCAAGAGATCGGATGCAAATGACAGACAAAGACTTCTAATTTATAAGATGAATCTCCAACGACTAGTTCGGTTGATCTCTGTCAAGGTAATCTTGATCGTCGAAAAAGATTTAATCATCTTTTAATCTCGTCCGTCGAAATCATCAATTTTTGAGGAAATTCGAATTTATCATTTAATTCTCTTTAATTAACTCAAAAATAATATTTTTGAGTTAATTACCCCAAAATTTGACTTTGACTTAACTACCAAGGACCAAGGGTCCAAAATTTCTTAAAATTCTCAATATTCCCTTGGTTTGGGACCTAAAATTAATTAAATTTCTTGCTTATGATTTTTAATTTAATTTGGCTATAAAATTTAATTAATTGACTCATGAGGGGAATAATTATTTTTGCAACCCTCTTTACATAAGATAAATACATGTTGACACATGAAGGGAGAAAACCCATTCGTGATAGACCCTCAAATAGTTAGTCAATTCTGCGACTCAAAACATGATCTAGTAGACCAAGTAACTTGTAATAAAATAATCTAGCCAATTAGCTAGGATTATTCCCAAACTACTTTTACAAAGACTCGATAGAAAACATTAAGACTCACTTAGTATCTTGATGACAAAATCCACCCTAGCTTTGGAGTGAGGCTGGAGGGAAAAACTCTGCCGATCATTTGTGTCGAGAAACACAAATGAATCAGTGAGACGAAAAACCTCCTAGGATAGAAATCGTCACCAAAATACTAGGCTTACCTAGGTTGTTACATACATGATGGTCTTACTAAGATCATTTATATTATAAACATGCAAAATGGGTTTACATCTTTTACAAAACTGTCGACTGATGATGAAATATGAATGGCATGAACACCTCGAACACGATAAATCCCATTTGCAAAAGTGGGGGTGTACTACTATGGGGTCGTTGACACAGAGTGGTCAGTAGGGGGCAAATGCATTTAATGCTAGATTTTTCCTTTTCAATTTATTAAATACAAATTTTACCAATAGAATAATGACAAATAGATGCAAAAGTACCATGACATGCAAATTATAACAAAACCTTAAACTAACCTAACAACCAGTAAATTAGGAAAAGAGATAGAAATTTAAGATGATCACCCAGTGTTGCAGGAATCGTCCTCTCCCCGAAATGGATTAGAAGCTGGAATTGCGAATCATGTGGATCTGTGAACAAACTGCAGATGGAACTGTGCACTTGAATTTTGAAATTGTGCTTTGCTTGGAAAATCACAGTTCCTAGCAATGTTGCAGGAAACGTCCCCCCCCGGCTCCAAGGCCCGAACCGCGTCCCGTACGGAACCGTACGGGATCCGTACCCGGAACCGCGGATCCTAAAAAAAATTGCGATTCCTGGTTTTTCGGATCCATACGCCCGGATCCGCGATTCCGTACAGCGGATCCGCGGATCGTACGGCGGATCGCTGTACGGAACCGCCGCGATTCCAGGACGGATCCGACTAATGTAGGTCAGAAAAACGATTTTTTTGATTTTTTTTTTTTTTTAATTTTTGTCTTTGGTTGGGTTAGTAGGTGAGTTAGTGCTGAGTTAGGGATAGGATGAAAAAAATATAAGCTCTCTTTTACCTCCTTAGATGTTTCTTACATGCTCCCTCATGGTAATGTTAAATTCTTAAAGTAAAAGGATGAAAATGAAAAATAAATGAGAATGTCACTTTTACTTAAATTTTTAATATTACCATGAAATGACTCAGGATGTTTGAGAGTGGTTCCAGCCTGATCGGACTTCATATGGAGAAAATAGAATTTCATATCCTATTCAAAATTCAGCAGACTTAATAGTTTTCAGGAATTCAGGATCAATGGTATGGTGGCATGCCATTAGATTATATCATGTATGAGGGTATGTGATTAGCATTTAATCAAGAGCACCAAGCCCTATATGTACCCTAGTGTTGGTGGTGTTAATTGTTGAACTCCTTTGTCACGTCGTTAGCAAAAAATTACATTTCAATCAAGTCAAAATAATCGATCAAGCATGTTAAGTTCTTTCTACCATATTTTAAGGCTTGCATTAGGGTTTGATCAAAATTGGGCAATTTTGACTAATGTCCCTAGATAATCGAGGTAGAGGCAAAGGCTAGACAAGAGGAGAAGAATCTAGATTATAGATGGTTGATGCTCAAATAATTAATCATTAATGTACAATGGATGTCATATCTATCTTGATTTATGTACAAATATGCATGCTTCCATATCTTCTACAATTAATTTGGTATTTTGGATATTTTTTTTAATATAAATGCAAAAAAATAAAAATAAAAAAATATATATATAGTAGACGCTTCCGAGACACTTCGCTTCTTAAATTTTTTGGAAATGACGCTTCCGCGTCCCCGCTTCGTCCCCGCTTCGTGCAACATTGGTTCCTAGACCTGTGGTATTTGTGATGGTTCCGTTCGCGGTTTCATACATTGAGTTGTAGTTCCAACACAGTTTCGCCACGCTTCCCGCGTGGTTCTAGAAAGCACATACACGATTCTGCAGGGCTCTTATTTTTTTATTTTTATTTTCTTAATTCGTGGTTTACGTGGAGCTCATTGCCTCAAAAACTAGCAAGTTGTTAATTTTGGACAACTAGGTCCAAACTCCATGTTGTGATGCTCAGATGAAGATGCCAATATTTTTATTGGACTCCTCGTTCGGAGAGGTGCAAAATCGATCTAAAGATCATCTTAATCCGACAGGTCGGCCTTAAGGTTTTGTGCCCTAGCAGTTGGGTCACACACCCTCATTGATGGATATAAATTGGTTAATGTTGGAGGACATTTTCACTCATCTCATCCTCACACATTTCTCTCTCCTCATCTGATTGGTTCGATAACCTTGGAGGCTCTTCTCTCCACACGTGGGAAAATTCCAACAGCAGCACATTTCTGATTTCGGTGTAGGGTTTTTGCAGCAACTTTGACTAGTGTTGACTTTGGTCAACGTAAGGTCAAACGGACCTGAAACTCTCCCAAAAAGTTCGATTTTCAAATCCGCATTTTTTGGCACTATTCTTGAGGCTAGACATTGACTTTGACTTTTCTGCGTTGACCTAGCTATTGCTGTTGTTTGCGTTGACCGTTGACTGACATTGTTGACTTTTGGGTTGACTTTTGAGTTGACCATTTTGGCTGTCCTAGAGGGTTGTGTGACATTGCTGGTTGGCTGACCATATTGAGACTTTGCTGGTTGAAGCACCCTGTTGACCGCCGTAATGCACCAACACATATATTTCTAGCTTGTCTTCTGTCGATCTACTGGTATGTTCTATTAGCGTTTTACTTTATTGTTTATGTGATTGCTGTCTGATATTGGGAGAAAAAGTAAAGTTGCATCAAACATAGAACATCTACATAAATTTACATGGTATCAGAGCTAAGGTGAAGACAAAGCCCTAGTTTGTAGCAATCACCGAAGAAGAGGATGGGTTCCTCAAAATACAATGGCTTTAAGGCTGATGACAAATTGGCTGGGAAGGATGACTTCCATGCTTGGAAGATGACATTGGATCTTAATTTGGAAGACCAAGATGTCATGGACTATGTGTAGGGTAAAATTCAAGAATTTCCATCCACTGATGATCAGGGACTCAATTCATAAGAGTCTGGTTGCCTACATATCTGAGTTGGGCACATCCAAGGAGATGCATGATAAGTTGGTCCACATGTTCAAGGCCAACAATGCGAATCAAGTCTTATTCTTCAAGGATCAATTGAAGAATATGAAGAAAGGCAGGGATGAGTCTGTTCAATCATATTTTCTGAAGCTGACCGAGATCAGGAACAATCTACTAGCTATTAGGGACACAATAGCTGATCGAGAGATGGTACTCACCGCACTTGGAGGGCTTTCATCCGAATGGCATGTGTTCAACACTACCATTCTCAATAACAATGTGATACCTGACTTTGACGAAGTACTATCGAGATGTGTACAAGAAGAGACAAGGATGAAGGAGTATGAAAATGAAGGAAATGCTGCCTACGTTGCTCATTCTAGAAAGAAGAACTTTGGTGGTCCAAGGAACCAAGGAAGAGCAGGGGCCCAAGGAAAGAAGGGCAAGTGTTACACTTGTCATAGGCCAGGTCACTATGCTAGAGAATGCCCTTTCAAGAAGGATTCCCCCGATGATGATGATAACAGCAACAACCGGAGGAATAGAAATCAAAGGAACAACAGGTTCAAGTGAAAGAAGAAGGCTCCCTCCGGCGGCAATGGTCAATCTTTCAAAAGGTCGAGAAATTCTAGGTATAAGGAATCAAATGTTGTTGATAAAAGAAATGAATTCATTCTTGTATCTACCCTCTCTGCTGCATCTCCACCTGACACTATGGATGTCTGGTTGATAGATAGTGGTGCCTCAAGGCACATCATTGGGTTCAAGGAAACACTTTCTGATATGGTTGAGAAGGATACTAATCTGGAAATTATCCTTGGAGATAATGCCACATCTCCCGTGAAAGGGATAGGGACTGTGACCCTCCACTTTTCTCAAGGTCTAGTCCTCCGCCTGCAGGATGTAATCTATGTACCTGATTTGAAGAAGAACCTTGTGTCTATATCAACCATGGTAGACAAAGGCTTCAATGTGGCATTCATTGATGGGAAGGTGCGCATCTGGAAGAAAAGCTTCAAGGAAGCTATCACGATTGGGTTTAGAGTTGATACACTTTACCAGGTTGGAGGAAGTCCACTGGGAGCGATGACGGGTGATACTATCTGACAGACTGAACTATGGCACCGGAGGTTTGGACACCTTCACTACAAGGCCCTTCCTGAAGCAAGGAAGGTGGTGATAAGGATGCCCGAGTTCTCAAATAATCATGAAGGTGTATGTCAGGGTTGTGCCGAAGGAAAGCATACAAGGGGACCTTTCCCCTCAAGTGTCACAAAGACATCTGATGTCTTGAAATTGATACATTCTGATCTGTCTAGGATGCTGCCCGTGATGTCCTTGGGAGGATGTTCTTATTATATGACATTCATAGATAACTTCTCTCGCAAAACCTGGATATACTTCTTGAAAAAGAAGGATGAGGCTTTCATGTGGTTCCATACCTTCAAAGCCTTGGTGGAAAATCTAACAAGGAAGAAGATCAAGATATTGAGGACCGATAATGGCATTGAATATGAGACGAGCGAGTTCAAGAACTTTTGCAGAGAAGCTGGCATCAAGAGGGAGACTACAACTGTCTATACTCCTGAGCAGAATGGCGTTGCTGAACGAAAGAATAGAACCATTGTGGAAGCTTCCCGTGCCATGTTATGTGACTAGGGTCTATCGAAGTTTCTGTGGGGAGAAGCTGCGAACACTGCTGTGTACATACAAAACCGATGCCCTCATTTCGCTTTGGACTCCAAAACTCCCGAAGAGGTTTTCTTTGGTAAGAAACCTGACGTCTCACATTATAGAGTTTTTGGATGTCCTATTTATTTTCATGTGCCGAAAGAGAAGAGGAGCAAGCTGGATGCTTCTGGGAAGAAGGGAGTGCTTGTGGGCTACAACGAAACATTGAAGGCCTATAGAGTCTATGTGCCTGGTCACAAGGAAGTGGAGATATGCCATGATGTCACATTTGACAAAGATGCTTCCCTAAGGAAAGTAGTCAATCTTCTGAGATCTGAGGAAGATCATGAAGCAAGGCCTGGAAATCAAGAAGAACCGAAGGATGAGACGATGCTCGATGTTGAAGTACCAATGGACCCGATTGATCCGCCTCCTTCAATAGGGAAGAGACCATCATGGCTCAGGGACACTCTCAAGGATGCCGAGGGACATATGGCCCCAAGGGGGACATTCCGTGAAAGCAAGAAGCCGAATGGATACCAAAGGTATCTAGCAGCCATGAGTACTATTGTACAATCTGAGCCTGGATCTTTTGAGGAAGCTGTAAAGCATCAAGTCTGGAAGGATGCTATGCACGAAGAGTATGAGTCCATATTGAAGAATGATGTTTGGGATGTGGTTCCAAGACCAGAGGACAAAGCAGTTGTCACCTCGAAATGGCTCTACAAGATCAAGTATGGATCTGATGGAAGTGCTGAAAAGTTCAAGGCAAGATTCATTGCCCGTGGCTTCTCTCAAGAGGAAGGCATAGACTATGATGATATATTTACACCTGTGGCCCAATATACCACCATCCGATCTATCATAGCTCTTTTTGCTACGCAAGGATGGAGTCTTCATCGGATGGATGTGAGGACTGCATTTTTGCATGGTGCGATAAAGGAAGAGGTGTCTGTGGAGCAACCTCTGGGGTTCGAAGTCTAGGAACGGGATACCCATGTCTGTAGGTTGAAGAAAGCTCTCTATGGGTTGAAGCAAGCACCCAGAGCTTAGTACGAGAGAATAGATAGCTACTTGATGAAGCTGGGCTTCACTCGTAGTAATGCTAATCCGCACCTTTACTTCAAGGTTGATAGAGAAAAGCCTCTCATTCTAGTGCTGCATGTGGACGACCTCTTCCTGACAGGTGCTGACCCTCTTATTCATCAGTGCAAGAGGGAGCTCGCTGCTGAGTTCGAGATGAAGGACCTAGGACTGATGCATTACTTCCTAGGCCTGGAGGTTTGGCAGAGCCCTGGCGAGATTTTCCTTTCTCAAGGAAAATACATTGTGAAGCTTCTGGAAAGATTTAGTATGGTGGACTGTAAGTCCGTGTTGACACCGATGGAGCTCAACTTTAAGAAGTTGAGTGGCAGCGCTGCTGGGCCCGTGCTAGCAAATCCTACTGAGTATCGTCAACTCGTAGGGGCCCTGATGTTCTTAGTGAACACCAGTTCGGACATAGGTTTTGCAGTGAACACTTTGAGTCAACATATGGTTGAGCCTCATCACACTCACTGGGTTGGTGCCAAGAATCTGTTGATATATCTTTGGGGCACGATAAACCATAGGCTAAGATACATTGCCGGGAGCGTGACACTCCATGGATATACTGATGCCGATTGGTCTGGCAGTGTGGTGGATCGTAAGAGCACATCGGGATGCTGCTTCACACTTGGTTTTGCTTCGATATCATGGATGAGCAGGAAGCAGAAGTTGGTGGCTTTAAGCACCGCTGAGGCCAAATACATTGCAGCGAGTATGGCCTGTTGTGAAGCAGTTTGGTTGCGAAAGCTCTTTGGTGAGCTGTTCGGGCATGTGCTAGATACCACCGTGATACTCTGTGATAACCAGAGTGGTATTCGGTTGTCCGAGAATCCTGTGTTCCACGATCGATCCAAGCATATTGATATTAGGTACCACTTTATCCAGGATATGGTACAGCGAGGCGCCGTAAGGCTCGATCATATAGGAACTGATGAGCAGGTCGTGGATATTCTCAAAAGGCCCCTAGGGAAGGTCAGTTCCTAACCCTCCGTGAGAATCTTGGTATCATGGAATGACCCTATGCTGAGGGTCCTGATGGACGATGAGCTCTGGGAGCTCTAGGGGGCTTTGGGGATAGCTTTTCCCAGGGTCTCTTCCCAGTTCCTAGCTTTGGGGATAGCTAGCCCTGTGATTGCTTTTCCCACCTCTCATCACAGGGGTAGGCTTGCCGAACCTTGTTGGTGTGCTTCTGCCCCACTGTTGTGATGATTGAGTTGGTTCACCTCTCATTATCTGTGCCCTGTATGCATCCTACCCATTGAGTTCAGGGCTCATGGGAAGTACCTCTCATTTGGCCAGTGAGGTGGGAAAAGCTAGAGACTAGTAGCAAATACTGATGGACGCATCAGAGATTGTCGTACTCTCTATCTAGGATGGCACGGTCCAACCACTTGATCTGGGACCAAGTATAGTGAGGTTTCAGACCTCCAACTGACTTCGGGTCAGGTAAACCAACTTCGGGTTGGTATGAGACTCTTCGTGAGTCCTATAGAGGTTTCGGACCTCTGGGCTGAATCTGTTAGCTGGGAATGATGTATTTGTCACTGACCCACTTCTGTTCTGAAATAAAGAAGCCAACAAAGCAAGTTACGACGGGATGACACATGATGTTTGGATTGCACAGGTGGATGGAGTTCTCCCTAGTTGAGAGGGAGTGTTAATTTTGGACAACTAGGTCCAAACTCCATGTTGTGATGCTCAGATGAAGATGCCAATTTTTTTTATTAGACTCCTCTTTTGGAGAGGTGCCAGATCGATCTAAAGATCATCTTAATCCGATGAGCAGAACATTTATTTTGAATTTATTTAAAATATGTGTAGGTCGGCCTTAAGGTTTTGTGCCCCAGCAGTTGTGTCACACACCCTCACTGATGGATATAAATTGGTCAACGTTGGAGGACATTTTCACTCATCTCATCCTCACACATTTCTCTCTCCTCATCTGATTGGTTCGATGACCTTGGAGGCTCTTCTCTCCACACGTGGGAAAATTCTAGCAGCAAGACATTTCTGATTTCGGTCTAGGGTTTTTGCAACAACTTTGACCAGCGTTGACTTTGGTCAACGCAAGGTCAAACTGACTTGAAACTCTCCCAAAAGTTCGATTTTCCAAATCTGCATTTTTTGGCACTATTCCCGAGGCTAGACGTTGACTTTGAATTTTCTGCGCTGACCTAACTGCTGTTGCTGTTTGCGTTGACCGTTGACTGACAACGTTGACTTTTGGGTTGACTTTTGAGTTGACCATTTTGGCTATTCTAGAAGGTTGTGTGACATTGCTAGTTCGCTGACTATATTGAGACTTTGCTGGTTGAAGCATCCTATTGACTGCCGTAACGCACCAACACACTTATATTTTTCTGGCTTGTCTTCTGTTGATCTACTGGTATGTTCTATTAACATTTTACTTTATTGTTTATGTGATTGCTGTCTGATAATGGGAGAAAAAGTAAAGTTGCATCAAGCATAGAACATCTACATAAATTTACACAAGTCTTGTAGAGGGGCACCTTATAAGGTAAGCACTAGACTAAGTGACAACAATCAAGCTAATGAAGGCAACTTGGTTTTGAAGAATGTAACTAGGTTCGGTCTTCATAATTGTACTTGAGTCAAAATGTAATATATATTTGTCAAAAGAAAGCAAAAAGAATTTTTATTATTATTGACTTGTTAAAGCATGGGTTTCATGCTTGGGTCAATTGTCTTGGGTCAGGCCTCCATTGTAGGCTTCAGGTTATTGTCAAAGTCAATTTTGTTTAAAGACTCCTCGATCCATCAAGTCTCCTTGTTGTCAAACGAATCATCATCAAGCTGGCCTTCAAGTCGACCTAAATATGGAGACACAATTGTTCATGATCACATGTCGACTTATTTCTTATGGAAACAACTATAAATACAAGCATAAGAAGTTTGCATCAAGTACAATGACTAAGCTCAGATTAATCTCTGAAATAAGTTCAGATATCACAAGTATACGAGCTCAGATTAATTGCAGAAATAAACTCGGGAACAAGTGCAAAAATCACATAGAGGTTCGGTGCTAGATCTCTGAAGAAGACTCTATATTACAGTGACATATCTGAGTGTACATTAGTAAGACGGTTCAGAGAAATCTCAGAAGAAAGGTTCGGAGATCAGAGTGGATAAATTCTGGTGCTATTACAATGAATAAGTTTTGGTGATATCTCAGTGAGTAATTTTGGTGCTATTACCCATGAATTTCGGTACTATCACATGAGTAAATTCTGTGCTATCACATGAAGATGGTTCAGTGCTAGTGATGCAAGTTCAGTACAATTGTAGAGATCCAAGTTCACAAGGACTAAAGTGTGAAGAACGATGACTGCTACAGGAGTGAAGAATGATTAGACTATCTTAAAACTGAAGCATGATATGGCAAGGTTGACTTGATGGATGGAGGAAGTCTTGAGTCTAGTTTGTAAGGGTCTTGGTCGTCTCAACTTGAATCTACTTAAGGAAGAATTTTGACCAAGTTTTCCCCTAGAGTGGGGTTTTTCCTTGGCAGTGTGCCTACATCTTGTGTTCTCTTCTATTTGTTGCTTGGCATTAGTCTTGATGATATGAAAAGATAATTTGAAAGAAAAAATAATAAGAGAAATCGTTTAACTGCCACAGTTTGGATTTCTCAACACTTGGATCTTCTAGTAAGACCAAATTATGGCAAAATTGGCCTAGGGCTTGAATGATAGCAAGCCAAAAGGATAATCCTAGAATCATTAGGCCAAGAAAAGATTTCTTGACAATGAATACTAGCAAGCAAATTGTCCAAGGAACCTTCAATAAGCCCTCAAATTGAAGTTTTTGCAAACTAGGGTTTTTCCTAGGGCAAGAGAATTAAGCCTTCAAATGGAAAGATTGGCCACTAAAGGAAGTTGATTTTGAGGCAATCAACTCTTCCCTTAATGTTGAATCCCTACACAAGCCAAAACTCTCCCTCTAAGTCTATTAAGACCAAGCCCTAATTAGTAGCTTATCCTTAAGGGGGTCGAAATCATAAAAAGGGAGTGAAATTTAAGTTTGGGGATGAATTTGTGTGATCACCAAATTTACAAGGCTAGTGCTTAGTCCTTGGGATGATGGAGTCTATGGAGGTGAAAGATTGGCTAAAGCCTAAAACTTGTTAAGGAGTAAGGGAATTTTGATGCCCTAGATCAAAACCCTGACTATTATCTTTGTGAGGGATCAAGGTCACTTGAGAGAGCTAGTTTAAAGTTTCATCAAGGGGATTGTCATTCATATTTCATACATGAGGAATGCATACGATGATGTTATCTAGATTCTATACAATTGATCTTCAATAATAAATGGCACAATATAAAAACTCCAGATAATCAATACGTTCCATACATTAGACATAAGATCGAAGATTTATCATGTACAAGGCTCACCTACAAGAGAAAACACATGAAAAATCCTTTATTGATCCAAGATAATATCTCCAATGCTACGAAGTAGCTCCAATATACAGAAATGCTCGATAGAATCACACCTCCACAAGATACAAACTAGGCCAAAATGACAAGTTTGATGACAAAATGACCTTTGGGTTACACGGCAACCCACTAGCTTTAACATAATATGCCCTAATTAGCCCACATGTGTCACCAACTAGCTCTCTAGGGTTGACGTCTTCAATGAATGAGGTCCAAATGACATATCCAAGTGAGATGAGGTGTCTAAAGTGTTGTAGAAGCATGCCAAGTCCATGATTTGAGAATTGGCCCTCAAATCCACCTCAATGCCTCTTGTGGGGTCCCAAGATCTAGTTGAGGCACCATAAAGTGATCTCTACAAGTATCCAACTGCTCGAGGGCTTCTCTGGTGCTAGTAGCCTTCCCTAGTCTCTGAAGGTGAGATCGTCCTCATATGGGCTCTAAATCAACTACCATCCATCAATTGGTGTCAAGGTTAGCTTGGGGGCATGCTAGGTCCAGGTGTGTCATTTTGATGAATCAACAAGTCTAGTACAAGGTCATCCGACATCCTGGGTGTAGGAGGTGCCTTGGAACATGAGTCATCTGATGCTGCTGCTAGGAGGCCCAAGAGTCTTAACGCTTCACTTGTTTGTGCCAATATACTTCTTTGGAGGGCTTGGGTACCTGTGGAGAAGGTTCCCAAGTCTTGGGATATTGAGCCGCCTGACAATCACAACAAAGGTTCTAGTGAAAGCAACTAGCCATTAGGACAAGAATCATTATTCTAAGTGAACGAAACTTGAATGTCAAGGGCTTTACAATACTTCAAATAAGGATCTCCTTCCAAAATCAGGACCCTGGTGTCGCAATGGTGTTTTCTCCCTAGGTAGAGGTGGCTAAAGGACAACCCTATTAGGTATTTCTAGCCCCTAAGTGGAAGCAACATTTTTTGGGTCCACCCTTCAATTGATAGGTGTTATTGAATAGTAATGATGGTAATAGAGGGGATAAGACTTCATGGCCAAGTGCCATGGTCAAAGGGACCGACTAGTGGAGATGTACACATCCTGAGTGTATAGATGTGAGGAGGGAGCATTCATGGATGCATGAGTTACCAACTCGGCCTTTGTTTTTCCATCCCTCTTGTGCACCTTTTACTTCTTGATTTTTCTTTGTATTACTGCTCATAGCTCAAGGGTTAGAGCTTACTTTGAATGATGAAGCAGTTGTATTACCCCTTAGTGATGAGTCAGTTCATCGCTCATCAGGGTTGGGACATGCAAGGGTTCCTTCTTTTGATGTAATGGAGCAACATGTGCTCAGGAACCCGGTGATGGCCATATGGGTGAGGTAGAATTTGTGCTAGGCTTTTGCCTACACGCTAATCTTTATGTCCTTGGCCATCTTTTGCATTTTGATTTTCTTTCTTTTATTTTGTTGTGGCCATGATATTTTCTTTCTGTTTCTTTTAGCTACATCAACCTCCTAGGGGAAAGTTTCCGGGCCCTACCCAAGTGTGTGGACATATGGGTGCTAAATCCCAAAGAAATAATGACAAATTGAACCAAAAGAATGGAGATGAGATATGGGATTGTAATGTAAGATGGAAGGTGTTGATTATGACATAGGGGAAGATGGAACTACATTATCTCAATCAGGGCTTCCCAAGTAGTGCCCTTCCTATACCATTGGGACTTAAGGTAGGTCCCACTAGACTAGGGTCAAAGATTAACCCCCTGGATAAGGTGAGAGAACAAGATCACGGTCAAAGTATGTCAATCTTCCAGATCACCCCATAATTCATACTAAATGCCCAAGAATAAACAATTATAAGCACCTGATTCCCAAATGATCAAAGTACCTTTTGAGTGGAAGCCCACCTTCGTCCATGTGCTCATGTCAGATGGGTGAGAAGTAAATGAATGATGCAAGTGGTGGAGATATATGGCATAGCATCAGGTAGTTGTGGTTGTTAGGGGTTGTTGATTGTATGGTTGATTGACTAGCTGTCAAAAATAGGAGAAATGTTTCCTCCTATGTGGTTACCCATTTTGGTGGGTAACAGGGCCTAGGGTAAGTTAGGGGTGAGTCTAGGGAAGGGGAGGTTGAGGTTGAGGATGATTTAGCTATTTCTATTATACTCTTGGGAAATGCCTTTTTCACTTCCCTTTCTACTATTTTGGTATGATGTGTTTTCTAGCCCCATTGAGTTGTTCTAGTCACAACAGACTAACACACAATAATATAATTTCAAGAAAAGAGAAGATCAACACCTTAGAAATCAACCACTTCGAGGGGGAAACCTCCAATACATTACATAAATGAACAATTCTTTGATGATACAAATGAATGATGCAAGTGGTGGAGATATATGGCATATCATCAGGTAGTTGTGGTTGTTAGGGGTTGTTGATTGTATGGTTGATCGACTGGCTGTCAAAAATAGGAGAAATGTTTCCTCCTATGTGGTTACCCATTTTGGTGGGTAACAGGGCCTAGGGTAAGTTAGGGGTGAGTCTAGGGAAGGGGAGGTTGAGGTTGAGGATGATTTAGCTATTTCTATTATACTCTTGGGAAATGCCTTTTTCACTCCCCTTTCTACTATTTTGGTATGATGTGTTTTCTAGCCCCATTGACTTGTTCTAGTCACAACAAACTAACACACAATAATATAATTTCATTTTGTTTCATTTCTCTATCTCTCACCCCCCAGCCCCACCCTTCCAATTCGACTATTAATGCTATCTGTAATTTCAAGTCCTATTGACCTATATTGGTCTTTTGTAGGAATTAATCAAATTTCAATTTCAAACATACGAATTCTCACAAACACATACACATATCTTCAGGCACTATTTTTTTCCTTTCTTTCTATTATCTGTGATATGCTTAAAAAATTGATGTCTGTATGTAATTGCTAGAATCTAGATGGTTGATGCTCAAATAATTAATCATTGATGTACTATGAATGCCATATAATATGGATTTATGTACAAATATGCATGTTTTCATATCTTTTGCAACTAATTTGGTGTAATATTCGTATTAGGGAAATGCAGTGATATACAAGAAAATAAGAACATACACACACACAAAAATTCAAACATATAAGCGAACACTCGGAATACCACCAAAAATAACACCCAACTGAGTCATTTTATTAAATATAACTGTAGTACAATGGGGGTTTGGTATGAGCGCACCTGGGCTTGGCAAAAAGGCAAGCTAGACAAGTCCCAGGTGGAAATGTGCAATGCCCAGATGCTGGAATGTGTAGCTTCAGCTATGCGCTGCCCTGCCCTGAAGAAACTACCATGTTTGTTGTAAAAGATCTACTGTTTGACCCACTTTCGGTGCTCAGAAAATTCAGGGAAATTAACCCCAGACTCCTCCCAAAAAAACCACCAAAACCTAGAAAGGGTTTGGCCTAGTTTTGACCCCCAAAATTGATCCCAATTTCTCTTGTTCCACCAATGACTGGGAATTTCGGCCCACCTGAAGAAATCACTACTCTGCCCTCCCAAAATTTGTGCCAAATGCTAGCAAAATTTACCCTTGGAGGTCTCCACCAAATGCAGCTCCAATCAACCCCAAATACTTGACCCCTCAACTCCCACGTGTGGCTCAATGAAAGGCTCTTCGCAGGCCCACACAATCACTGGAAAATGGTGATGAGGCTATTGCAAAACCCTTCCAAAAATATGCCCAATCAGCCCTCCAAAAACCCAACAAATTTGGTGTCCACTCCTCTCTCCAAAGCCCAACAAATGCACTGCACCACAACTATCTCACCTAGGAAGTGCATACTCCCTTTCTATGCCCAAACTGCTAAGAAAGGACCCACGAATGAAGCGAAGAGATAAAAAATTAATAGAAATATATATATATATATATATATATATATATATATATATATATATATATTATTGAATGATGGTACAATTGTGGGAGGCCCCTGGCTTAAATACTGCCTCAAGTGCCTCTTGGTGATTCTTTGCCTAATTTAACTAATAATTACAGACTAATTAATTTTTACATAACATTGCCTTCCTCTTGAAAAGATGCTTTGTCCTCGAACCATGTGCAATGACGGCTGCTATTGACGAAATACTTCTATCTCCCAAGAAGCTTCTTCTTTTGGTAAGTCCTTCCACTTGATTAGGGATTCTTTGATTACTCGTGATCACAACTTCTTTTCCCTGATGGAGATGGTATCTTCTGGTTCTAGAATGACCCTTCATTTGTCATCTAAAGTCAGAAGTGTTGTTTGTGCTGATTGATGCTCACCAAGTGCTTTTTAAAGGTAGGATACATAGAAAACGTTGTGAACATGACTTTTATCAGGAAGGCTTAAACTGTATGCTACTTCGCTGATCATTTTGTTGATCTGGTAAGGTTCATAAAACCTTGGTGCCAATTTGTTTTTTCCCTTCTATTTTAAGGACAGTTGCTTGTAAGGCTGAAGCTTAACAAATATCCATTCTCCAACTTCAAATGCTCTCTCTGTTCTATTTCGGTCAACTTGCTACTTCATAGGATTTCTTGCATTATTTAGATTTTGTTTAAGAGTTTGGACGACTTTTTGGGTTTCTTCTAACTGGTTTTTAACAGTTGGAAGTTTCGCTTCGATAATAGCAAGTTCCTTCCATTTCGGAGGTTCGTAACCTAACAGAGCTTAAAATGGAGTCATTTTTGCTTACGTGTGGTAAGTAGAATTGTACCACCATTCAACGAGATGTAACTACAAAACCCAGTTATTTTGTTTGTCTGTGGCATAACAACGTAGGTAGGCTTCTAAACATTTATTGACAACCTCTGATTGGCCATCTGTTTGAGGATGGTAGGTTGAACTCATGTTGAGGTAGGTTCCTATATGATATAAAAATTCCTTCCGAAAATTGCCCTTACATTTGGCATCTCTATCGCTCACAATGACCTTGGGAAATCCATGTAATTTGTAAACATTTTTGCAAAATATCTCAGCGATATCTTTTGCTGAATATGATTTCTTCATTCCAATAAAGTGCACATACTTGGTGAGTTTGTCAACTATACTAGAATTTTATCCTTACCATCAAACACAAGTAAACCTTCGATAAAGTCCATTGATATTTCGTCCCATTTCTAATTTGGGATATTTAAGGGATGAAGTAGTACAAGTGTCATAATGTTCTCATTTTTATTCCTTGGGCATTTATCGCATTCTGCTACATATTTCTGAATATCGTTACTCATTCCCTTCCAAAAGAATGACTGGCGTGCATTCATAATTCTTTCCTTGTACCATAGAATAATGTTATGTAAAAATTAATTAGTCTGTAATTATTAGTTAAATTAGGCAAGGGGCGTGATCCCTGGGCATGATCTTTGATCATGCCCATTCACCAAGAGGCACCCGGGGCAGTATTTAAGCCAGGGGCTACCCACAATTGTACCATCATTCAATAATTAATATATATATATATATAAATTTTTTTTTTGGTTAATTTCTCATGCTTCGATCTTTTGTTGAAGTTTTGTGATTTCTTCTTTTAATCTTTTAATTTGTGTCTAGGTGTTATCTTGATATTCTTCTAAAGTAAACCATCTTTGACATTTTGGACAAGGTATTGTGCGATTTTTAAAAGTCGATAAATATTGATCCTCTGTTCGACAAAATGGACATCTCGTCCAAAGTGTAGAGTTATGTATGGAATCCATAGTTTCTTTGCTCATCTTTGAATTAGACTCCATTCGTTTTTTTTTTTTTTCCTTCAAAAATTGACTTGTTCTTTAAAATAAGTAACCTTCTATTTGATAAACATGAACACCTTTATAAAATCTTTTAACTTTTATTTTCCTCAATTATATATATATATATATATATATATATATTTTTTTTTTTTTTTTCCACTTAAAAAAAGGTTAATATGGCTCCTTTAGACCTTGGTAATGAATGCTTAAGTATTCAATTTCTTATTTTAATATATTAATATTTTTTCAAACACTTTTTTTTTGAACTTTACCATTAATATTTTTCTTTTTCTTTTTAAACTTTATTTTGTCCTATTTTTTTATAAACTTTTTTTTTCTATATATATTTATAATTTTTCTTTTTTCTTTTTGAAAAGTTACGACCCTCATGAAACATGGCTATTCACCTCTTTGGGGTATAATATAAATAATATGTTCACTTATGTGCCTTCGACTCGGTTAATTTTCTCCATGTAAAAAATAAAACTTACTATTCACATAAAGAGATTTTGTATTCCTTTTGTTCTTCTTTTACCTTGAAAATACCATGGGTTGCTAAAACCGCGAGCTTGTAGACCACTTAATGAATAATCGAGATAATCTTATCTACTCTTCCTTCTAGTTCTCTTATGTATGATTTTAAAGATATTTGGAAAGATTCCCTTTTGACTTTATCATGCACTTTTTATCAATAATGTAGAACCCTTATTTATTTATTTATTTTATTTTATATTGGAACTATTTTCTTTTATTTTTTTGTTTTCCCTTTAGTTTTTTTTTTTTTTAAACTTTCCTTCTCTCTTTCATTTTATTTTATTGTATTTTATTTTTTTAATTTTAATGGTCAAAGGCCTAGCGAAATGGAGAAACTCCAAAATTTAGTGTTGTGAATGCTTCAATTCTGATGGAAAAAAGGTTGACGAAGAGTTGATGGCCAAAGGCCGGGATCAACCAACATGGCTCTGATACCACCTGAAGCGAACAACTCAAAAATTAACAGAAATTTATATATATTTATTAATTATTGAATGATGGTACAATTGTGGGAGGCCCCTGGCTTAAATACTGCCTCGGGTGCCTCTTGGTGAATGGGCATGATCTTTGATCATACCCCTTGCCTAATTTAACTAATAATTACAGACTAATTAATTTTTACATAACAACGAATCTGTCGGTATAATCTTCGAAACAACTCTACAATGTGAGCTTGAACACCTCCTAGGGATGGCACTCGAAGTCCATCGAAGGTAGGGTGATATTTCCGCTTGGAGATCTCGTGTGCTGAACAACACTTTGTTGACTCAGCTAAGCAGCTTGAGCAAACAATTGTTTTGGTTGTCAAATGAGCAAAAGTCCCCAAAATGAGTCCCTCTACCTCTATTTATCTTGCTGCCCCTTTTCTTCCTCCATGTGGACCCCACAATTTGAGTTCACTTCTCTCTCTCTTCCCACCAATTCGAACTCTCCCATGGGGTGTGAATTCCCTTTGGAATGGCCCCCACATTCCACTTTCACTTTGATTTATCTCCTCTTCTAATGTTTGGGATTCTTCTTTCCTCAAAAGGTTGCGTGGGGTCCTTGTAACCCTCATTTCCTAAGTTTTAATGCCAAAATATCTCCCAATTGCCAAAACTGCAAAATAGAAATTCTTCTTAACAAAAAATAATTAATTGGGGATATTATGTTTTGGATTTTTTTAATGCAAATGCATATATATATATATATGCTTTCGAGATGCTTCACTTCCAAAATATATAATAGATGCTTTTGAGACACTTCGCTTCCAAAAACCTTCCTTGCTTCGTGCAACATTGTGATTATTAATTTTCCTTGAAAATCCTGCAACTACTATGATGAACAATCTGAAACTAAACATCATTTCACTAAGACACAAAATTTTTCTTAACAATAGATAAGCAACGAAATAATCACAAAGATAAAGATAATCACACAAATACATAGTTATTTTTCTAGGGAAACCCAACTGGGAAAATCCTCTCCATTGCTGTAGAATCTTTTGATAGAATCTAAAGAATTATATCTCTTACAGGGAAATTTATCACACCAGTAACTAACTCGTTCTCACTACTACACTAGCTAGAAACACCCTGCTACAACTTTGACCCAACTACTCCTTGCTTGCGGCCTTCCTGGCCCTCTTTCCTTGCGCAAGAGATCTCCTATTTCTTGCGCAAATCTAGTTGCAAGAAGGTCCCTATCACTACATATTGGACCCTCTACAATATGTTCTACCAGCAAGGCTCTTACACACAAAATGGTGCACACTCTCACAATCTAGTGAGCTGTGTCTTGTCATAGTGGTTCGTGAGAAAAACAATTGATTACAATTGTGCCTTTCGATCTCCTTCTGTTAGAAAATCAGAAAGGCAAAAATATTTTCTTTATCTTGAGAATCACTTGTGATATTGTTATGTACTTATTAACTTTCTTGTGTTCTTCTTTTACTTTAGTTCATCAAGTAATTACCAAAACCATAACATGAAGATCAAGGACATCAGAGGTAGGCAGACAACCAGGGCAAAACACCAATCTAGGGAAAACCCAGTGAGCAGCTCTTCCTTCAATAGTTTCGTGAGATAATCCAAGACTCCTTGACCTAGACTTCGTCCAATCACCAAATCAACCCTTCCTCCTTCTGCAGATGATAACCTTCCAGCAATAACTTTGACTTTGCAGCAACAACTTTGACCTGGTAGCGACAACTTCAACCTAAGTGCAACACTTCGAACTTGAAGCAACTATTCGACCTTGAAGCAATACTTCGACTGAGAAGCAACACTTCGACCTTGAAGCAGCAACATAATTTCAACCTAGATGTAGTACTTCGATCTTGCAACTGTAGCCCAAAAAATTCACACGTGAAAGAAATAGACACCCTAGAAACTTTGATCTTGCAATCTTTTCCTTCTTCTTGCAACTTCGCACTTTTCTGCTGCCTTTTCTTGGATATTGAACTTGTGTGAAAGTGTGTGCTCCAAATGAATTGAATTGCACTATATATATACCCTTTTCTGGAGTTCGAATTACCTTTATGTAGGCCAACTTGAACAGGTAAGGGCCGACTTGGTGTGGAGGTGACAAATTACATTTTTGACTCAGAATAAATTCTTTTTACATGATTCAAAAGCCCAAGAAGGGTCTCATTAGATGGACAATGACTCTAATGACTCAATATAAATCCTAGAAGTCTTCAATGGGGACTTTGACCTAAAACATGATGATCCAAGCATGAAACCAATGCTTTAATAAGTCATAATAATAATAATAATAATAATTCCTTTTTTTCTCTTTTGATAAATACATTTCATTATGACTCAAATACAATTATGAAGACCGAACCTAGTTACATTTATGAATATAATTCATAATAAAATAATAAATGTAAATATAAATATAATAATAATAAACGATAATTAATTAACTAATGATTAGTTAGTTAGTAATGAAGAAGCATGTCTTAGAGACATGGCCATTCGTGAAAGGGCACTTGCCTAGGGCACATAAGCAGGCCCTCATTCTCATTTATAATAATCCTACATCAATTCTTTTATACAATAAACAATTTACAATTGTTGTCCTACAATGGGTGTCTTTGTCTATGAAGTATTATAAATATTTCTGCTGCATATACGACTGTTGGTCATTACATTGGTATCAGAGCTACGTCTAATCTGGCCTTTGGCCATCAACCTATTGTCAACATGTTTGTCGTCATAATCAAAGCGTTTTGCTACATCAGTCTTGGAGATTCTCCATTCTGCCAAATTCATCATTAGGCCTTTGGCCATCAAAAGGAAATTTAAAAACAAATAAAAAAAATAAAAAAATAATACATTAGAGAAAAAAAAAGATCCAAAAAAAAAGAAGTGAAAAGAAAAATTTTAAAAATAAAAATAAAAAATATTTAATTTAATTAATTAAAATTATTTAATTAATTAAATTTATATTAAAAAAAAAATCAGTATAAAAAAAATGATAAAAAAAATAATTTCAAAAATAAAAATAAAATATAAAAAAAAAGTAAACAAAAAAATTAAAGGAATAGCCGTCGGCCATCCGACAGTAGCCATAATCGCAGAAAGGCACCACATTCGATTTCGCCACAGGCAACGCTGCCACAACCATTGCTCTCACAACCTTTGTCGGCGTGCCCCACTGCCCCCATCGTCACTTGCAACAGCAACTGATGCTGCCTCCGTCTGTGTGGTCATGACCCCCTCCGTCCTCAACTCCTCGTTGTCCGCCTGCCAACGAAACCTCAACTCGTAGCTATTCGTTGCCAACAAACTATTGTCCTTCATAGGATCCACGCTGCCGCCGCTTGACACAACAATCCTCCTCCAAAACTTCCGCTCAAGCATTGCCTTCTCCTCGCTTTGCAAACCTTATCCCTCCACGCAACCTTGCCTCCTCTTCTGTTTGACTCCCTGTGCCGCCGTCCCGACACCGGATCCTGTGCCGCCCCGACTCCCGCCAGCTTCTCTTTTCACAACCACGTGACTATCCGCAGTTAGTGGTGGTGACCACCGTCAACCATCGTAACTCGTCGATTCGGTTCATCCTGGTCGTACACGTCGATCCTGGGCGTTTTTTTGGTCAACACACACACACACATATATATCATAAACATTATAATTATATTTTTTAATTAAAATTATATAATTACAATTAGATTAATTAAATTATTTAAAAATATATATATAATAATTGATTTAATTAATTAAATTATCAATTTTTATTTATTTATTAATTAATTAAATTATTAAAAAAAAGAATATTGAAGGAATAATAAGTTTCATTTAAAAAAATATATATAAAAAAGAGAAAGTTAGGAAGGGTTACCTTAAAAACCCTAAAGCTAAATTCAAGACAAAAAAATGAAACCTGATTCGAAAATGACGAAGGAAGGACGTTTTTCTTGTAAAGGAGTTTTAATCACACATCACAAGTTTATTTCATTAAGATGGGCTATCCAAGGGAAAAACTTTAATATCGCTATCAGTATAAGCAACGATGAAAATTATATAAATATTAATTTGGCAAATCGACTGCTAATTTCAAATGCCAATGTAGGCGAAAAACAAAGCTTTTTGGAAAGGAATATGAAATTAATGATTTACAAATAACAGTAGATCATTATGAGTACATAGCCCAATTTTGTGTTGTAAAAATGTATGACATGGAGGTTGACATAATTCTTGGTCAACCTTGGTTTAGAGAATTGGGTGCGTTCATGTTAAACATAAAGATATATATATATATATATATATATATATATATATATATTTTTAAGGGAAAGATCATATTTTGAGACACGACAATGAAGACAAAATCGATATTGTCCTCACCAGAAGACTTTAAAGATGTTGGGAAATTAATACCTCAATATCGGAGAAGCAAAAAGAGCTTGAGGAGGCCAAACCCAATAAAAACGAAGAAAATTCTCGTTTAAAAGATCATATCCAGAAACTTCTTACACAAGTTAAAAAGTGTAAAACTAAAAAGCACAAGTTAGAACAAGAAAAATAAAGTTTTGACAAGAAATTCGATTAAACTCTGTGAGAGAAAGAAGAGGACAATTTATGCTTCAAAGACCTTAACAGAAAATTATTAGAACAAATCAAGTGTTTAAAAAACGAAAAGCTTGAATGCCAAAATAAAGTTGACTCAGGAAATGAGGAAGTCTTACGTTTCAAAAATCATAACCAAAATCTACTTAAAAAGATTAAAAAACTAAAGGATGATAAGAAATCACTGACGAATAGGTTCGAAGGAATTGCCGCAAAGGAAACGTCAAAATCGCTAGATGTAGTAGTTCAAGTTGGAGAAGAAGAAACAAACAATGACTCCCCTAATCTCACAGTTAAGGGAAATCCAAATCCTATTGAAGTGAAGATACATGCAGAAGTTGCAGTTCAAACGATAGACATTCCAAATGATGGTTCAGTCGCCAACTCAACAACAACAATGCCTGAAGAAAATTGGGAATCAACTGTTGAGATTTTGGGGTAGCATCGGATGTGCTCTAGATCCGAAACTTTTTGAAGGGGTTGGAAAACATGAGATCTCCAAAACCCAGAAAGCATTTGGAGAAATTCCATCTGGTGTAAAAGTTATTCAAATAATTAAATTTTTTAATGGGGACCCTAAGTCTAACTTAGGAATTAAAAAATTAAAGTGAATTAATTTACACATGTGATGAGAATGTTCTAAGTGACGTGGATCAAGCATTCTTTTAATCTTAGCCGTCGATTAGAGATTAGATTACGACTGTTTGTTTGCCAACAAGAAAAGTATAAAGGAAAGGCTTGGGGTTAGTTGGAGGATACACACATAGCAGAAGCACTGAAGCTAAGTCGAAATTTTGGGGCGGGGTTTGCTGAGGATTTCGAAGTGAGTTTGCGGTGCAGTTAGGGATAGAGATCGGCAAGGGATGATCTGATCCAAGGCAGAGAATAAAACAACAGAGAGGCAACATTGTACTAGGCAGTGCAGAGGCCAGCAGGAGGGACACAACCCAGCCAATCTGACACAGAGACGACGCAGACCCTTTTGGGTGACGCAAAGGCAGCACAAAGGCCTTCAGAGTGACGCAGGTGCAGCCTGTGCTTCGCAAAGGCTGTGTTGGGCTAGAGGGGCTGATGCAGAGGCTGGAGGAGCTACGCTGAGAGTTCCAGTGGGCTAGAAAGTGCTTGTTATCTATAATTCCCGTTTGAGGGTGTGATTCTGCCATATTTTCTGTCTCCAAGTGATAAGGTACAACTGTCATGTATTTTCTCTTTAATGAAAACCGTTTCTAGTGCCCAGAATGTTGTATTCAGATTATGCATAATAATAAAACCCTCTAGAGTCGCTACATTGGTTTTCCCGCATTGGGTTTTTCTGGGGACATTTGCACGAAAAATCTGTCATTTGTCATATGTGCGTGATGTTTAGTAAATGATCTGTATTTGTGTTTACTTCGAAGTTTGTTTGAATATTTAGTTAAATAACTTGTGTAATAAATCAAGTAGGAGAAGTAAATCAACAGTTAGTAGTAGGGCTTCTATAATAAGGATTTAGAAATTTTCACATGGTATTAGAGCATTGTAGATCAAGCTGAACGACCAACAAAGCGGCTGAAGATATTTGCTGCAGGAAGGGCAACTGAAGCAACACTGATCCGGAAGAAGGCAACACAGCACCAGAGGGACAACAGACCCTGCAAGGGTGACGCACAGCCAGTCTGCTCACGCAGAGGCTGACGTAGCTCCAAAGAGGTGACACAGAGCCAGCTTGCTCACACAGAGGTTGATGCAGCACCAGGAGAGGGATGCTGAGCTAGTCTGCTCACGCAGAGGCTAACGCAACACTAGAAGGGCGACACAATCTTAGTTGGTGAGTTGTTGTGTAGTTTGCCAACCCTGGAAGTGCAGTTTCTGATCTTCAGAAGTTGCTGGTGTGGCATAGGTTCTTTCGGTGCAGAACAATGCCTAGAAAAGGTGACAAAAAGCGGGAGGAGAACAGTCGCTCAGTAGATTTGTGCCAAAGAAATCTGAGATACGATCAGGAGGGTGATCGTAGAGGAATGATTCAGGAGATTTGGCGGAGGATTTCTAGGAGGGAAATCAATTGTCAGAGGGAGAAACTACTCTGGAGGGTTTCTATTGCCAAGAAACCCAGATCCGGTCTTCTGTTGAGTGCAGCAGCAGTAGAAGGGAGAGGAGTACTCGCTTCGACATATCTGAGCTAGATGGCCCCATACGGACTGCATGATCAGGATAGGTTGGACAGTGTGTCCAACTTCGCGATCTGGAAGGCTAGAATCTTGTCAGTCCTGGAAGAGTACGACATCATAGACCACGCGGGAAATGTCTTAGTTGTGTCGACTGATACAGACACTTTGAAGAAGTTTAACGAGAATCAGGCGCGGTCAAAGCGCTTGATCATGGATGGGGTGAAGGATCATGTGGTCCCACACATTGCTGAAAAGAAGACAACAAATGAGGCGCGGACAACTCTGAACACATTGTATCAAGGCATCTTCGTCCAACGGAAAATGCTTCTAGAGAACCAGATGGGGATGTTCTAGATGCATAAGGGGGAAGAGATCGATCCATTCCTCTCTAGATTGCAGACTATCTGGGATCAGCTAATTGCCATAGGGGCAACTCCGAATGAAGGGCTCTTGGTAAGGACTGCCCTGAATACAGTCACTGATGAGTGGGAGACCTTTGTCCAAAGCATTTTGGGCAGAGCACAACTCCTTAATTGGGGTGACATGTGGGCTATCCTTCGACAGGAGGAGATCCGACGGATAACCAAGAGGGAATTCAACAGTGGAAGTAGCAAAGTGAAGAAGGAAGAGGAGGAGGATGCGACCCTTGCATCAAAGGGACAACGACAACAAGGGAAGAAGAAGAAGGACCTATCAAAGGTCCGATGATTTAAATGTGGCGAACTTGGACAGTTCGCAAGCACTTGTCCGAAGAGGAAGGACAAGGAATCTTCTGATTCCAAGTCAGCAGCAGCTAGAGGGGACAGTGGTAGTGAGGATGATGTGGCGATAAGTGCTCATGTGCCTCGAGAGAAGAGGTGTGGTGATATTGATTTGTAGAGAAGCTACAGATGGAAGGTAGGATCCTTGAGGTGCCTAGACTCTTGGATCACATACGAGCTACAGGAGCCTTAAGACAGTAGCAGGATGACTGGAGCAGTGGGTGCAGAAGATCATGATGAAGTAGAGGCAGAGCTGGGATGCTGTAGATTGGAGCAGCAGTGTAGAGGCTGATGGGACTTCAACAATGCAAAGGGGCAGTGCTTATGCAGTGTAGAGCATCAACAACAAGTGGCTTCAGAGAGACAGTGCAGCGCAACAGCTGAGGGAGCTTCATTGATGAGATGCAGCCTGATTGACTTGTCTGTCAGTGATTGGGTAGGTGTCCTTCAATTGCTTACTTCTCAGCAACTAAGTTGCAATGTAGCGGTTGGCAGCACAATGCAACAATTTGAGAGGGAGTTGCAGTACAAATGTTACAGTGTCGGTGACAAAGACATGGGCAACAGTGCAGAGAGCATCAACGCAGTGGATGAAGGGCAACAGGCCAAGCATCAGCGCGAAGATTGATGCCAGAGATCAGGGCAATGCTTCAATGTGGAAGTATTGCTAGAGCACACTCCTTGCTAAGAGGGAGTGTTGAGATTTTGGGGTAGCATCGGATGTGCTCTAGCTTCGAAACTTTGTGGAGGGGTTGGAACACATGAGATCTCTAAGACCGAGAAAGCGTTTGGAGAAATTCCATCTAGTGTAAAAGTTAATCAAATAATTAAATTTTTTAATGGGGACCCTAAGTCTAAGTTAGGGAAATTAAAAAATTAAAGTGAATTAATTTACACATGTGATGAGAATGTTCTAAGTGACGTGGATCAAGCATTCTTTTAATATTAGCCGTCGATTAGAGATTAGATCACGACCGTTGGTTTGCCAACGAGAAAAGTATAAAGGAAAGGCTTGGGGTCAGTTGGAGGACACACACACATAGCAGAAGCACTGAAGCTAAGTCGAAATTATGGGAAACAAAAGGTGGCCAAGAGGATGCACAACAATTCTGAGCAACCTTCAAGACAAGATGTTGCAAGAAGAGAACCCACAAGCCTAGGAGAGGCACGATTGGGTAGACTTATTGTAAAGTTGTTTTGTAAAATGTGTAAGTACTTGTTGTCATTACCTGTTTAGGTACTTTTGTAAAGTGAACATTTATTGTCACTATGTTCAACAAGTAGATGTTTTTCATTCATGTATGTATTGGCTTGTTATAGTGCAAATCTTCAAGGACTTTTGTGAATGTACAACATTTTCGTTCAAGTTGTCTACAAGTTTGTCATATGTTCACCTATACAAGTATTCGATTTGAAACTTGTGTGAATAGAGTCTTGTGGGTAAGATGACTATGTTTTGTAGACAAGGCCAAGCATATAATGAAACATTTATGCAGTAATGTACTAATGTACAAATTCAGCTTGAAGACATTAAAACGAATTTATGTTGTTTCTGATTTCCAAGATGGAGTCAAGTTTGTCTTCAACAATTTAACTTCAAGGATGAAGTGTTTTCAAGCCATGCAAAGATGAGGGTAAAGAGCATGTTCAGATTCCACTCAACAATATTTTTATTCCTGCAACAACGATAAGAATGTTGGCTCGATTCTTGATAGGACAACAGGTCTTCATGAGGATGATAAGTGAGGTGCCTTGATTGGGGCTTGAAGGGCACCAATTGAAAATTTTGTAATTTGGATTGAGTTTTGTGGGTATTTTGAGTTCCAACCTATTTATATTGACTAGGGAAGTAAACTTTTGGAATCCAAAAGTTCCTAGTGGGGAGGTGTGATCAGGTGATCAAATTTTTACTCAAAATCAAAGTTCTTAGAATGACACGAAACCTGAACAACCATGAAGTATTCGTCGTTCTGAATCGAACGACATTCGTTTCACCTCAATCCGACACACGGAGCTCAAGTTATAGCCTGCTGATCGTTTTCCCAAACAAGAAAATTTAGCAAAAAATTGTAGACTCATAATAACTAAAAGGCTTTGAAGTAAATAACAAAGATACTCATGTTTGTAGACTCAAGAAGGCCCTATATGGCTTGAAGCAAGCACCTAGGGCATGGTATGCCAAAATGGATGCATACCTTCTAAGACTTGGGTTCATGAAGAGTACTCCTATGATCACCAATCTCAAGAAGTTGAGGGGCTTTGACTCAAGTCTCATGGATCCTACCTCTTATCGTCAATTGGTGGGTTCTCTGATGTGTTTGGTAAATACTAGGCTAGACATATGTTTTGTTGTAAACATTCTTAGTCAGTTTCAGTTGGAGCCTCGTCATGATCACTGGATAGCTGCCAAACATACGTTGAGATATCTTCGTGGTACTATACATCACTTCCTACAGTATGATAGCAAGGAAGTCAAGCTAATTGGCTTCATAGATTCTGATTGGGGTGGTAGTGAGACCGATGGTAGAAGCACTACAGGTGGATGCTTTAGTTTGGGATCTACTATGATCTCATGGATGAGTAGAAAGCAAGATCCCGTTGCTTTGAGTAGTGCTGAGGCAGAATATGTGGCTGCATGTGAAGTAGGAAAGGAGGTTGTATGGTTGAGGAAGCTTTTGACATATTTGTTCGAGAAGTCTCTGGGTCCTATTGTGATCAACTGTGATAATCAAAGCTGCATCAAGATGTCTATAGATCCTGTGTTTCATGCTAGGACGAAGCATATCAACAATAAGTTCCACTACATTAGGAACTTGTGCAAGATGGGATTGTGAAGCTGGAGTATGTCCCGACAAACGATTAGGTAGCTGACAAATTAACAAAGCCTCTTCCTAATAAGAAATTTGAATATCATAGAAACATACTTGGTTTAGTAGATATTGCTGATTTTATTGATGATAAAAGTTTGGAAGAGATGTGTTGAGGCTTTGTGAGTGAAGCATTGCCTGGGAGGACATGAGGCCAACACTTTGTGTTGATGTCTAGATCTCGAAGTAGGGAGGGTGGCGTTGGTATGAAAGCTCTGACCTCAAATACACACCTAGATCCTTGGGTTGGTGGTTAGCAAGTAATCGTAATGGTACCTAGAGAGGCAGAAAGCTTTATTGCACCTTAGTTCCACTCAGATAGAATTCCTTGGTCAGGAATCTAGTCCATGGCATTGTGGTGCCTAAACTGTTGAGAGACATTGGATAGATTGCCTCGGTCAAGAATCTAGTTCATGGCATTGCGGTGCCTAAACTCTTCATAGTTCATATAGCTTGAGATCTTCCTCGTACTTGTTATGAATAACTAGGTTCGGTCTTCATAAATGTATTTGAGACATTATGTAATGTACTTGTCAAAAGAATAAAGAAAATAATTTTTACAATGACTTATTAAAGCACAAGTTTCATGCTTGGGTCATCATTTTATTAGTCAAAGCCCCCATTGTGGACCCCTAGGATTAATATTGAGTCATTAGAGTAATTGTATATTTTTTGAGACCCTTCTTGGGCTTTTGAATCATGTAAAAATAATTATTTTTGAGTAAAATATGATTATGTCACCTCCACACCAAGTCGGCCTCAATTTCGGCAATTCGACCTCACCTAGAGCCATATATTGGAGCAGATCGAATTCATTTGAACACACTCTCACACATGTTCGATATCACAAGAAGAGCTGGAAAAAGTGCGAAGTTAGCAAAGGAGGCTAAAAGAAGTGCGAGTTTGGCTAAGAAGGAAGGAAAAGAGAAAATCAAAGTTTTGGGCTCTCTCTCTCTCTCTCGGCCTATTTTGGAAGATCAAAGTCTCTTTGTCAAAACGAAGTTGTTGCTGCTGCCAGTTGCTGCTTGTTGCTGCATAGTCGAAGTTGCTGGTGTCAAAGTCCTACTGCTGCAAGGTCGAAGATTTGGAAGGGCTAACTTGGTGTGGAGGAAGGTCTGGTCTGTGTCTCGGTTGAAGAGTCTCAGGAAAAGCTATTGAAGAAAGAGAATTTTGATTGGGTTTTCCCCTAAAGAGGGGTTTTGCCTTGGCAGAGTGCCTACATCTTGTGTCTCGTGTTCTTGTGATCTTCATACACACATAACTTGTTAATTTCTTGATGAAAGATAATATAATAAAGAAGTAAAAGAAGCCAACATAATTCACAAGTAATCATCAAGAAGAATAAATCAAACCCTAATCTACTTGCATTGATTTCTCAACAGTACCGATCTCCTTTTATAGCCTTCTTCAAGAGGGATCGATCCAATAACAGTCAAGCCAACTTGACAAATTTTGGAGGGAAAACATTTTGAATTCAAATTGGCTTGTAAACTATATTTTCTTTGACCATATTATTTTAAATAATTCTTTTGACCAAATTTGAATCTTTCTTGGGGGTATAATGGACTTTCTTTTGGGGTAGAAGGGATTCTATGGTTATTCATACTGAAGCTATCCATATTATAACATGTTATGACACCTAAATACTATCATCCATCATGGCTTTCAACACCAGCACCTAGGGGGGGAGCAGGAGAAAACCACACCTAGATCCATAGGTTCTATCTGGTTATATGAAAGCATTGGATAAATTAGACCCTGATGAGGAGTCTGCCATGTTGCGAAAACATTTGAGAAACTATATACATAGCACTAGTCCATTTGGGAGCATGCATGCAATTAGAGATCGAGAGAATTTATCTTCTCTTGAGTGGTGGAACATGGATGGAGGTGCTACTCCACTTATACAAACTTTGGCATTGCGGGTGCTATCACAGGTGGTAAACACGTTCTATAGAGAGGTGTTGGAGCTCTTATTCTTTCATCCACAGTGTTAAAAGGAACAGGTTAAATTTAGACTGGGAAGAGAGCTTGGTTTATGTTCACTACAACTTGCGATTGTTGTCCCATTACTGTGATGATGCAAAGACTAATAAAGACCTGAAGGTATGGGACAAGAATCAAGAGTAGCCCAATTTGGAGGATGGAGTGTTGCGATTAGAGGAATTGGAGGATGCTCTTATCTAGGATGATGATGATTGAGCTGAGATGCCACTCCCATTCAGTCCCATGGTTCCCAGGTTCCATGCTTCAACACCAACATCATGGGCTTCATCTTCATTAGTTCCACTGCCACAACTTCCAGAGTCACCATCTTCTTCATTGCTAGCACATGAAGGTTCTCATACTGTTCGTGGTAGAAGGGGGAGAGATTAGTGGATATATTCACAGTTTACTACTTTTGTCATAGATTAGACTTGTAGTCTTGTTGTGAATTTAAACTTTTCTGTCTTACTCTTCCTAGTTTAATGTGTACTTGAGTCTTAGTGGTGGCCTATTTTGTAAACATTATTATTTGAATTTTGGAAATGACTTATGTTTTTATTTATTTATTTATTAATTTTAATTTTTATCAGGAGGGAAACCGGTAACGAGAACCATACAATCATATCTGCCACACAAGATCACATCGCGTTGCTGCCAATGAAAACCCTCCTGGCTGGCATCATCCCCCGTTGACAATACACAGCAAGGTTCACAGGCTTACGCCTGACGGGCACCCACGGGGTTTGAACCGGTGACCTTTACAAACGAGTGCCTTAACAGAACACTCAATCACCAACAAGCCGCCACCCCGTGGGTTTGGACATGACTCATGTTGATAGTTGCTCACTTGCTAGATAAGTTACTTGAATGTTTGATGAATTTATCTTCTAAATGTTTTATGTTTTATGATATGCTTAAAAATTTGATGTATGTTTGTAATTGCTAGAATCTAGATGGTTGATGCTCGAATAATTAATCATTGATGTACAATGGAATCATGGATGCCATATCTATCTTGATTTATGTAAAATATGCATGTTTTAATGTCTTATACAACTAATTTGGTATTTTGGATGTTTTTTTTAATATAAATGCAAATCTCTCTCTCTCTCTCTCTCTCTCTCTCTCTCTATATATATATATATATAGTAGACACTTCTGAGCGCTCCGCTTCCTAGATTATTGGGAAATGACGCTTCCACATCCCTTCTTCCAAAAAATGTCCTTGCTTTGTCCCCGCTTCGTGCAACATTGGTTGTGATTGCTCAACCTCCTAATTGTCTATTGGTGAATATATAATGACATGCAGAAGACTTAAAAATTTCATGATTCTTGGTCATTTCTAGTGTCCTATGGAGTCCACATAATGATCCTTTATACGTATATGTTATACTAATAATAGAGGCATACTTCATTTTTAATGCTTTTATACATGGTTGTCAGTTATGTGTGTGCAATCAATTAATTTGTACATGTATTTCATTCCTTCTCTGCTCTTTCATGAAGTTGCAGATCTTCTGCTATTTGCATTTGTGCAGGAACATCTCACCTTAATAGATGCAACAATTCAAAAAGACCAGTACCATTCTGACACACATCCATATTTTTGAAATGAAGGACATGCTAAACATAATACAAATGACACATTTAAGCAATGAGGGTAGTAAACATAATACCTTAGGAACTAGCATTATAACTCCCAGTTGCTTTATTTCAGTTTCTGCTATTTACAAAGAATTTAATCTCTCCGTTGCAAAAGGCTTTATTTCTCAACAAACTTACCTTTTGAGTTTGGTATAAAGTTCTAAACTTGATATGATACATTTTCAGTTCATTTCATTTGGTTTCTTCTTCCATTCATTTTCAGGTTTTTTATTTGTTTTTCCTGTGCCTTGATACGTTGGTTTATGTTTTGCAGTAACCTCTATGGCATTTCTGGTTGGTATAGCAGGCTTCTTTCTAATGCTTTCTCCAGCTAGCAACCCTGTTTTATACAATTATGACATTACTAATTGCCAGTGCTGGTCTGGTTTTTGCAAATGGAAATCTGGCATATGACACAATTTTAGGAGGTAATTGAAGCATTAGTTTTCCCTTGCTAGAACATTTTAACGCTATTTTCATTTTCAAAGATTTTTCAGAAATATGATAAGAATGAGCATTAGTTTAAACTAAGCTTCTATAGTTTAAACCAGGTTTCTGTTTTTGAGTAGGTTATGTCCTGGCATGTTTCTTTGTTGCAAATTGTGATGTGAATGATGAAAGACTCCGATTTCAATAGTTTTCGAGAAACATAAAACGTTTTTTTCATTAACTTCTTTATTGCCTCTGACGATAGAACCATGAACATACTATTAATTAGTAGACGAAAGATGGATCTGATATTATGTCCTTTATGGTTGTGGTGTATATCAAAGGCCTTTCTTGAGTGGAACAAGCTCAAAAAAGTTGGATCCCATAGTACGTGCGTCGTTCATGGTTGTGGTGCATATCAGAGGCCTTTTTTGAGTGGATCAAACTCATTAGTGGCGATTGAAACCATGATTTCTGAAGGTATAAAAGTTCAATTCTGAAAGCACAGTGCAAAATTTGACTGGTTGGGAATGCCAGACATGTTTCTGGTGGTATTCCAGTACTATATCAAGAATAAATGGCAATATCTTGAAAATTTAAATTCTAGACAATTAGGTGGTGAGATAACTTCGAGAGTTATGGGGGCCGTGAGGGTTGTGTGGTTGACTAAGCACCTCATACATGCATTGTCAAACAACATTCCATGGCTTACGGTTACTTAAGCTTTATGAATATTGAAAATCTTATTTTGGCCATTTAATCACTGCAGAAATTCAATATGTAGGTTGTTAAAAGTTATCAAGCAATAACATGTATTAAGTTCCAAATATTATCTAAGCAGGTTCATGTTTTTCAATCAAAATCCTAATTTGCTATGATTGTACAAGATTAAGGGGCATATTATAAATAAAATGTTAAGAACTTTAAATGTTTTTAATCGTGATACAATACCTTCCAACATAGTTATCTTCTAACATAGTTTTTCCTCTCCCAAGCCTTTTCATCTCTTCCTCTGCAAATATTAATTATGAAAATGTTTCACAGTATAGACAGATATTTTTGAATTGTACATTCAAGTCAGTTTGCAAGATCAGAAGACCTATTTTGGTTTACGGCCTGGCATGAGTGTTGATTTTCTAGTGCTAATTAGACAAGCACAATTTTCTGCAACTGATAATTACTTCCAATGATATATGATATTGCTTTAGCATACCCTAGTGTTGATTTTTCAAGGTCTTGTAATCTGATAATTACTTCTAATGATTTAATTCTTATTATATTCACATTCATCAAAAAACAATTACACAAAATGTCAGCAGGATCATAAAGAGGCAGCCAAACAAGAGACAAATATTTACCCTCGGAGAACCCTCTTCTAGGGAAAAACCCAGCAACCTTTTCTTAGAGAAATTAATCTCGTTCAACAAGAATAACAATCTGATATTCAATCAGAAACAAGGTCAAACTGACCATAAGCAAACTCCTACTCCATTTTTGTCAATTTTGAACATATCAGAGGTATTGTGGATACCTAAGGTCAAACCTGGTCAAACAGAGATAAGTAGCCTCAGAAATTCAATTGACTGTTGTTGATTTGTGTAGCTAGGGAGGTACTCCCACACCCTAGGGTACTGGGTTTGGGAGAAGTTTGACCCACATGGGCTTTGTGGGCAACTGTACCCAAGCAGTGGGTTTTGCACCCAAAGTTGTGGGTGCGAAACTGAGAGGAGATTTTGATATTTTGTTCATTGAGGGCATGCGGAGCACCCTTGGAGGGCTAAGGGGCACCTAAGGCATCAATGGCGTGGATTTTGTTGAATGAAAATAAATTTTGTCTTATGTTTTATGGATTTTAAAGAATTGTTTGGGTCGGCTTGGAAGTATGTGATGACCCTTGGTGGCTAAGGGAAACCCACCAAGAACTCTATAAAAGGAAGGCAAGTGAGCTCATTCAACACGTCCATCCACGTGCAATCAATCAAGTGGAGAGACAAATTTGATCTGGCCGCAGAGCTAGAATGACAAATCTGAAGTGAAGAAGAAGACGAGTTTGGCATCTTTCTTGTGTTTTGGATAGGCCGAGTAGGAGTTGCTAGCTAAGTTTGATAAGAGTATTTCTGGGCTCAAGTTTGTGACAAGGCCGCATTGTAATTTGAGCTTCTGAAGGAGGGTCGATCCCCTGTTTGGATGCTAGACAGAGGTAGTACAACCTTGGAACAACAGAGATAAAAATGGTCAATTTTCCTTGAGTAATAGTGCAGGAGTTCAGGGTCTTGTGGTGAGGTTTGTTGCTGATTTGGAGGTACGTTTGTAGGCCAAGTTATGATTGTTTTATGAATGTGACAGAAGCCCTAAAGACGACCGAAAACTTCAGTGAATCTATAATATTCTCAATTAGCAGCTTCTAATTGGAAATATTAATTTTTATTTTTCTAATGATCAGCCATAAATAAAAAGGGTGTTGGGACCCATAACCCAACTTAGGAGAAATAATCTTCCTAAAGTCACTTAAACAACATGATGCTTTCAGTGTGGGGCTCAGGGGGACCAAGTGACAGTGCAGGGGCAGCGTGGGCCAGGACAACACAGAGTAGGCAGGGCAACGTGGCAAAGGAGGACAACGTAGCGTAGTGGGGCCCAAGGGGATGTTAGGTTCTCAAGCATAAAAGGGAGTGAGGGCCTAGCTTTTCATTCATTCTATTATGCACTTTCAAAATTTATGTCTAACATATATTGAGCATGCTTACGCTGTTTAGCTAAGTTTGCAAGTGTTGTTCAACACACTGGTGTCTCCGAGCGAAGATCCCAACCTTAGCCTCGAGGAACTTCGAGTGCCCGCTTAGGTGAGGAGATTCACCATCAATGTACAGAGCAGAGAATGCAGAACCATTCATCCAGGAGTTACGCAGTCATCAGGTAGCGCAGTCACTCAGAGAGATTACACAGTCTTGAAGGAGGGGCAACTCTGGGAGTGAGGGAGATTCAGGAGTTTCAGTCCGGGAGAAGTGTGAGGGGATCAACCCTTCACAAGTGGTGTTTTGGAGTAGTGAGGGGCCAACATTTCCAGTCATTCAGCTCAGAAGCCTGCGTACTCACTAGGAGTGCATAATTTTCCCAAGGGGGTCAAATTATGGCATCATCCTTTCCGGAATTCCTTCCTATCTTTTTCCGAGTTTTGGGAGGAGAGTTCATAGCCAGAGTTTCAGAATTTTCTGAGCAAGGGAACAACCCCAAAGAGCAACTCCATTCCAGCCAGAAGTGGCACTTTCCAACAACAACAACAACTTAGGGAGTTACACAGTCACTAGCAAAAGCATCCATCCATAGCAAGGCTTTGAGAGATATTTCAGCTTGCCTTGAGCAAGCCAAGGTGCCATCATTCTGATCACCTTCTTGTACTCATTCCCTATTTCCAGATATATAATAAAATGTCTCAACTTTTCTGAAACATTTGCAATGATTTTTATGGTGCATCTCTATTAACTGTAGTTTTTGTTTATGTTGCTTTGTATTGCTGTTTATTTCTTATTCAGAATATTACAGTGGTGTCAGAGCTCATAAACTTGGCTCAGCTTGTGGAGAAGATCAGTCTTATGACACTCGGAGACAGAATACATCACCTACCGGAAGCTGCGGTACATGAGTAAAGAGCGAAGACTCGAGCCCACATTTGGTGAAGGGGACTGCGTTCCAGTAGAGGACGCAGAGGAGGAAGCACCCATGGCAGATGAAGTAGATGACGAGCAGGAGTTCAGTAATCTCCTCTTGAAGTTTGTACAAGGACTCTCCAGAAAAATAGAGGAGATGGGTCAGAAGATTGCTGGGGAGAACAAACAGCGTGAGACCCCAAGGGGATTTCACATCGGAGTGTTGAGAATGTGGAGGGCTTAGGATTAATACAAATTCTTTTCTTGATAATTACGTGTGAGCTTGCTTGTGTATCTTATGTATTCTCTTTGTTAATATTTCATCAAATTAATTATCAAAACGCACAGGACACAAATGTTTAATCAGAAGTAACACTTTTATTGTAGGAAGGTAAATCACAGATTTACCTTCCTTACATTACACTTCAGATCTGCATTTCAGCACTTCACATTGACCTTCAGAACTTAGACCTTCAGACTTCGCTTTTACCTTCAGACCTTGGACCTTCAGACTTCGTTTTTACCTTCAGATCTGCATTGTTCTTTCAATTTGTACTCCTGTACCTTCCGCCATTTATACTCTTGAATCTGCACCAAATTCTGTCCTTTAGATCCACACTTTTCAACTGCTATATAACCTTAGATAGATCTGCATTTCCTGTTCCTTTTCAACACTGTCCAACCTCAGACTGATTCGCAAATTCTGCTCCTTTTTCAATGCTATTCAATCTCATACTAATCCGCAATTCTTATCACTGAGATCTTGACCAAAAATCTCAGACATGTCTCAATTCTGTTCACTGTAATTTATGCGAAGTTTTCTGGCCTATTTATAGTTATTCGACCCTATAATTAGCCGACCTATTTAGTGAACTGTTGGGACATAATTTGAGCCGACCTTTCCAGCATTTTTCAAGCCGACTTTACAAGGTTTATCTCCAGCATCTTGTCCACTGTTTATAGGCTGTTTTGAGGAGATGTTCCAACGCTGATCTTGAGCACCATATTTGTTGAGAGCTTCTTTACAAGGTCTTGGAGCATATCCATCTGAACTGGATCCTTCATGATTTTGACACTTAATCCTATTTATACCCAGAAGACAAGAACCTAATAGACATCAAGAAGAAGTCTATCTACATAATAAAATCTTGCTCATGAAACCCATGAAGCAAGTACAACAAAATACATTTTATTATCTTTGTCTCCTTCTTTTCATATTTACATAGTCAACATGAAGACTGACCTAGTTACATTTTACAACACGGAGAAGGGTCTGACACTTCTCATCACACACAGGAGCAGAACATAGCGCAGCAGGTGGTGCTACGCACTCCCCCACGTTCCACTATGCCCACATTCTTTACCTCTATCTTGACTAGATTGTAGGATTTGTGCAACTTCTTTACTTCTTGATTCCATTTCCAAGAATTTACCTATCCATAATTGACTGTATTTTTAGCGTTCTTCTGCTTTCTTCTTTTATATGATAAATTATTTGTCTTCCAATAATTAAGACAAGGATGGAGGTCAAAACAATGACTCTCCATATGACCATTTCTTTTACAATGCTAATATTTAAAAAAATGGAATATATTCAAATAATATTTCACTCACAAACTGAATTGGTTTGGAGAAATCTGGAATATAAAAGTTGTTTTCTTTGGTGTATCCCAATTTGTGTCGATTATCGTTGAATGATATTTCTTCCCAATGTATGATAACCATCTTAGAAAGACCGTTTTCTTGTTAATTTTCTTCTTCACAATCGCTATTGTTGTTGATATTTTGTGCTTGATTCATTGAATCCATTAAATCATCTATATCACATTGTGCATCAATCCCATGTATTAAGTCTTGAGTATCACAAATTACCTCAACTTTTTCCATTATAGCAGTTGTATCACATGCTACATCAAACTTTTGGATAGTTATTTAGTACAACATGTTGCATCAATTTTCTATAGTAGCTCCATTTTGTCACAAATTTCATTAACATGTTGGATGAGTTCAGTGGTTTAAATTGCATCTATTGTTTGAAAGAGATCTTTTATGTCACATTGGATTGCATCTATCTTGGTTCTACATCTTGCTTTTGCCTCAATTTTATCTGGAGTGCATCAACAAATTTTTCTTTCATCCATATTTCATTTTGAAGATATTTTGTAGATGCTAGTGTGTTAGCCATTTAATTAATTATATTTTGACGTTTTTGTAATTTTCACTCAAGGATTTTAATTTAATTGTGCAAGTCATGATTGCACTCTTACAATTATTTAATTTTTTGAGATGCATTTTGTAAACATTTTCCTCCTTTACCCAATTTAGACTTAAGACACTTGTACTCGCTTTATTATTACACTCACTTGATTATGTTACCTTAGGGTGTCAAGTACTACCAATAATGCACCCTAAAGTGTGATTACAATCTTGAATTTGAGTTACCTCAATTACAATGACTTGAATTTTGACAACAATGATTGACTTGGTTGACCCCCTTATTCAATTCCTCACAGGTCACATTATAATAGATCTTCAAAAATGTACATTAGACCCCTTAAGCTATGAAAACCTTATAACTTAACTCTTTTAAAAAAACACCCCTTACTGATAGCAAGAGTTCAAGCTTTCACCCTGTTCATTCTAATGAACCTTCATTACTATGAAGTTTCCATGATAAATAAATGTATTTTAAACTAAATTCTTAGATTGATCTTTATACCTCCCACTTCACTTTTTGTGATGCCTATATTCTCCTTTATAATATCCTACGAATTTATTGCTTTTCACTCTTATGACTTAAATAATTCACAGTTTTATTCCGTCGACTTTCAAAATCATAACTACAACCTTTTTTCTTCATATTAAATTTGGCAATACTATCAATTTAATACTTTTAAGAACTTGGCATCTAACTAAAATAATAATTGTTCAAACCTATGCGTCTGCAAATAGATTTGAAGGATGACACCTATTTCAAAGAGATTTCATGGTCCAATGATGCATAGACACATAAATTAATGTAAGGCAAAGTATGGAAGAAGAGATATGCAACTCTCAGGTGAGTCACGCTTAATCTGAAGACTACCCACACTCACAACTTGATTCAATCAACCAGAAAACACATACATATATAGGATTAGAAATCGGATGAGGAGTTTGAACAACTTCCTCGTAACTAGGATCTAAAAACTAAATAAAACCCACAAACTTAATGAGACACAACAAATAACTAATAATAATATAATATAGAAAACTCTATATTTCTCCATTATTCTAAGTCTCCCCCTTAATAAAGAAATGTGTTTTCTAACACACATAACATAGTTCTAAATGACTCATGCTTTTCCTTTCCTAGAGGCTTTGTAAATATGTCACCCACATTATCACTAGTATTACAATAAATTAAAGTAATTTCTTTAGATTGCATATTTTCCCTGGAAAAATGGTAATGAGTTTCAATATGTTTTGATCTTGCATGTTACACAAGATTGTTGGCTAATTTGATAGAGCTTTTATTGTCACACGTAATAATTGTTGGCATTTTCTGTTCTTCTCCAACATCTTAAGAATTTGTCGCAACCAAATTGCTTCACACATAGCACTACAAAAAGCTTTATATTCAACTTCAATTGATGATAAAGAAATGGTTGTCTTGTTGCTCCAGACCATGATCCTAGATCCAATGATGAAATCATATCTTGAATTTGATCTTATGTCACTAGGGTTCCCGACCCAATTTAAATTAGAATAACCTACCAAATCAACATCAAAATCATCAATATATTTAATACCATAATTAACAATCCCCTTAAGATATCAGAGGACCCCCTTCATTGCTTTCCAATGGCTTTCAAGAGACTTGGCCATGAACTGACTCAACATGTTGACTAAATATGCAATATATGGCCTGGTTGTAGTGTGATAGTTCAAACTTCCCACTAACTTATGATAAAACGTGTCATCATCATTGTAGAGTTTTTCATACTATTCTAAAGGTACTAATATTACTTTACATTGATCCATTTTCAACCTTTTGAGTAGCTCTATGATATATGTACTTTGTGTAACCATAGTTTGTCCAACTTCTCTCCATATCCTAGGACCTAAACAATAATGCAATTCACCAAGGTATTTCATTTCAAACACCTGTGGCAATTTCCCTTTAACTTCATTATATAAGCATTTCATGTTATTATAATATCATCAGCATACAGGAAAATCAAAACAACATGCCCCTTATGATTTGTTTTGATTTAGAGATTAGGGTCACTTTGACTATTCATAAAACCCTAATTTAGAAAGAAGGAATCAATCTTTTCATACCATGATCTTGGTGCCTATTTCAACCCATATAATGCTTTCTTTAATTTACAAACAAGGTGTTCTTAAACATTTTTAACAAACCCTTCTGAATGAGTAAGATGTACTTCTTCTTTTAGTTCCCCACTGAAACAGACTGACTTAACATATAGTTGTTGAAATTTCCATTTATGTTTTGTAGCTAAAGAAATCATCAATATAATTGTATTTAACTTAGCTATAGGTGCAAAGGTTTCATCACAATCACTTCCCTCTTTTTGTGAATAACCTTTGGAAACCAATCTAGCTTCGTATTTATCTACACTCCCATCAACTTTAAATTTGGATTTGAACAACCATTTGCATCCTATGGGTACTCTATTCTTAGGAAGTTCAATTAATTCCAAACTATCATTCTTATTCTTGAATCAAATTCTTCCTTCATTGCATTTCTCCATTCCACATGCTCATTAGATTCTTTAAAGTTCAAAGGTTCTATGTCATTCAACATGTTAGTCATCAAGACATAATATTTATGCATTACAGGTGGTTGAATCTAAGATGATGATCTTATTGGGAGTTCACTTCTCTTGTTCCATATCCAGCTTTGTGGTGACTCATCTCCTCCTCTAGGTGTGCTTTCACTACTTGAGGTGTCCATATCAATATATTCTTCTTCTTGCTTATGCTCATGTTTTCCATCAACTTCCTGTTTGACATCCTCAAAATCATGAGGAATCTGCCTTGCATCATAGCTATCCTCCCTATGTCCTTCATTTGCATCTTCATGAAACAAAATATCTCTACTTTAAAAGACTTTGTGTAGAGGGATCAAATATTTTATATGCCTTATGATCATATCAGTAACCAATAAAGATACACTTGATAGCTCTCGCATCAAGTTTCCTGCTATCTTATTTGGGAACATGAGAAATAACTTTGCTTCCAAATATTCTCAAATGTTTTACTGATGGTTTATAACCCTAAAGAGATTCAAATGGAGTCTTATGGTTTAAACTTTTTGTTGGACTTTTATTTTTTAAATAAACATTAGTACTAGTAACTTCAACCCACAAGGCATTAGAAAGATGCTTACCTTTTCGCACATTCCACCAAGGTCATTTTCTTCCTTTTAGCTACTACAATATGCTATGGAGTATGTGGCATTGTATACCGTTGTATAATTCCATGGCCTTTGCAGTACTTGACAAATGCACCCAATCTATATTCTCGCCCTTGATCAGATCGAAGGATTTTGATGTATTTTCCTGTTTGCTTCTCCACCATTTTTTTAAACCCTTTAAAATATTCAAATACATCAATGTTCTTTCTCATAAAGTAAAGCCATGCATATTCTGTACAATCATCGATGAATTTCAAAAAATAATATTCTCCTTCTAATGATTTAGTCTAAATAGGCCCACAAACATTTGTATGCATGAGTTCCAAAACATCCCTTTTGCTTTTATTTCTATTAGTAGGGAATTCTTCCCTATGCATTTTCCCTAATGCGCACCCTTCACATGCATAATATTCATTCTTTAATAATGGAATTCCCTCTACCATTTTTTTTTTGAAGTAGTAGCAAATCATGAGGTGGTCATACCTTTGGTGCCAAATAACTTATGTTGTCATGGATGTAGATGCCAACACTTGATGAATTTTACTTGTCACATCAAGCTTATATAAGCCTCAAACTCTCACACTTGTAGCAACAACCTTGAAGTGATAATGCATATCTTTCACCAAATAATGTGACTTCACAAATTCTACCTTTAAATTCATGGTTGTTATGGTAGAAACAAAGATTAAAGTGTTCTTAATTTCAGTTACATACATTGCATTATGAATATGTTTAACACTTCCATTTGGTAATGTTACATGCACATCACCATACCCTTTAATCTAGTGTGGACAATCATCCCCAATATATATGTTTACACCATTGTTGGTTTCATGAAAATTTCCAAACCAATGTTTATTACATGAGATGTGAATATAGGCTCCAAATTCAACAAACCATGCATTTGAATCATCGGTCTCAACAAACAGTGGAACATTTGAAACAAATAATCTAAGATTCATAAATTCATTATTCATAACTTCTCCTCCATCAACAAAATGACCTATATGCCTTCTACTTCTATTTTTTGATTCATCATACTTTCTTTTAAAGGAATGTCTAGAATGATGTTCAAGCTTGCCAAAATAACAACATTTCATCTGTTTGAAGGCATCATACCTTTGTTTAGGCTTCATATAATATGGTTTATGGTTTTCCAAATGATGACTTTCTTTGTGGTGGCTTTCCTCTGATTCCTTCCCATGGCTTTCCCTTGGAAGATTGTTTTCCCTTCATCATCAATGCTAGATTTGAATTTAAAGGCCTTAGATTTAGTCACCTTTCTTCCTCCTGCATTAATATACTTTCCAATTCATCAAAATTGAGATTTTCGCACTTGCTCAAGACCTATAATATGTTGAAGTATGTAACTAGGTTTGGTCTTCATAATACGTAATGTACTCTTGATTTTTGTATATTATAAAAAGAAAAGAAAATTATTGTTATTATTATTATTTTATTTATTTATAGCATGGGTTTCATGCTTAAGGTCAATTTATTTTAGGGCAAAGCACCCATTGAGTGCTTCTAGGTTTTGTCATAGAGTCAAAAAGTCAAAGGGTTAATTTCATATGTAAAATACCCCATTGGGCGTCTTGTAACATGTCAAAAGAATTATTTTTGAGTCAAAAGTGTCAAATTACCCCTCTAAGACCAAGTTGGCCTGGAAGTAGAGAAGTCGATTGAATTAGGGCAATTCATGATCCTGGAAGTGTTAAACACACAGATGGTGTGAGAGAAAGATAAACATACACACAATGAAGGATAAGCGTGCAACTCTATTATTTTTCCATTATACATGATGTACATTTATAGTACAATGGTGTGACTCTTGGTTTCACATTCCAAGGTCACTTGGACTCCATCGTGACTTTTCGCATTCCACACCTACCCATGGAGGATTAGGTGTTCCAATATTCCCCCCTTAATCCGAAGGGGTATGTGTGAGTCCAAGAAGAGAGTTGTAATACAAATCTGCAAAGTATACATGGCAACACTTGGGCTGAATCAACTCTTTGAAATGTTGGAAAAAAGAGGTGGTTTAAGGATGACCACCAACACTGGAACGCAATACTTGTTGCAGTTCCCGGAACTCTTCCAAAACTGGCAAGAAGCTGAAAGCTTCTGCTAGAGGAATTGTCCCTCATAAAAAAGGGAGACCTTCAACCTAAAAGAAGGGAGGTCTACAACCTATGATGGTTTAAGGATGACCAACAACACTGGAATGCTTGAAGCATTTCCTGGAACTCAACCAAAGTTGGCAAGACGCTGAAGGCTTCTGCTAGAGGAAGTGTCCCTCATATATGAAAGGGAGACCTTCAAACTAAAAGAAGGGAGGTCTACAACCTGTGATGGTTTAAGGCTTTTCACCAACCAAAGGCATGCTCATGGGCATCCGTGTCTCTGGCTACATCTCTGAATCTGGAATGACGAATTGTGGCTCAGGCTCGCTTGAACTACTGTGTCTCTAGCTACAAATCTGAACATGGAATGAAAGATTGTGGCTCAGGCTCACTTGATCTGATGTCGAAGCTTGTAGATGACCACCATTTTCCCCCCTGTCAGGGACAAGGTGAGATGATGGTGAAAACTCAACTACAAGTTTGCTCAATATCTGAGAACAAGTTCTGATATGTGTCTTAAACATATTCTTAGCTGCGGATGCCCATTGCCAAGAAGCGATCCATCCAAGATGAATCTTTGTTCTTGCAGGAGGCTTGTTTCTGAAGCATCTATGTGAATAATGGGTGTGCCGACCACAGTGCTTGCATGGATGAAGATCAAAACAGTGATCTTTCACATGGCCAACTCGATCACAGTGTTGGCATTTTACAATCTATTGTTGTTGTGGAAGTGGAGCAGGATCTGAAACAGCTGCAGGTGAACTATCATACAGGAATCCGACACTCTGAAATATGATGGGCTTGGTGTAGTTTGGAATATGAAAGGACACATCCTTGTCATATCCAAGACCAGTTATGTGCTTGTTGCGGACAAGCTCTTCCCAAGCTCTGATGATGGGCTCAAGAAGTGCAGGCTGAACTGCTGCATCTGCATGTAAATCTGCTCTAGTACAAGGAACTGAATGGGGATCAACTGGAACTTTATTGACTTGCTGTTGATGGGAGTCTTTCACAATGTTCTGAACAGAAACAGGTTCAGAATGGTGACTCTTTTGCTGAAGTTCATCTTGTTGGAGCTGACATTCCAATTGCAAAAGCTCAATCTTTTCTTGTGCATCTTGCAAATAGCTTTGAATGTTACAAAGAGCATTCTTGCTCATTTTTATCATATCATCAACATTGGAATGAATGAAGTTATTCAACAACTCTAATGCCTCATTGATTTTAGCCATTTTCAACAACTTAGGCTCAAAAGAAATGAAGGGTGTCGGCTTCAACCGATAATGCACCCATTTACAAAGTGATTCAACTTAATTTCAAGAAATACAAATGACTCAAGAGAACTTCCAACTATGGAATTCTCAAAGTACAAAATCTGCTCCTCAAATTATGGAGGACCTCAAGGTATAGACTTGACTGTCTAACCGACAAGCAACAATGACTTACATCAACAACTCAAATTTACTGACTGCAACTATGAAGCAATATCTACTCACAATACAATGTCAATACAATACAATATCTCTGCAAAAATATTTTGTAAATGTGCAGCGGAAAACACTGTGCAAGAAGCCTTTAAGGCAGCTGATTTGTTTTCCTTCAAAGAGCTGTTTGACACCACAAACAACAACTCAACTCAACTCATCAAGAGGAGGAGATATTCACAAGATTGGATGCTTGACCTTGCTGTACTGCAGAATGCAATAGAAATTAAGAGAAACTCCACAAATCAGAAATTTTGTGTTCAAACAATGAATGCCACTGCTGTTTTCAAAATGAGGACCAATTTGTCTTCACATGTTATTTTCTTCAGAAAATCATCCTTCTATCCATGCCACAAATTATACAATGCAAATTTCAATTTTCTCTTCTATGTTTACTGTCCATTTACTCATATGCCATTTCCTCATTTCCTGCTGTTCATTTCCTCTCTTTCTCTCTCTTTGCTATTTTTTTTTTTTTTGAAAAAAGAAAAATTTAGGGAAAACAGAGGTATAACTGGGGGAGGTGTTTACTGGGAAAGGTTTTATCTGTAAAAATAATTTAAAAAATCATTTACAAATTTTTATTTATTTTTTATTTTTTTAAGGGAGGGAATTTAAAAATAAAAAACTGGGATTAAAAAATTGGAGGGAGGGATTTTAATTGTAATAGAAAGTCGAAAATTTAAAAATGTAAAGGCCGAATGGCCAAGAAAGGGGGAGGGGAACGTTGTGAGAGAGAGGGTGAATGGAATGGGGGGAGCGGTGGATTAGCATAGTGCAGAGGGCGTAGCTTAGGGGAGAGGTAAGTGGTAAGCGGGAGGGGATTGACTGTGTGGGAAGGTGGAGTGATAGCGGATAGGGGGATAGGGGAAGCGGTAGCGAGTGGTAAGTCGGGGTAGCGAGTGGTAGGGAAGGGGGGGCGTAATGCTTTAGAGAGGGGGCAGAGAGAGATAGCAGCGAGGGGGAGCGGGGGTATGGGTAGATGCAAGTCGTAGGTGTAGGTAGTGGGGAGGTAGAGTTTAGGGAGGAGAGGGGGCTGGGTTATGGAGGGGGCTGCGTAGCGTAGCGACGGCGGTTGGGGAGGGAGAATAGGGTTGGCCGGGGTAGCAGATAGCGTGGGTAGGTGGAGTGTTTGCATAGGTTGCGGTTTTGGGTAGTAGAGAGTATTGTTGAGCGTAAGGGTGAGAGTGTAGGTGGATAGGGAAGGAAGCGTTTGTGAGTGGCCATGAGGAAGGTTATCGTAGCAGCGAGGCGGACGAGTAGACTGTTGGAGGCCGAAAGGCCGTGAGAGATGAGTGAGGGGGTGGGGTTGTGAGGGGGTCAGAGTTTGTAGGGGGTTTGCAGAGTGCAGCTGGGTTGGGTAGCTTAAGGGGTGGGTTGCACCTTTTTTTTTTAATTTTTAATTTTTAATTTTATTTAAAACAACAGAGAGGAGTTAAAACAAGTTCAGAGATTTGCAGAGAGCAGAAATGTACTTTTTTTTCCAGCAGCAGAGGAGTAAAAATTTTAGGAAATTTACGAAATTTCAGCAGAAAAACCCAGAATTGCAGAAAATTTTCAATGAAAAACCCAAAAAAAATTCTTTCATAAACCCACTTTGAACAATTTTCCAGTAGCTCTCCAAAATGGTGCAGAAATTAAAATGCAGAAATTGCAGAATAATGTGCAGTGAGAAAACCTGTAGAATGCCAAGATGCACAATGTTGCTCTTCTTCAAAACCAATTTCTGAATGTTGCTCTTCTTCAAAACCAATTTTTGAATGCTGCCAGTTTCTGAATGCTACTCTTCTCAAAATAAATTCCTGAATACGGCAAAATGTCTGCTGCAGAAATTCTCTAAATGCTGCAAAAATGCCAAGAATTTTTGCAGATATGCACAGGCCATAAACCTCAAATGGCTGACTCAAGGTTGAGCTGATTATGAACGTATCAACTTTGATACCATGTTAAACACACACATGGTGTGAGAGAAAGATAAACATACACACAATGAAGGATAAGCGTGCAGCTCTATTATTTTTCCATTATACATGATGTACATTTATAGTACAATAGTGTGACTTTTGGTTTCACATTCCAATGTCACTTGGAATCCATTGTGACTTTTCGCATTCCACACCTACCCATGGAGGATTAGGTGTTCCAATAGGAAGGGCTATATATAAGCGACTATTCAACCTCATTTGGAGAATTATTTCACTCACCCATCAAGGAAGAAATAACAAGAAGGAAGAAGGAAAGTGAATGACTAGAAGGAAGAAGGAAGTCAAAATATCTTTTTTTTACACACACACTCTCTCTCACATGCGAAGAAAGGCTAGTGTTTCTGCAGCATGAAGGCCGAAAATCTGAAGTTATCAAAAAAGGTTCAAAATTTGAATAAAGAAAGCTAATTTGGTCACCTACAAACCTTTGAATAGGAAGCATCCCAAGAGAAGGAAGGAGGAAGCCTTAGAAGCCCTAATTCACCCACACGTGTGAAGTTGTATCTAGTTGTAGGGGGGCAAAAATTTCAGACCTACAGTGAGGGCTGAAATTTGAAGGTGGGAGTCGAAGTTTTGCAATTGGAAGAGATTTGACTTGTTTTTACTTGGTAAGAAGAAGCACATCCTCCAAAATGTTTGACTTGGTCTTGGAAAGGTGTTGGTTTTGGTCTAGAGGTATCGAATTCATCATTTGAAGAATCTATAAGAAGAAAGAATATTTTTTCTAGGTTTTCCTCTCTAAGAGAGGTTTTGGCCCTAGCTAGCAACCGACATCTTGTGTCCTTGTGTACTATTGATCTTCATGTTTTTGGTAGTTGTTTGATGATAAGAACAACATCATAATAAGAGAAGAATAAGCTAATAAGAAAGAAAAGTAAAATAATATCACAAGAAATTATCAAGTTTAAGAGAAATCACTTCAATTGTAGCCCTATTGATTTCTCAACATGGTATCAGAGCTAAGATTGATAACGAGCATAATGAAGATCACTGCATCCTTGAAGAAGTTCTCATTGAAGTATTTCTCCATGATGACAACACATCTCAAGCAAGGCATCAAAGCATTTTGGGATCTCTTATTATCTATCAAGAACTATATGAACAAGACCTCAACTACAAAGAACAAAGGATTATTCTTAGCACTTACATGTACTTTTGAAGATGACAACATATGGGTAATTGATAGTGGAGCTTTTAGTCATATGTCAAGTGAACATGGACAAATAAAGACTCTATCAAAAGGAATATCTTCTCATTCAGTCGAGCTTGGAGATAAGAAGTATTATGCATTCAAAGGAATTGGATCAACCACGTTGCAGTAGGAATATGGAGGAAACATACATCTCAACAACATACTATGCGTCCCAAGTTTGAAGAAAAAATTACTTTCTATTTATTTTTTAGAAGATAAAGGGGATAGAATTGCTTTTGTAGATGTAAAAGTTATGGTATGGGGTAAGTGTTCTAGCATTGATAATGCAAAAATTATTAGGATTCATGAGGGAAGGCTCTAAAAATTACTTAGACATCTCTCTCAAGCCCTGGCTCACCTTGAAATCAATCCACGTGAAATTTTGCATAGAAGGTTTGGACACCTTCATTACAAAATCTTACCATACCTAAATTCAATGGTAAAAGTCATCCCTGAACTGAAGGAAGAGCATGGAGGAATTTGTAAGGGATGTTCACTAGGTAAGAATGTAAAGAAACCCTTTGGAAGCACTGCTTCAAGATCTAAGGAAATCTTGGAACTCATTCACTCTAATGTTTGTGGTCTTATGGCTACAAAATCTCCTGGAAGTCATGTGTGCTATGTGCCTTTCATTGATGAATACTAAAGAAAGACTTGGATTTATTTACTCAAGTCCAAGGATGAAGTATTTGAAAATTTTCAAGAATTCAAAGCAGAAGTAGAGAATCTTACAGAAAGGAAGATAAAAATGCTAAGATATAACAATGGAGGGGAATACACATCAAATGAACTCACAGCTTTCTGTAAGGAGGCTGGAATTAAGAGGGAGCTTATAGTTCCATATAATCCATAACAAAATGGAATAGCAGAAAGGAAGAATCGTGCAATTGAAGAATGCATTAGAGATATGTTAAATGATCAAGACTTACCTCAATTCCTGTGGGGTGAAGCATCCAAAATAGCAGTCTATATTTAAAATTGAAGTCCTCATAAGATACTTGAAAACATAACTCCTGAAGAAGCGTTTACCAGAAGAAAACCTAGTGTATATCATCTTAGAATATTTGGCTTCCCTATCTACATTCACATTCCAAAAGATGAAAGGAATAAATTGGATCCTACAAGCATGAAGGGAATATTTATTGGCTATAGTACCTCGTAAAAGGAATATAGGATCTACATAAAGGAAGGTCACTAAATTGAATTAGATATATGGATTTTGATGAAAATGATTCCTTCAAGAAGTTTAAAGATCTCCCAATTGATTTTGATGATGAAGGACTACCTATATTTGAAGAATGTCCAAGGGAAGAAGAATATACTATACCTGATCATGAAGAAGAAGGTACCAGTGAACATGTGCAACAAGTCATAATTCCTTAAACTCGTAAGAGACCCACCTGGTTAACATCAACTCTTCAAGAAACAAAAGGACATGTTGCAGCTAAAGGAACATTCAAGGAAATTAAAAAGCCTAAAGATATTCAGGTTATGCATCCTACATAACAAAATTGATTGAAGCATAACCATCCTCTTTTGAAGAAGTTGTCAAACATCATGAATGGAAAGATGCCATGAAAGAAGAATACCAATCTATAATGAAAAATGGAGTTTGGGAAATCATTCCTAGGTTGAATGAAAAATCTATTGACTTCCAAGTGGCTCTACAAGATTAAGCATGCAGGAGATGGAAGCATTGACAAGTACAAAGCAAGGTTTGTGTTTAGGGGTTTCTCTCAACAAGAAGGCAATGGTTATGAAGAAACATTTGCACCTACAACAAGATACACAACTATAATATTATTGGTCTCCTTGGCAACAACTATGGGATGAAACATCCATTAAATGGACGTGAAGACAACTTTCCTAAATGGCACCATTGATGAAGAAGTATATATTGAACAACCCTTGGGATTTGAAGTACATAATAGAGAAACTCATGTCTGCAAGCTAAAGAGGGTACTTTATGGCCTTAAGCAAACCCCAAGGGCTTGATATGCCATGATGGAGACATAACTACAAAGAATGGGGGTTTCAAAGTGTTTTACAGATCTGACTCTTTATATCAAAGTAGTGAAGGACGAACCAGTGATCCTTCTATATATGAATGAGCTTCTCATAACAGGTGTGGAAAGTTATATTCAAGAATTCAAGAAATAATTTGCAGTAGAATTCGATATGAAGGATCTAGGGCTTATGCACTATAACTTAGGGTTGACAGTTTGGCAAAACCCTAGTGAAGTATATCTAGGTCAAGGAAAGTATGTAATTAAGGTACTACAAATTTTTGGCATGATGGATAGCAAACCAATGACAACTCCCATGGTCACAAATTTGAAAAGGTTAAGAAGTTCAGAATCAATCCTTGTGGATCCCACAAGTTATCGATAATTGGTTGGCTCTCTAATGTATCTTATGAACACATGTCCAGATATTCACTTTGTAGTAAATATTCTCAATCAGTTTTAGATGGAGCGTAGACATGACCAATGTATAACAACCAAACATATATTGAGATATCTATGAGGGACAATACATTACTCCCCGAAGCATGATGGAAAGAACAATATCCAACTAATGGGATATACTTATTCAAATTGGGGAGGCAGTGAAAGAGATGGAAGAAACACTACCAGAGGATGTTTTAGCTTGGTATCCTCTATGATCTAACAGCTGAGTAGAAAGCAAGAATCAGTTGCATTAAGTAGTGCTAAAACTGAATACATTGCAACATGTGAAGTTAGTAGAGAAGTTGTCTGGTTGAGGAAGTTGTTATATGATTTTTTTGAAGGACTGATGGACCCTACAATTATAAATTGTGATAACACAAGTTGCATAAGGTTGTTTGATTACCCCATATTCCATGCAAAGACAAATCACATAAACAACAAGTATCATTACATATGAAAATTGGTGCAAGATGGGGTGGTGCAGCTATAATATATCTCCATTGATGAGAAGGTAGTTGATATTTTGATAAAATCTCTTCCTAATAAGAAGCTTGTGTATTTGAGAAACAAGCCTGGATTGGTTGATATCTCCTCCCTAGTTGAGAGGGAGAGATAGAAATTTCATTCTAGTATTCACATTATGAAGAAAGAATGGAGGATTCAGTCAAAATCTGAATTTCGATACTCTTTAAGGATGAGGTAGGGAATCCAATAGTCAATAGTATTCGAAGAGGAAATTCCTTGAGGATGTGTTAATCCAAGACAGGAATGGTCCTAAAAGGACATACCTTGAGAACATTTGAATGGGGCATGTGCCTTGAGAGACAATGACGATGATGTATATAAGTCATTGTCTCCGCAACATTTTTCTCTAATCTTGTGGAGAGATAGAGTTGTTAGTCAAGGTGTTGCTATATGACAATGTTGTTAGATATAATGAGATGCACTGATATAAGCTGAAAAGACAACTTATGAGATGGCTTCCCAATCTGGCTCTTCTTATGATATCTCTTCAGTATGAGAATGTCCTTGTACCATTATGAATACCTCCCTATTTAAGGGGGAGTGTTTAAATATGTAACTAGGTTTGATCTTCATAATATGTAATGTACTCTTGATTTTTGTATATTGTACAAAGAAAAGAAAATTATTATTATTGTTTTTCATAGCATGGGTTTCATGCTCAAGGTAAATTTATTGTAGGTAAAAGCACCCATTGAGTGCTTCTAGGTTTTTTCATAGAGTAAAGCAGTCAAAGAGTCATTGTCATATGTAAAAGACCCCATTGGGCATCTTGTAACATGTTAAAAGAATTATTTTTAAGTCAAAAGTGTCAAATTACTTCTCCAAGGCCATGTCAGCCTAGCAGTAGAGAAGTCAACCTAATTAGGGAAATTTTTCATCCTGAAAGGGATTTATATGAGATACCATTCGACCTCATTTGGAGAGTCATTTCACTCACTCATCAAGGAAGCAAGAAAAATAAGCAATAAGGAAAGCAAAGAACTAGAATGAAGAAGGAAGTTGAAGTTTCTAATTTTTACACTCTCGCTCTCTCACACATGCAAAGAAAGGCTAGGTTTTCTACAACATCAAGGCAAAAATTCTCAATTCATCAAAGAAGGGTTGAAATTGGAAGAAAGGAAGCTAATTTAGTGACCTACAAACATTTGAAGAGAAATAAACCAAAGCAAAGGAAGGAGGAAGCCTTAAAAGCCTTAATTCACCCACATGTACGAAGTTGCAACTAGTTGCAAGGGGGCGAAAATTTTAGACCTACAATGATGCCTGAATCTGATGCTGGGGGTCAAAGTTCTACAATTTGAAGGTATTTGACTTGGTTTGACTTGGGAAGAAGAAGCAAATCCTACAAAAGGTTTGACTTGTTCTTGGAAGGGTCTTGGTCTTGGTCTATAGGTCTTGGAATTCATCATTTGAAGAATCTATAAGAGAAGATATTTTTGTGGGTTTTCCTCTTTAGGAGAGGTTTTGGCCCTGGCTAGCAGCCTACATCCTTTATCCTTGTGCACTATTGATCTTCATTTTTTTGGTATTTTTTTAATGATAAGAACAACATAATAATAAGAGGAGAAGAATCTAATAAGAATGAAAAGTAAAAGAATATCACAAGTTGTTATCAAGTTTAAAATAAATCACTTCAATTGTAACCCTATTGATTTGTCAACATAATGAACATCTGGTATTCATCTAACATTCCATTTAAATTTATGATTACAATATCAGTGCTACATATTAATTCTCATATGTCTCTAAACTTATCTTTCAAATCTTTAATTCTTGAAATAAAATTACTAATAGTTTCATTTTCTTCTATCTTAATGACGAGGAGCTTATTTTTCAAAGAAAAGACCCAATTTGTATTTTTAGACTCATACAAATCTTTAAGTGTAGTCCACATCTCATTAGAGATCTTTCAACGACGAATATGAGGAATGATATTATCTTTCACATACATCCTTAACAACATTTTCGCTATATTCCCCATTTTTCCCAATCTTGAATTGGCATGACTATTGCACCTGCAACGGCTTTTGGATTGCCTTCTTCTACATTTGATATCGACCACACATTGTAGCCTTCCATTAAATTTTGCTGCTTAAATTTCCAATTTACATAATTGGAACCATCTAATGCATTCACCTCATTTAAGTAAGTTGAAAGAGGATTAGCCATCATGGAAGAAGAAATTTCATAAATTTTGCACAACTCAATTGTTGGCTCGGTTGGGCTTGACCCAAGTTTGACTTGTACTTTGCACCAAAAAAACCCTCAGACACCGGCCCTTTCGGAAATGACCTGTAAGCATATCGCAGTCTCACCCAAGGTGGCTATGGGTGGCTGTAGAACCAAGTTTCTGCATCCTTGAGGGACTGTGCGAGGTGGATTTTAATTCACTTTTATATAGTTTAATCAATCTTCTAACATGCATATCAATATTGTGTTGTGTAACTTAACTATTTACTTCGTCACCGTCAGTTTAACATAATTACATTACAGAACAATATAAGTTGCGATAACATAACATTTACTTGCAATCATTACTTTGCATAAACAGATAAGCAACAACATAACAATACACAAATACATAATATTTCCCAAAACTTCTTCTTCTTTATTAAAGATGGATCCTTTCAGTACATTCAACTTCTCAACCTGCGCACACAACTGCAGGTGGTCTGTGCACTAAGTTGCAGACTCTTCCAAGGTCTCCGTGCACTCAGCTACAGAGCCTTTCCTTAAGGCCCAAAACACAGAATAAAAGACTCAAAGACTTGTGCTCATCAATACATCTATGACTTCAACAAAGCATTGCATTCCTTTATATACCATTACATAGCTACAAAACCATGGTCCACATACCATGGGTTCGACAAAACAATCAACTAAAAGCCCAAAACTCGTTACAAAATGAGGGGCTTTGACCCACCCCAAATCCCCTAGAATACCACGCGTTAGATCTGAATTCGCGGTACCACGCATTCCGCTCCTCAAAATGCAGAGTCTTTGACCAAAAGTGGACCATGTTGGGCTACGCCTAACAGGCCCCCAACACTCACATGTGATTCGTCCAAAGTCACTCAGCTGTTGTGCCCCAAATCTTTGTTGCGATGCTCATGTAGGCATCATTATATGGCCGAAGTATCTATGCTACCTGCTTTTCTTCTCGATGCACCTCTTCCAGTAGTGCCACTTTTGTTGGTATGGTCGTCTTCTGCAACACTTCTTTCTCTCTCTTTTGCAACTCCTTGAGCTTATCCTCTACTACCTGTGAAATCTGTAGGGCTTCATCCTGCCATGATTGAGTCCTCTCTGTCAAAATTAGCTCATTTCTGTGAAGATATTCAATCTTCTTCTAAAGAGTTTTCCCTTCTGTGATTTTGACGAGCCTCTGTGAGACTGGTAAGGTCTTCGTAGTTGCCCAGATTTCTTCCAGCTGCTTATGCTTCATCTGGAGCTCCTCTTCAATCCTCTGAATGTTTGGATCCTCCTGTAGTGAGGTACAAATCTTCATAGTGTCATCTAACAGTTTTCCATAATTCGCCATTGTATCAGAGATGCCTTGTACTGCAACTTTTAGATCTGTCTCCCTCTGCTCACGTACTTCTAGTGGCGTGACTGGCTGCAACCTCATTTGAAGCTCAGTGATCTTCACTTCATATTCAAACTTCATCTCCGCGAACTTATTCTTGGAATCCTTTATTGTGAGGGTGAGCTTCACGACCTTTTTGTTGGTGACTTCAAGTCTTTGTGATGGCTTCCTCTAGATGTTGTTGTTGCTGGCATGCTCCATCCCTTTCCTGTATCAGTTGCTCGAGATCCTTCTTCAGTGAAGCTCTTTCTTTCTCCACCTAAATGTTTAACATCGAAGTTGCGTTGTTCTCATCCCTTTAGCTCATATGTTATGCCTTGGTGGAACTCGTGCAATGTTTGAGTTGGAAGCACGACATTGTTCATGTTAACACGGTCCCATCCTTTTTTGCGCTCTTTTTCTTTGGCGGATTCAAACTGTAGTGCTCCACCTGATATATGCAAAATTCTTAAGAGAAATGTTGTTTCTATCCATCACTCTGGCTGCAGTTGTTGAATTGTCGGTTCCTGTTGTTTGGCTATCTGTGGTAGTGTCTTTAAATCTGTAATTCCTTGTTGAACATCTACTAAGAGTGTTCTGTAACGATCATCAATCTTGTTCCATGTATCTGCAGTTACTTCGTGGAATTTTTATCTGATCTCATCGATGTCCCCATCAGTAAGGACAAGTGGTACTGCTCCCTTGGATTTGTACACCTTTTGCTTCTTCCTTGCGCTCGCCGTAGGTACTGCAGGCGTCCTCTTTCTGATGATGAATGGTGATTCTTGTGTTGGCTCTACGTCACTGAGAGGGTCATGGTCACCCTGTTCCTGCTCTGGCTCTGTTTCTTCTATGTCCTTTCCACTTGGACCTGCGTGTTGTGCGGTGTCCTCCTCTACTTCAGTGTCGTTTATGGATGGAGTCATCCATTCTGCTGACCATTTTTGTACTATCCCAAGAAAATCATCCTCGGAGACCAAATATGGCAGAGGATGCCATGTCTCCATCGAATACTTCTGAGCCTTCACATAGATCCTCTGAAAGTCTGCCTTAAAATCTGCGATGTTGTAGTACTGGTCGAACAAAATTGGTGACAACTTGGGATGCTGGTTCACCACCATGTGCAAGTCTATCTGCACCAGTACAAAGAAGACCTTGTTCTCTTGTGCGCAGGACAGCTCCTTGGTAAACCAGAGTGATGCATACTCCGCGGCTTCGCATAGATCTACTTCGACTTGCAGAAATTGTGAGTCTTCTGGCTCCTTCCATGCTAGTAGCGCGATGATCAAGATCAACCATGCATAGTGGAATGTCTTCCCCTCTTTTTGTGCCTCTCGACAGTCCTCCAAAAACTCCCTGCATAAGTATCAGACCCAGTTGAACTGAACCCCGATGTTGAACTACGCGGCTATGGAAACCATGGCCACAGGGACTTCATTTGCTCTGCACTTCCTCATTATCTTCCCTGCTAAGATGCATGCAACGAAGCCCACCCCTTGGTCACTGATAGAGTTAATGTCATAGCCTTGCGACTTGTTGATTAACCCATATTTCTCCTTCATAGTTTGTGTGGCTGCCTTATCCTGGTTTTTGCCGATGAAATCTTCGGTGGGGTCCTTTCCTTGGTATGGCAGTCTAGTAATCCTCCTTATTAACATCTCATGAATCGGGATCCTCTTTCCCAGCCAGAGGCATCTGTCATGCAATAGTACCAGTAGCTGTCGAACATAGGCTGTGTTAGACGTGCTTCGCCCGAAGTGTGGCACGTTTAACATGTTAAGCAAGCCTGATCTCTGCGATCCCTCAACCCACTGGAGTGGTTCCAACCTTATTACTCCGCTCTTTGGATAGTATACCTATTGTAGTTACTTGCTCGACTCAAACTATGGGTAGTTACTCCAGTCGTCGAAGTCCCAATCCTCCATCTTTAGTTGTGGAATCTTCCCAAGTACTTCTCCTTCAAACGACACTTTTTCTGGTAGCAGCGGTGTGAAAGTGATGAACTTCGCATCTTTGGGGTCTTTAATTGGCTTGGCTCCTGGTTTCCTTGGTGGAAAATACGATGGTAGCACAAAGGGAATTTTTGCACCCTCTGTCTCTATTTCTTGCATCTCGACTTCCTCCTCATTGTCGTGGATTTCTACTGGTTTCTTCCCCTTCTGCGCGGGCTTCTTATCCTGCTTGTTCTTCGTACGCTGTTCTTTTGCTACCTTCTTCCTTGGGGATGTTCTGAGCTCAACTCCAGAGGCTTCAGCTAGTCTCTTTTCCTGTCCTTTCTTTGGTTTTTCTTCTGTGGCCACTTGTTTTCGCAGCGACCTCGCGCACCTTAGGGACACAGGTACACTCGGTGCTGCAGTTTTACCGTCCTGGGCTTCCATGATGCTTGCTAATCCTTTCTCTGTAAATATTCTAGCAATCTCTTCAAAACTAGACATACAACAACATACTTAGTCGCAAATTCTCAATTTGAATTCTCCAGATGGAAAAGTGGAAAACGTGGAGTAGACATTGCTTTTATAGCGAATTTGAATTTCGAACCTCATGATTAGCTTAGATATTTCTCATTCAATGCAGATATGGCGCTATATCTGACCAGCTGTGCTTCATAAACATGTTTCTCCCACGCCTCTTATTGACAATTTTATTTTAATGACAACATTTTCCTTCGAACGGTCATATTTCTAGCGAACTTCGACGAAACTTCCATTGTGTCGCAACAATCCTTCCTCCATCGTGGTTCTTTCGGACTTCGACATACTCCTGAATATCACACAGTAAAATCCCTTTGGCGAAGTCCCCTTCTGCTGAGTATTTTATAGTCCAGTTCCCACTTTCAACTCGAGGTGGCACTAAGACTTTTCTCCCTTCATCTTTTAGTGTGAAGCTCCAGGGACAAAGTCGTCCCTGTATACCTTCAATATGCTATCATTCACTCGTCCTAGAATCAACTGCCCATTTAACTTCGCAAGATCAATTGTGCCGCCATCAAAGATGTGCTTGATGATATATGGTCCTAGCAAATGTGTTTTAAATTTTCCTGGGAACTTCACGAATTTGCTATCATATAAAAGTACAATATCTCCTTCTTGGAATGTCTTCTACTTGATGTGCCTGTCATACCAAGATTTCTCCCTTTATTTTTGCACTTGCTAATGAAAACCTACTATAAATCTGTCTTCTTCCAAAGCAAGCAATTGTGCCATCCTTTCTTCCATTATATCAGAGTCCTCCATGTCTGTGAAGGCTGCAATTCTCAAACTTGGCACAATGTACTCCATAGGCATGATTTCTTCTGGTCCATATACCAACCTAAAATGTGTATGGCCTGTTAGTTTCTTGCATGTTGTCCTATATGCCCACAAAACTACTGGAATCCTTAGATCCCAGTCATTTCAGTTTACATTGCACACTTTTGTGAGTGCATTCTCCAGAATCTTATTGAAGGCTTCGACTGTCCCGTTCGCTTGAGGATGATATGGTGTAGTTGAAATTCTTTAGTCAGTGCCTCAATAGTCTTATGCAAGAAATGTGAGCCCCTGTCACTCATCAATATCTTCGAACACCCAAATCTGGACATAATATATTCAAATATGAACTTCGCGATGGTATTTGCGCTGCAATCCTTCACTAGTTGTGCCTCGGCTCACCTCGTCAAATAATCAGTTGCAGTGATTATATATCTTGCGCCTGCCTTTTTTCTTGGTGGGTTAATAGGTCCAACAAAGTCAACAACCCATTTTTCAAATTCTTGCAACATCACCTATAGATTCAATGGCATTTCGTCCCTTCTAGATGGCTTTCCTATTCTTTGATATACATTGCAAGCTCGACACAACTCTTTTGCATCCTTAAGGACCTGTGGGCCACCATAACCCAGCTTCAAGATCTTCTGCGCATTGTCCTTTCCTTCATAATGCCCCCCCGTGACTCCTCCATGAGCTTATGCCAGAATAATCTGCTTTCATGTTCAAGGACATATCTGCGCAATATTTCATTTAGTCCCATTTTGTACAAGTGTCCTGAAATCAATGAGAAATCAATTGTTGTGACTACCAACTCCTTTTGTTGCATAATTTACTTTGCAGATGCAATTTCTGTGGTTATAAACTGAATAATATCTGTGAAGTGATCATCCGTGACCCTGATGGCGAATAACTGCGCGTCGGGAAGGGTATCCTCGATACTTGTGGGTTCTTCTCTTGTCTCCAATCTCGATAGATGATCAAGCCCAACATTCAATCTTCCTTGTTTGACCACAACCTCAAAATCATACCCCCGGAACAACAACAACCATCGACAGATTTTTCCTCCTAAAACCAACTTATTCACCAAATAATTCAACGCGGAGTGATTAATGAACATCCTGAAATGTGCTCCCAATAAATAGTGCTTGAAATTTTGTAATGCATAGACGATAGCTAAACCTTATCTTTCTGTCGTAGAATTATTATTTTCCGCCTTTGGCAGTTTTCTGCTTGCAAAATATATGTGGTGATCAATTTCTCCTACTCCTGGTTGTACCAGTATTATACGCAACGCTATGCAAGATGCTTCGACATGTACATGAAGTTCCTTATTCCAGTCTGGAAAAACCATAATAGGCGTAGTCACCATTTTCTCTTTCAGTATGTCTAGGCTCTTCTGGCATTCTTCATCTTATTGAAAAGTGACATCTTTCTTGAATAAATTCTCCATTGGCGCAGTTATCTGCGCATAACCCTTTATAAACTTCCTGTAATAGCCCATATGTCCAAGCGTCTTGCGCATTTGTCTCACTGTTTTTTTCACTGGCAAGTTCACAATAACTGGGAGCTTCACAGGATCTACGATTAATCCCTGCTTACAAACCACATGGCCCAATAGTATACCAAATGGTACACAAAAGATACACTTCTTCAAATTCAATGATATTTGATATTACCTACATGTATCCAACATCAATCTCAGGCTCACAACATGCTTCTTCAACAACCAAAAGATTGTCCAGTCATCAAAGGAAACCTCCAAAATTTTGTGTATATACTCCTTAAAAGTTGCGACTACAACTCTAGAAAATATGGCAGGAGCATTCTTCAAGCCAAAAGGCATCACCATGTACTAGTAAGAGCCCCATTCTATGACAAAAGTTGTCTTATGTCTATGTTCTGGATCAATTCTGATCTGATGGTAACCTGAAAATCCATCTATGAAAGAATATGCCTCCTGTCCTTCTACATTGTCCAATACTTCGTCTGTAAATGGTGTAGGGAAGGGGTCATGCAGACATGCATCATTTAGTTTTCTCAAGTTAACACAAATTCTGATCTCTCCTTTTGTCTTCTTCTCCTGAACTACCATGGGACTTGTTGTAGCCTAATTTGACTCAACTAAAAGTCAAGAGAGGTTCTGAGCAATTCAAGGTTATTGAGGAACAGTTGTTAAAATTTCAAGAAGACCTGTAATATGCTCGAATGGATAACCACAAGCTCAACGAGGATTCATCATCACACTAGAACCAAAATCTAGGTAGCAACAACATTGGAGGTGTAATATAAGCCAGAGGAGCAGCAAATAAGAAAAGCTTGCAACAGGGGTCAAGTCGGGCTTATTCGCATGTAGAAAAGTTCAGGAGTCGGGTTGATTGATGCGTTCAGAACATTGCGCACATGTCAGGGTCAAGTCGTGCAGAACAATGTTCAGAGGCTACATCGCACATCACCAGCTCAAGAGGAACGATGCTAAGGAATATGTTATAAGTGCCGAAATGCGAAGTGCGACAAGGTTTCATATCGCAGATTGCAATTTGCGATTGGCCCCACCTCCGTCCTGCCACGTCACCCTCCACTCATCGCACTTTGCACATCGCACTTCGCAAATTTTAACACTTACCTCTCGTTTCTCATAACAAAACTCTCGATTTGCAATTTGCGGGCGGCCCCACCTCCGTCCTGCCACATCACGTTCCCTCCATCGCACATGCACTTCGCAACTCTTAACCTTTACCCTCGCTTTCCCATAAAAAATTCCCGATTTGCGATTTGCGGTCGGTCCCACCTCCGTCTTGCCACGTCACCTTCCCGCCATCGCACATCGCAAGCTTAGGAGGAATGGCGATAACAAGTATGTATAAACGTCGAAGGCCGAAATGCGATGGAAAGGTGGACACGATACCATTCAAAGGTTAATTTGAATTTATTTAAAGTCCAAGATTATGTGCAGTTGCGTTGGTTTTATGAGGAAACGTGGATACAGGCAGTGGACTTGGGTAAGTGACCCGACGCAAAGCAAAGGAGAAGAGAAGACGGAATGCAGCAGGCACAAGCAGAAGAGGCAAAGTCGAGTAGTAGGTGACATGATGACAGTGTTCGAAACGCAAAAGCATGGGCAGAGTTGGGTGGAGATGTGTTTATGCATACTGTTAGGATATCACAATCGAAATGGAAGGAGACACATCAGCAACAAATCAGATTCAACAAAAGGATTATATTTCAAGTGTTATTTTGTTTTCTTTGTTAAGATCGAAGCTACAATGATGTCCTCAATTGCAATTTAATAAGTAGTTTAACAGTTTTAGGCAGTCTAGGAGTTTCAATAAGCTCGAGCAGTTACAAACTGCTTTTGTTTGTATTTAAGGAAGAGAGAAAGAGAGAGGAGGGGTTCCAAGTTTTGGACCTCTTGGGGACTACATTTTTTACTTCTTTTTCTGATGGGTGAATGAAAGAAGCAACAATTTTCCTGCAACTATTGATGGTGATTCGTGTTTCTTGTGCCATTTTATGTGGTTTCTTCCTTGAATGAAGTGAAGTAAAGAAGCAACTGGTCTCTGATTTATGTTTGTAAGTAAGAGTTAAATAGCCTTAATAAGCGCTCCTTCACTCCATCTCTTCTCCCTTCACAAATTCTCTGTGAAACTTAAAAGTAATAGATTATGTTTTTACAACATATTATCTCGAGTTTCCCCTCTTTTCACAAACTCTCTTTGAAACTTTAAAGTAATAGATTCTGTGTTACAACATGTTATTTTGAGTTTCCCCTCTCTCCATGAATTTCCTCTGAAACTTAAAAGTTATAGATTCTGTGTTTACAACAGATTACTTTGAGCTTCCCCTGCAGTTTTTCTTTTCCATTCAGATATGAGCAGTCAATGGCATTGTGAAATCTTATATTATTCCAGATCATTAAGGGTTTTATAAAACTAGTTTCCAGTAGGATAGAACCGAGACCTCATGATAAAATTATTTCTGTGACATACTTTTAAAATGTCTTAAGCACTGATTCCTTTCACAACCGAGGGATTGTCTCTTAGATACAACATTTTTTGGCGCCGTTGCCGAGGACGAAGGCACAAAGTTATTTTTCCTTGGGTATTGAGATCTATTTGTTGATGGTGAACAAGATTTAGATACGAATTTGGTTGTTTATTATTCACCTGGTGAATCCATTGATGAAGGTTTCATTAGATGAGGAATTCAGCGGGCAAGAAAATGAGAAAGCATAATGGAAAATACAGATTTCAGAGTTTGAATCTTTTAAAGGAAGTTTTATTTTTTACTATCAGTTTAGTGGTCTATTTTCCCTTACATATCAAAATATTGTTTCCTGCTTTATATTCTCAGAAGATTATAAGGCCCAAAATGTACATTCTTTATTGGAAAAAGAAGATTTTGCTTCTGATTGTATTATTGATCTTGACACAACTTTATCTCCTAAATACGAGAGGAGAGATGGCTGTTGCATTACAATTCCTGAAGATAATTTGTCACAGTCTGGGCATAAAGGTGAGGATTCATCATCTTTAGGTGATAATATTCTACCTCATATGCAATCCGCTTCTTTCCAGCTTGGAACCAAGGTGATTTTCAAACCCTTGGTGCTACCCACAATCCTCCATCAGTATCCTTCAAAAGGATTCAAATTTTTGCCAAGTTTTTCTGGAGAGGAGGAGTATATTTCAACTGAACAACATATCTTCGAATTTGAGTACTTCTGGACAGATTTCAAATTATTTATGAAGACGTGGCTTTAAGGATGTTTTATCATTCATTAAAGCAAGGTGCTCAACAATGGTTCCAATGTTTGGAAGCAAGTTCAATTAGTTCATGGCAATGTTTTCAAGATATATTTCTTAGATATTGGGGCGAGCGTAAGTCATATGAAAAACACCTTTTGGAATTATATTCTATCCATAGGCAGAGCAATGAATCAATCACTGAGTTTAATAGGAGGTTTCAAAAAATTTATTTCAGCATGCCAAAAGAGATTCAGCCTCCTGAAGCTGTAGCTATGGTTTACTATTTGAGGGCTCTTTTTGTTGTCTTGACTTTTTATCTCAAGGAGAGAAAGCCTTGCACTCTAGAGTTGATGTTTATTTATGCATAGGAAATCAAAGATAATGTGTGGGCTTGTAGAAATTTTTCATGTCATGTTGAAAGAACAAGTTTTGTTGAAGACAAGAGGGCTTGTCAAAAAAACATTGGAATTGCTTTACAAGAGAATGAAAATTCAGGGATGAACAAGGATTTTCAAAAGGGGTCAGCGAATTCCTGTATTTCTGAAACACAAGAATTCAAGAATTCTGAAGATTTTGGTCAAAAATTTGTTGCAACAACTGAACTACACACTGAAAGCCTAGAATATCATTACAATTTTCATAATTTTAATGATTTTGTGAATAGAGGAGAAAGTAGTGGAGCTTCTCAGGTGTATTTGCAGGAGGGGGAATATTTTTGTCAAGAATTGGCATTATATGAAGAAAATCGGCATTATGAGGAACAAACCTTAGATTTCTCTTTCCGGCCTAAATGGTTGTCAACAAAAAACAACAATCAATCTTCTCATATACAACCTCAAATTGAGGAGTCAAACAGTGAAAGAAGCTGCCCTGTTCAAAGAAGTCTACATCAACAAAATGTTCAAGAAAAGGAGGCAGCAAAAAATTGGTCTCATTGGTTCTATGATCCAGTAGCAGACTATATGGAAAATTTCTTTTGTCAGCAAAAAACATTTATGCAAAGGTATCTACAAAGCTTGGTATCTAGAAAACTGTCATGGTATCTCCCTATTATGACATTCAAATTTCAACAGTATGGAGGCATTAGGTCTAACATGCAAATGTTGGATTGGTGCCATTAGAAGGCTGACTTCACCTGATTGAGTTCAGACATGAACACATATGTAGGAGTTGTGCATAAATAATCTCAGAAGTTGAGAATTTTTAGTTGTAGTATTTTTGGTTCGGTATTTTCAGTTTAAGAATAAAGGAAGGAGTCCAAAGTGTAGTAGGTTTCAGGAGGATTTCATATGGGATTGACTCCATGCCCAATAAAGGCTACTGATCTACAAGCTCCTTGACTCATGCCCAATAAAGGCAACTGATCTACAAGTGCTCCTTGACTCCATGCCCAATAAAGGCTACTAATCTACAAGTGCTCTTTGACTCCATGCCCAATAAAAGCTACTGATCTACAAGTTCTCAACACTTTTCTACCAAAGTGTTGTCCCCAATTGGAGCCAGATGTTGTAGCCTAATTTGACTCAACTAAATGTCAAGAGAGGTTCTGAGCAATTCAAAGTTATTGAGGAACAATTGTCAAAATTTCAAGACCTGTAATATGCTCGAAAGGATAACCACAAGCTCAACAAGGATTCATCATCACATGTGCACTAGAACCAAAATCAAGGAAGCAACAAAATTGGAGTTGTAATCTAAGCCAGAGGAGCAACAAAGAAGAAAAACATGCAGCAGGGGTCAAGTCGGGCTGATTGATGCGTTCAGAACATTGCACATAGGTAAGGGTCGAGTCGTGCAAATATACGTGCAGAACAGTGTTCGGAGGCTACATCGCACATCGCCAGCTCAGGAGGAGCTACACTAAGGAATATGTTATAAGTGCCGAAATGCGAAGTGCGACAAGGTTTCGTATCGCCAATTGCGATTTGCGATTGGCCCCACCTTCGTCCTGCCACGTCACCCTCTGCTCATCACACTTCGCAACTTTTAACACTTACCTCCCGTTTCTCATAAGAAAACTCTCGATTTGAGATTTGCAGGCGGCCCCACCTCCGTCCTGCCACATCACCTTCCCTCCATCGCACATCGCACTTCGCATCTCTTAACCTTTACCCCCGATTTCCTATAACAAAACTCCCGATTTGCGATTTGTGGGCAACCCCACCTCCGTCCTGCCATGTCACCTTCTCGCCATCGCACATCGCACATCGCAAGCTCAGGAAGAATGGCGTTAAGGAGTATGTATAAACGTTGAAGGCCGAAATAAGATGGAAAGGTGGACGTGATACCATTCAAACATTAATTTGAATTTATTTAAAGTCCAAGATTATGTGAAGTTGCATTGGTTTTATGAAGAAACATGGACGCGGGAAGTGGACTCGGGTAAGTGACCTGACGCAGAGAAAAGGGGAAGAGAAGACGAAACGCAACAGGCACGAGCAGAAGAGGCAGAGTCAGGTAGTAGGTGACATGACGACAGTGATCGAAATGAAAAAGCATGGGTAGAGTTGGGTGGAGATGCATTTATGCAGACTGTTAAGATATCACAATCGAAAGGGAAGGAGACACATCAAAAACAAATCAGATTTAGCAAAAGGATTATATTTCAAGTTTTATTTTGTTTTCTTTGTTAAGATCAAAGCAACATAGATGTCCTCGATTGCAATGTAATAAGTAGTTTAACAGTTTTATGCAGTCTAGGAGTTTTAAGAAGCTCAAGCAGTTACAAACTGCTTTTGTTTGTATTTAAGGAAGAGAGAAAGAGGAGGGGTTCCGAGTTCTGGACCTCTTGGGGACTACATTTTTTACTTCTTTTTCTGATGGGTGAATGAAAGAAGCAACACGTTTCCTGCAACTCTTGATGGTGATTCGTGTTTCTTATGCCATTTTATGTGATTTCTTCCTTGAATGAAGTGAAGTAAAGAAACAACTGGTCTCTGATTATGTTTGTAAGTAAGAGTTAAATAGCCTTAATAAGCGCTCCTTCACTCCATCTCTTCTCCCTTCACAAATTCTCTCTGAAACTTAAAGGTAATAGATTATGTGTTTACAACATATTATTTCGAGTTTACCCTCTTTTCACAAACTCTCTCTGAAACTTTAAAGTAATAGATTCTGTGTTACAACATGTTATTTTGAGTTTCCCCTCTCTCCATGAATTTCCACAACAATTCTTCTTTTCAATTCAGATATCAACAGTCAATTGCATTGTGAAATATTTTATTATTTCAGATCATTAAGGGTTTTAAAAAACTAGTTTCCATTGGGATAGAACCGAGACCTCATGATAAAAGTATTTATGTGACACACTTTTAAAATGTCTTAAGCACTGATTCCTTTCACAACTGAGGGATTGTCTCGTAAGATACAATAGGACTTACACATTCAGACTCTTCGACTGGTTCGATGCTCCCACCTTTCATCATTTTATCTAACTCCTCCTTCACTTTTTGTTTGTATTTCGGATTCAACCTATAGGTTCTTTGATTTATTGGGTTTGCTTCAGGTTTCACATGAATCCTCATAACTCCTAGGTCCCCTATTATGCCCTTCAATTCAAAAAACTTCGTGGGAAAGAACTCTTGATACTCGTCCAACAGTTCTGTAATTTTGCTAACTGTGTCTTCGTTCAAATAATCTCCAATCATTGCAAATTTTGGTTCTTCTTTTGTTTCGATATTCACCTCCTTCGTTATTGCGGGCTTTGCTATGTCAAATATTTCAGGTTCTGGCCCAACAAATTCGTGATGTCCTTCTGATTCTGGGATATCAATATTGCGCGGATCCTCATCATTTGCTTCTGTAGTCACATTATAGCATTGCAGTGCTTTCTCTAACCGCGCGGTCCAATTTGGCTGCTTCCATGTTAGTGAAGTTGTGTTCTTAAAAACATTTTCTCTGACATTATAAAGGGCTGAATCTATGCACGGATAGTCATCTTCAAAACTAAATTTTAGTATGAACCCTTCAACCGAATTTTTCCAGTTCGCATTTCCATGTCGCAGTTCTGTCTCAAGATACCAATTCATAGGAATTGTTTCTAGTGTGTGGATAAACCCATGTACCCACTCTTTCTATGGAATTTCTTTCCAAACTAATATGCAACAATGAATATGCTCCTGGGGGTCAACCTTACCATCATATTTTACTTTAATTCCTATATCTAATGGCCTGAATCTGACCCACATCAGCCTTTGACACTCCACCCAACTTCCTATATTCTTTTTATGAGTACCCCACCATCTAGAAGGTGTAGACCTCAGGGCTACATCCAAAGCTTGTAACCTCTGTTCTTCTGGTATTTCTCTTTCATATTTATCAATAAAAAGGCTTACATCTCCTATCCCATCATAATAAGGAAAACTAAATACCTCTAAAGTTATGTAGCGAAGTGATTTTGTGATTCTGACACATTGTCTTGTGGAGAGTTCATGTAATCTGTTCTGCCAATTTTCTAGTTCTTCCTCAGAACCTAAAGTATAGGAACTGTCATGTTCCCAACTTAGTTTACCATCTACAATGGGATTAATCCAATCTTCCTCCTTCTCTATCATCTTATAAATGTTTTCAACATATGCGTCATGGTACTCATCCCAGACATGCTCTATATAGCGCACTCCTTCTGATGGGTCTAAAAGAACAATGATCCTCATATTCTCTTTTTCAAATACCATTTGACTCTTCTTCAAATTTATTATCGCCAAATTATCGAAAGCCCAATCCAATCCAAGCAACGCCAGATAGGGATTGTTATCATCTACAATTTCAATCACCTCAAAGTATGCAACAACGCATACTCCTTCAATGTTTACTACAATGTCAAGTAACCTTCCCATAGGTAGGATCTTCTGTTGGTTGGTCATCCTCAACTTGATCACCAAACATTGCAACTTCGGTCTTTTTCATTTACACCCAAGTTTGCTTAGGTAACACGTTGGCATCAGATCCTAGGTCTAGGATTACTTTATCCATATCATATTCCCCAATCTGCACAGTTATTCTCATTTCCTTCCCTGTTCTCTTCTTGTGTCGATGTAAATTTTTCACTGCATGCAAATCGCTTTGCGGTACAACTTTATCAACACATGAGTCTATCAATTCCTGGAGTCCTTCGACAACCTTCTGATTCCTCAACAACTTCATGCAAGTTTGTAAGAATGACCTTAAAATATTTGGGTCTAATTCTCGCGTCGGAGTAGATACTTTAGCGCAGTCCTTTTTTGGCATTAACTTCGGTTGCACACTAGATGTTGAAGCTTTGGGATCCATGAAGCATTGCTTCACCTCCATGAACATTTCTTTTTCCCTCTACATACTGAACCCAAGGGATTTTTTTGTGGTCTTTCTTACCCATGTATCTTCCATTGGCTTCTTAACTTCTTCTTTACCCTCTCCTGTCACAACTCCACTCCTTGTTACGATGTTGATGCGAGGTTCATCCTCCCTCGGTTTAGCGATCATCATTTGCAGATTTTGTGCGGGCTACTTGTTCCTTTTCTACTGCATCTTCGCCATAAGGACCAAACATTCTTCTCTCACATCATCAAAATATCTACAGTACTTACAGGTTGTAGTAGGATTCTGACAATCTCTTGCAAAGTGTCTTGTCTCTTCGCAGTTGTAACAAATAATCTAGCCTTGTCCTCGAATAACGCCTCCTCCTCATCCTCGTCCTCGTCCTTGGAAACATCCTCGACCAACATGTCGTCCTTGATCCTTGTGTGCACGTCCCTCAACTTTCATTCTATAAGTATCAAAACTGCGTTCCATCATCAAGTCTTAACTGCGACATTTTTTCTCATCAAGTCCTAGATTTAAAAAAGTTGCAAAACAATTGCCTTAGAGTCTGCACATATTTCTGCAACAGATAGCATTCTTCAGAGCGATGTTGGCCTGTATTTCTACATATCTCACACCACAGACTTGATCCTGGATTTAATGGATTAGGTGCCGCACTAGCCAAATAATATTTGAACACAAGGAATTGTTCCTTAGAATGACCCTTTGCTTTGCACTTTATACACCACACTTATGTTCTAATTTCTTGTCTAACTTCTTTACCTTTCTTGAGATATTGAAATTCCAAAATTCAAATTTTGTAGCTGGCTCTGAATTTGATGTACTCCTGCATGAGTATCTCCTACCGACGAAGCTTCTAGCTTCATTGCAATCTCCAAAGCTTTGGCTTGCGTCGCTATATTCTGTTGTGTCAAGGGTAACCTGATATGTGGCAACAACATAGCTATAAACCATTATTTTTGCTGCTATGCGGGTATGCTAAAGCTTACTTGTCCCATTAACATCTTGAATCTTTGATCCATCTCCCACATAGATTCATTAGTCATCTGTTTGATTTCCTTCAACTCAGTAATACACTGTGACTAAGACTATGACTTCCTGAATTCTGATACCAGTGCTTTCTTAATATCATCCAATGAATCAGCATAATTATTCAAAGAATACTTGATGTACCATGTCAATTCTCTTTTTCGCGGCATTGTAATGAGCTGCGCCTTCTTTAAATCTTTGTCAGTAATTTTTCTTGCTTTACATATTGCATGAGCTACAAACCAAAACTGCTCAGGATCCTCTGATACAAGTCCTCTAAAGATAGGTAGCTTGATATCATCAACCATTCTTCTCGGGGGTTAGGGGGCGGGGGAGGGGGAGGGGGTGTAGGGGAACTATGGGGAGGGGGATGGGGTGTAAGGGGAGTAGAGGGATGGGGAAACCCAATGATGCTCTGGTTATTCTCAGCTCCTAACCTTGACACACCTTGGGAGGGGGAATGTCGCGAAGTTGCAGGGTTACTTCCTTCTTCTTCACTCACAGATTCACCTAAGAAAGGACTAAAATCAGTCTCAATAAATTTCGTCAGTTCGTGATCTACTCTCTATCGCTTTCCACTTTGCTTTGTTCCAATCTTTGACTCAGATTTACTTCTTCCTCCAAACATCAATATGACTAAATCTATATCACACCCTTTTCACAAAAAATCATTTTAATCCACAACTTCAAAGAATTTAGATACTTAACTCATGGTCCCTTGAAAAATATCCGCTCAGCTTCATTGTAAGATACAATCGTGTCTATGGCGAACTTAGTGATAAATCCTCCTAGGATACTATCAATCCAAAAAGCAACATCTCTTGAGATGTTGTTGTTGGTATTCTTGAGTCGTTGTATCATTTCAGGGATCCATGCAGAAGGCTCGTCGCTTTTAAAGCAAGTGTTGTTCTCGGTCAACCTTGATAACCATACATAGAGTTCATTAGCAAACAACGCGAAGAAAATATCATGTTGATCTGTGAAAAGATACCTCTGCAACTAGGCTTCAGTCGTCAACCATGGATTTCTATTTTCCAACTCTCGTTCTTTTTTATTTACCCAATCTTGTATTTTCTTATTTGATGGATGCCACATCCACATACCCCTCAAACACATCCTGGTCTCAACAATGAAACCATTTTTTGGCTTGGAGGGGCTTGACCCAGGTTCAAATTGTACTTCACACCAACAAAAACCTCAAACATTGGCCCTTTCGGAAACGACTTGCAAGCAGATCGTAGTCTCACCCAAGGTGGCTATGGGTTATTGCAGAACTAGGTTTCTGCAGCCTTGAGGGACTGCACGAGGTGGCTTTTAATTCACTTTTCTGTAGTTTAATTAGTCTTCTAACATGCATATCACTATTGCGCTGTGTAACTTAACTATTTACTTCGTCACAATCAGTTTAACATAAGTACAATACAAAACAGTATAAGTTGTGATAACATAACATTTACTTGCAATCATTACTTCACATAAACAGATAAAAAACAACATAACAATACACAGATACATAATATTGCCCAAAAATTCTTATTCTTTATTAAAGATGGATCCTTTCAATACATTCAACTTCTCAACTTGTGCACACAACTGCAGATGGTTTGCCCACTAAGCTGCAGACTCTTCCAAGATCTTCGTGAACTCAGTTGCGTAGCCTTTCCTTAAGGCCCAAAACATAGAATAAAAGACTTAAAGAATTTTTCTCATCAATACATATATGACTTCGAAAAATAAATGCATTCCTTTATATGCCATTACATAGCTACAAAACCATGTTCCACATACCATGGGCTCGACAAAAAAATCAACTAAAATCCTAAAACACGTTACAAAATGAGGGGCTTCGACCCACCTCGAAGCCCCTAGAATACAACGTGGTAGATTTGACTTCACGATACCATGCACTCCACTCCTCAAAATGCAAAGTATTTGAACAAAATTGGACCAAGTTGGGTTGTGCCCAACATCAATCCACTAGAAGAGTTGCATAGTTATAAAATTCCAAAAACAAACTTACAAAAACACACCACCAATTTCTAGTTGCATATATTTGCTAGAAAAAAAAAAATTTGCACTAAATTTACACCAGTACAACATCCTCTTAACATTTTTGGAGATTCAAACCTCTTCTCTATCTAGCCAATACAACTACCCATGAAGGAAATAGGAAGAAAATGAAGGATTATGGATACTGACTGAATGTTTAGTTGGACCGGAAAAAAACAATGCTCCCCATTGGACACTTCAACAGTAATATGACACACAATCTCACACCACGAGAATGAAGTTTCACACACTGGTCCTCACATTAGTCAAAAGTGTGAAAGAAGGAAGCAAACCACACCTTCGAGAAGGTTGCATGCTCGCATATGAGTTAGAGCTGAGATTTAAATGTTTTTACTTCAAGTAAAAACACGCAATCGTTTGATGTCAAAAATTGCAGCCTCTCCTTGCACTTCTCTAAGAGTAGTGTAGATGAAAATAGAACTGTCAGGCCAGGAGGTAACTCCACCAAAAATGAATTGAATTTTGCATTAAGGGTGCACACAAATATATGCATGCAGGGAGAGACTCTTGGGATTCATCTCCTAGTGTCTCTTCATCTTCCACCTCTCCTTATTTTCTATTTACACTATTTTCACAATTTCATCCAATCCCTTGGATTATGTGTCAACGTTCCCTCCCTTAATCTAAAGGGATGTTGGTGAGCCCAAGCATCGTTTTGAATCTTTCGAACTTTTCTCTTCCAAGCGCTTTGGTGAAGATGTCTGCACACTAGAAAATTTGGCCCAATTTCCGATGGCCACTTTATCGCTATTCTGACACATAATCGTCGCAAGAGCGACAGTTCGAGGCCGAAAAAAACGTGGTTAGCCATTACGTCGCAATTCCGACGCTTTGCCAAAGTGTCGCAATACCGACACATTTTCCGACGTTTCCAAACAATTGTCGCTCTTCCGACATTTCCCAAACTGTCGCTCTTTTGACGTTTGCAAACTGTCGCAATTCCGACGATATGTGGTTCGACGTTTTGAACGTCGTGCTTCCGACGTTTGTAAACTGTCGCGCTTCCGACGTTTGTAAACTGTTGCTCTTCCGACGCTTATGAAAGTGTCGCAATACCAACGCCTATGGAAAACGTCGGAATACCGACGCTTCCAAAGCGTCGCAATACTCTATGGCTAACCATGCTTTTAAAGGGTCGCAAGATTGACGAAATAGGAAAAATTTCAAGGCGTCGAAAGACGGACATTTACAAGGCGTCGGAAGACTGACGTTTACAGAGCGTCGGTATAGCGACGATAGGTTAAATTTAAAAAAAAAAATTAAATAGCCCATGGTCCATCCAACTGGAGTATGTTGAATATTGGCGCCATAATAATATTCATGGCCATAAACCACAACCCCTGTATATATTGTGTCTGCATGTACCTTTGGCATTGCTTTAAATTACAACTGTTAATTCATAATCAATATCAGCTGTCCTTGAGTTCCATATCTCAGTTTCTGGTCTCTGACCCTATTAACGATGTGAATGAAGCTCAATAAAAATAATGGATGTCAATAAGCCAACTAAGAAAAATTTTGAGGTCCCACTGCTATCCAGTAAATCACCACAGTTTGCCCCGGGTAAAATATTCTTACTTTGCGTAGCTATGATAACTTCACTGTGTTGAAAGCTTAAAGGTATAAAAAGTAACTGGAGAAAAGTTTGTCTGGGTATTAGAATTTCAATGATTTCACATATTCTTTCCTCGTAGAGAATACACAAGCTTGCCCCTATATGCAATATTACTAAACTCATCTCCCATGCCATCCACTACTAATTTTCCATTATAATTAGCTGGCTTCTAGACTATATTGTGTTTGCCACCTTTGCGAGGAAATATACTTATAAAAATTTGTTTGATTTTCAAATCCAAGAATGCCAATTTCTTTTTTGCATTGGGCTAGCTTTATGGTCAATGATGCTGTTAGCTCAACCTATTAACCAACCATTCACCCTCTCCTAACACATTTAATCTCCTTCATATCCACGCCTGACAATTTCTTTTTTCATTGTGCTCACTTTATGGTCACAGATGCTATCAGCTCAACCTGGTAACCAACCATTTGTCCTTTTCTATCACATTAGATCAAAAAAATTATGGGATTTACTGTACTCTTAAATTTATGACTGGAAGTATCTGGTAGGGATTGCAATATAAACCCTTCAAAGTCCTAAACCAACAACTATTAACTTTTTTTGTGCACTCAAAACAATTTTCATGAGCTATGACAAATAACTTGCTAAGGAAAATTACAACTGTTAATTCATAATAGATATCAATGACTGCAGTGTACTATCCATAAATGCAAGCTTACTCATGGTAAGTGTCACTGCATTCTATTATGTTTGTGTTCAATCTAAAATAGTTTATATTGCTAGAACAAAGCTACAAGAAAGGGTTATAAATTATAATTAGATTTCCATCTCATATATTTATTCATATAAACTTTACACATTAGTAAGACAACCACATGAAAATCAAAGGGATGAGTCCTTTCAAAATTTTTAAATAGACTAACTTGGCATGTGTTGGAGCTGCTCAATGCACCTATATAGAGCATGCTTTGCAGGTATGGAAAATAGTCATACATCTAAGTGTTCAAGCAGATTATAGGTGGCGAGATATGGCATATTACATGCTTCACAAAGGGATTACACATTTACAAGTTCATTCTATACCATGACACTTGCGATCTTTACTTTATTTTGAGATGATTTTCACTAAAGCTACCTAAGCTTCCTCCTTTTAGCACAACATTCCTCACTAACTTGTTTTCAGGTATGGAAAAGCATCATTCATCCATTTGTTCAAGTGCCATTATAGGTAGCAGCGAATGGCATTACATGTTCACTCTGTACCATGACAGTCCCAATATTTACTTTAGTTTTAGATGATTTTCACTAAAGCTCCCTAATCTTTCTTCTTTTAGCACAACATTCCTCACTAACTTGTTTGCAGGTATGGAAAAGTAATCATCCATCCATTTGTTCAAGTGCCATTATAGGTAGCAGGTAGTGGCATATTACTGTACGAGAGAAATTGAATATTAGAGGTTCATCTAACAAATAACACTTCCATTCTAGATTTCAGTCTCAGATAATTTTGATTACATTTTCATCCAATACATAACACTCAATCTATATTTCACTCCCAGATAATTTTGAGTCTTGACCAAGGCTTCATATGCCACCTCTTTAGCACAACTTTCTACACAGTATGTATGCATATCTTGTATGTGAAAAAAAGATGAAATGACTTACAAACCAATAAAATAAAGCAATATAAAGTTCTAAATGCCAAAAAGCTGTCCCATGGGTCATCTGTGATCATGCTATGTTATCCTTTGAAGTTTGGATAAAGCTTTGCCCATAAATGATGAAACAGAATAGCAGCAGGCAGAATGGTGTGTTTCTTGAAAAATGTTGTGGCAAATATCCTTGCCAATGGAACTACTACAACAAACCATATGAGCAATCAACCCCAACCACAAATGATTAACAGAAACAACGATGAAAATGAATCCAAACAATAAATTAACACAGGAATTTTAAATTTGTGACTGGAGAAAAAGTATGCCCAGGTATAAACTCCAGCACTATATTAACTAGAATTTGATGAGATACAATTGTTTGGCTCTATGAAATGGACTAAAAATATGAATCAAGACACCTTTGTCTACCTGAAATTCATGATGCCACAATAGTGGTACTTTCATCCCATTCACTTGTAACACTGAATTTCTCCACATGAATCTAGGAATACAAGGAAGTATAAGATGTGGTAACCCCAGTCTTCACAATCTTCCTCCTAAATAACCAACTTCGGCTGCAACAAGATGGCAGTTCATCAGAACACAGAATTGGAAAACAGTGAAGAAAAGGTATACAGATCCCTTATCCTTATCCCTTATCTTTACTGACCTATTGAAGAAAAGGTATACAGATCTATCATTCCGCCAGTAAACAAACTTGAGAAGTGTATAGATCTATCATTATGCCAGTAAAACAAACATGAGAAAGTGTGCAGATCTATCACTCTTCATTATCTACTAATTCAATGAGGAAAATATACACCAGACAGATGTATCATGCTTGGAATAAACAAATTTGAAATATTCATTTTAAATAGAAGACAAAGTTTGAAATGATTGAAACACTTACACGAGGAGATAGCTCCAAGAAAACTTCAATCCGTGATGTTCCTCGTCTGCTGCAAACGACTAGGGAACATTCATTTTTCCTCAACAATATTTCTGCCAAGATCTTTGTCGTAGTCAGGTGTTTTTATTGGCTTTTGTTATTGAAATTTGGAAACCCCATGTGCTATACCCTATTTTTTTTAATGAAAAAATAAACAATATACTGAGAAATTTATACATTCACTTACGAGTAACCTATAATTTTCTTCTAACAAGCCTTCCAAGCTGGATAATGGCAATCCATCACAAGGTTTGATAGACCGATCTACCAAATCTATCCAAACAGAGGCTGTTTGAACATCGACTTCTCTTCGATTCGATTCTGAGAGTTCCGAACAGAGGTTGTTTTCCATGCTCAGAGTTCATGAGAAAAAGGTCGAACAAGCTGAGCGGGAAAAAATTGAAACTATGACATGAAATCGTATGACAATTTCCCACTCAAACATTAGTGAATAATTTATTTTATTTAAATTATTTTATATATTTATTGTAAACTGCTGTAATATTTTACAAAATAAACTTATTTTATTTTATTTAAAAACAATTTATCAATATTTTTGGATGTAAAAATCATTACTTATAATATTCATTGTAATTTTTCATTGTAATTATTATTTATAAGTAATAAAAAAAATTAATAAATATAATATTTTTAGGTAGAATAATTACTTTAATCATACTTTATAGGTTTCTTCAAAATTACTTTCATTATTACCATAATTATTCAACTTCATTAGTTGATTGCCAATATTTTCTTCGTTATATGAATCATCCTTAAATAGACCTTATAGTAATTTTCATAATGTTCATGTATGGAGATAATTCTATGATTCCACAACCATTTTCCGTAGAGTTGTTCATTCAAGGGATACCCTTAGAGTACCAAGTTATGAATATTCCAACATCTTCCATATGTTCTAAAATAAGCGGCCTCTTCTTATTGATTTCTTACACTTGTTGTGACACTTCCACTCAACCACCTGAAGTATTTAGCTAGCACTTTTTTTGTGTTCATTTCATTATTCCAAGCTGGTCATAATCACATGAGTTACCATCAATTATCGTCATTAGAAATTTTGCAAGTTTTTCCTAAAATTTACTAATTAGTCTACAAATACATGGTAATAATGACATTACCCACAAACACATGATACCCTCATAACCTAGTATTGTGTGCTAGGAAGGCTTTCCAAAGAAGTTGGCTGGCATCACTATGACACTATTACAGAATTAGAAGGGAAGAGAAATGCAAAGGCTCAGGTATCGTATGAGAGAAGGAAGCAACTGGCAAAATTGAGATCAAAAGCAGTGGAGTTAGCCGAAAAGAAGCTTGCCCTAGAGATGGATAAGATGAAACTTGACAACATATTGGTCAATTTCCTTGACCCTTTATTGGTTATTCAGAAGGAGTATGAATACACCACCGTTAATATCAAGGTAACCAGCCCCTAGCAGATCAAGGGCTACAAGTTGTAGTTTTCGTCTGAACATTAACATACCACAACCATGCTTACAACCAGAAGCTTTCTCACATTCATGATCTAATTATATAGTGAATTAGACAGAAGTAAGAAAACAATTACTTCTTCAAAGCTAATTCGAATTTGGAGGGCTTAGCCGGGGATTGGGGTTTAGGGTTTAGGGGGTTAAATTGGTTAGGGGTTAAGGGGTTATAGGTTTAGGGTTTAGGGGGTTAAATGGGTTACGAGTTTAGAGGTTTATGGTTTAGGGGGTTAAATGGGTTAGGGGTTAAGGGGTTATAGGTTTAGGGTTTAGGGGGTTAAATAGGTTAGAGGTTTAGGGGGTTAGGGGATTTAGCAGTTAAGGATTTTAGGGTTAGAAGTTAGGGGCTAATGGGGTTAGTTTTTAGGGTTTAAGGGCTTATATGTTTAGGGTTTAAGGGGTTAGGGTTAAGGGTTTAATGGTTTAGGGTTTAAGAGGTTAGGGGTTAATGGTTTATAGGTTTAGAGTTTAGGGGGTTAAGTGGGTTAGGGGTTAGGGGTTAAGGGTTTAGAGGTTTATGGTTTAGGGGTTAAATGGGTTAGGGGATTACTAGAGGTTTAGGGGGTTAAATGGGTTAGGGGTTGGGAATCAGTGTTTAAGGGGTTAGGGGTTAAGATGATAGTTTCATTGGTCTCTGTTTGTGCACATTTTAACCTTTCCAACAAGGCGGAATTAACCCAATCGTAGGTCCCAATATTTCATGATATAGATTAACTCTAGATATATATGAGAAGGAATAATTATAAAGACATAGATTGATAGAGGTGGCGAGAAAAGGGGAGTCACACGGTGCGCCCGACTGAACGATGCCACAAGGGAGAAAACGAAAAACGAGCCTCCCGAACGTGCACAAGGCACCTGAGCAGTCACAACTTTGCAAAACTAATACAGGCGCCCTCGAACGAAATGACCCGACCTGAATGCGCCCGGTCGGGCGACCTCGCACGGTGCGACACGGCGCGCACGACCGAAAAATGTCACAAGGGAGAAAATGGAAAATGGGTTGCCCGAAGGTGCACAAGGCACCCAGGCAGTCACAACTTAGCATGAAAACTGATACGGGCACCCTCGAACGAAACGACCCGACTCAAACGTGCCCGGTCGGGCGACCTCACACGGCGCACCAGACCGAACGATGCCATAAGGGAGCAAACGGAAAATGGGCTGCCTGAAGGTGCACAAAGCACCCGAGCGGTCACAACTTAGCATGAAAACTAATACGGGCGCCCTCGAACGAAACGGCCAGACCCGAACGCGCTCGGTCAGGCGACCTCGCACGGCGCGACACGGCGCGCCCGACCGAATGATGCCACAAGGGAGAAAACGGCAAACGGGCCACCTGAATGTGCACAAGGCACCCGGGCAGTCACAATTTAGCAAAACTGATACGGGTGCCCTCGAACGAAATGGCTCGACCCGAATGCGCTTGGTTGGGCAACCTCACACGGCACGACACGACGCACCTAACCGAATGAATATCCCACAGGGGAGCAAACAGAAGACGGGCCACTCGAACGTGCACAAGGGAGAAAATGGCAAACGAGCCGCCTGAACGTGCACAAGGCACCCGAGCGGTCATAACTTAGCAAACCTGATACGGGCGCCCTCGAACGAAATGGCCCGACTAGAACGCGCCCAATCGGGCGACCTCACACGACGCGACATGACATGCTCGAATGAACATCGATGCCACAAGGTAGCAAACGAAAAACAGGCCGCACGAATGTGCACATTAAGGCATCCGGGCGGTCACAACTTTGCAAAACTGACACGAGCGCCCTCGAACAAAATGGCTCGACCCAAACGCGCCCAGTTAGGCACCCGACCGAACGATGCCACAAGGGAGAAAACGACAAACGGGTCGCCCGAACGTGCACAAGGCACCTGGGCAGTCACAACTTAGCAAATGTGACACGGGCGCCCTCGCATGAAACAGCCTGACCCAGGTGCCCTTGGTTGTGCGGCATCACACGGCGCGACACAGCGCGCCCGGCCGCACGGAGGCACAAGGTAGAAAACGACAAACAAGCCGCCCGAACGTGCACAAGATGGCACCCGGGCGGTCACAAGTTAGCAAATCTGACACGGGCACCCTCGCATGTAACAGCCCGACCCGGGCGCCCTTGGTCGTGCGGCGTCACAAGGCACGACACGGTGCGCTCGGCCGCCCGGAGGAACAAGGTAGAAAACGGCAAACAGGGCGCCCGAACGTGCATAAGGCACCTGGGCGGTCACAAGTTAGCAAATCTGACACGGTTGCCCTCACATGAAACGGCCAGACCCAAGCGCCCTTAGTCGTGCGGCGTCACACGGTGCGACACGGCGCGCTCAGCCGCATGGAGGCACAAGGTAGAAAATGGCAAATAGGCCGCCCAAACGTGCACAAGCTGGCACCTGGGCGGTCACAAGTTAGCAAATGTGACATGGGATCCCTCGCACGAAACGGCCAGACCCGGCGCTCTCGGTCGTGCGGAGTCACACGGCGCGACATAACGCGCCCGGCCACACGGAGGCACAAGGTAGCAAACGGTAAACGGGTCGCCCGAACGTGCACAAGCTGGCACCCGGGCGATCACAAGTTAGCAAATGTGACACGGGTGCCCTCGCACAAAACGGCCCGACCCAGGCGCCCTTGGTCGTGCGGCGTCACACGGCGCGACACGGCGCGCCCAGCCGCATGAAGGCACAAGGTAGCAAATAGAAAACGGGCCACCCAAACGTGCACATGCTAGCACTCGGGTAGTCACAAATTAGCAAATTTGACATGAGCGCCCTCACACGAAATGGCCCGACCCAGGCGCCCTTGGTCGTGAGCGTCTGCACTTGTGACATGGCGCCTTGACCCCCTAGAGGAACAAAGGTAGCAATAAAAAGCACGTGCAACCCCAAGCACGTGCAAATTAATTTGCTCGGGCGGTCCATGAGTTAGCAAATCGACACGGCGCCTATGCAACAGCCTGTGACGCCCTTGGTCGTGCGACGTCACATGGCGTCTTGCAAGCTTCCCAGACACAAGTGTAAACGGAAAATGGACCGCGAATGTGCATTCGAGCACCGGAGTGGTCCTGGAGATCGCCAAATACGACACGGGCGCCCTCACATGAAACGACCAGGCCCGGACGCCCTTGGTCGTGCGACATCACCACGGCGCGACATGGCGCGCTCGCGCCCGGAGACACAAAGGTAGAAAATGACAAACGTGCCGCCCGGCGTGCACATTAAGGCACCAGTGATCACAAGTTACAATAAATACGACACGGGCACCCTCGGATGAAGCTTGTTTGCCCGACGCCCTTGGTCGTGCGGCATCTGCCTGGCCCCGCGACTTCGTGTGCTAAGAGGCTCCTAATTAGCAAACGACAAATGGGCCATGTATGAAGATTTCATAGCTTAAAAAATTCCAAACGAGAAGATAGCCAAAATACCAAGCTGACCATGATTTGAGAAAGAATTCTAGAGCATACATAAACCCTAACTTCCTTAGAGCATATCTCTGAAAATATAACGAACAAAGATCTGACGCTTGGACTAGATGTTCAAAAAAATTTATCCTTAACATGGTCGAAGTTTCATGGCCTGCAACCTCACATAAAAATGTTATAGCAATAATGTTGAACTGACCCTAATTAATTCAAATAATATCAAATCATTGTTGACATATGTTGAAAGTCAGTTAGAGAGTGAATTAGAATCGACACGTAGCCCAAACCGTCGCAAGAGCGACACTTAGCCTAAACCGTCGCAATAGCGATGTTTCTGCCGAAATTGTCGCAATAGCGACACCTTTGCCTAAACCGTCGCAATAGCGACGTTTCTGCCGAAACAAGGTAGCAAACATGGCGCGCCGCGACATGGCGCGCCCAGCCGCCTAGAGGAACAAGGTAGCAAACGGAAAACGGGCCGCCCAAACGTGCAAATTAAGACACTCGGGCGGTCACAAGTTAGCAAATCTGACACGGGCGCCCTCGCACGAAACGGCCTGACCCGAGCGCCCTTGGTCGTGCGACGTCACATGGCGTGCCCGGCTTCCCAAAGACACAAGGTAGCAAACGGAAAATGGACCGCCCGAATGTGCACATTAAGGCACCCGGGTGGTCACAAGTTAGCAAATCTGACACAGGCGCCCTCACATGAAACGACCCGACCCAGACGCCCTTGGTCGTGCGACATCACACGGCGCGACATGGCGCGCTCGGCCGCCCAGAGACACAAGGTAGAAAATGACAAACGTGCCGCCCGAACGTGCACATTAAGGCACCCAGGCAGTCACAAGTTAACAAATCTGACACGGGCACCCTCGCATGAAACAACCTGACCCGGGCGCCCTTGGTCGTGCGGCGTCACACGGCGCGACACGACGCGCCCGGAGACACAAGGTAGCAAACAGCAAATGGGCCATGTATGAAGATTTCATAGCTTAAAAATTTCCAGACGAGAAGATAGCCAAAATACCAAGCTGACCATGATTTGAGAAAGAATTCTAGAGCATACATAAACCCTAACTTCCTTAGAGCATATCTCTGAAAATATAACGAACAAAGATCTGACGCTTGGACTAGATGTTCAAAAAAAATTATCCTTAACATGGTCGAAGTTTCATGGCCTGCAACCTCACATAAAAATGTTATAGCAATAATGTTGAACTGACCCTAATCAATTCAAATAATATCAAATCATTGTTGACATATGTTGAAAGTCAGTTAGAGAGTGAATTAGAATCGACACGTAGCCCAAACCGTCGCAGAAGGCTAGAGCGACACTTAATATGATATAATAGCGATGTTTTACGCAGAAATTGTCGCAATAGACACCTTTACTAAACAGTCGCAATAGCGGCGTTTCTATGGCTAGCCATGACACACTACTGACTGTCGCAATGGCGACGGCACTATGCTTGTGCGCATGCATGGGGCACTTTCCTTTATGTCGTCGCAATTCCGACGCTATTGTCGAAACTGTCGCAAATCCGAAGGATTCCTCCAAACGTCTCAATTGCAACACTTTGTCTAAGTGTCGGTATTGCGACACTTGTCTCTAAACGTCGGTATAGTGACAGTTTCGGGTGGGATTTGAAAAAGTTGAAAAATTTTGGGGAAATTTCCGACATTTGGTCAAAAGTGTTGGAACCAAGTGTCAGAATTTCCGCCAAATGTACTAGTGGAAATATGCTCATTTGTGGAACAATGGTGTAGATGGATTGTCTTGGCCTAAACATGATGTTGAATCAGATGGTATTTTGTATTGAAGTCCTTCGTTTGATCTTGGAACTTTGGGTTCTTGGCCAACTTTATTGCATAAGTGTTGTCAACCATGAGTGGAGTTGAATGCACTTGTTTCATTTGCAAATATTCCAAAATTTTCCTAAGCCACACAATTTCCTTTGTTGCTTCAGTTGCTACCACATATTCTGCCTCAGTTGTGGAATTTGTTGGAACTGATTGTTTGCGTGATCTCTTGGAGACAGCTCCTAATCCAAGACTCATCGTATAACCTAAAGTAGATACCCCAGTTTCTTTGTCTCCATGAAAGTCTGAATAAGAGTATCCAATCAAGTTGAAGTCGCCCACCTGTGTATACTTGAGTCTAAAGTCTTAAGTCCCTTTCAAGTACTTTGGAACTCTTTTTGCAGTAGACCAATGTCCCTCACAAGGATTTTGCATAAACTTGGAGAGGATTCCAAAAACAGATGAAATGTTCGATCTGGTAGTAGCCAGGTAGTTGAGACTTCCTACAAGTTTTCTATACTTTGTTGCATCCTCAAATTCTTTTCCTTCAATGGATGTAAACTTCAATTTCTGTTCCATTGGAGTATTCAAAGTATTTCACTCAACCATGCCAAACCTATTCAATAGATCTCCAATGTACTTCTTCTAAGAGAGGAATATAAACTTAGGATGTTGAGTTACTTCAATACCAAGATAGTAGTGAACATAGCCCAAATCAGTCATTTCAAAACCTTCCCTCAATTCCTTATTTATGGATGCAATATAGCTCTCATTGTTCCCTATCATCAAAAGATCATCTACATACACCACAAGATATACAAATTTTTTGTCAACTTTCTTGACAAACAAAATTGCATCATCGAGATCATAACGTTTGAAGTTAAGTTTCAGAAGATGCTCAGTTAACTTCTCATACCAGCCTTGTGATGCTTGCTTGAGGCCATACAAGGATTTTACAAGCTTGCATACTTTGTGTTCTTGGCCCTTCACAACAAACCCTTATGGTCGGGACATAAAAACATTCACCTTTAGATCTCTATTCAAGAAAGAAGTTTTTACATCCATCTGATGGACTTTCCAACCGTTATGAGCTGTTAAGGCAAAGAGTGTCTCGATGGTAGCCCATTTTGTTGTGGGGGAAAAAGTATCCTCATAATCAACCCCTTCCTTCTATGCAAAACCTTTTGCCACAAACTTGGCTTTATGCTTGTCAAGTGAGCCATCAACTTTGAACTTGTTCTTGTAGGCCCATTTGCAGCTAATTGGTTTGGTTCACAATGGAGGATCAACCAGCTTCCAAGTTCCATTATTCATCAAGGCATCATATTCCTTCTACATCAATTCATTCCATTTATCATGAGAAGTGGCTTATTTGAAGGAATTTGGTTCAAAATATGTAGACAAATTCAACTCACAATTATAAGAAACATCCATATGAATAGGTGAATCAGAATCATCTACATCTCCCCCATTTTTCCTGGTGGAAATTCTTGTCCCTGACTTTCCAACCTCATCAGGATGAACATTTTCAAGTGTCTTTTTCAACCATTTTGGAGGACCTTTCTGAGATGGCCCAGGTTGCTCAGTTAACTGAGTTGGGGCTGAATCAAGATTCAATCTCACAATTCTATCAATCACATCAAAGTGTCGTCTATGGTTGGATCTTCATGTGGGGGAGAGAATGCTTCAGAAGAAGATTCCACAGATTGATCCAGTATAGGAATACCCCCTTCAAGATGTGGAATTTGATTATCAAATTCTTGAAATGACTTTGCATGCCCGAACCTATCTAAGCGATCAAGCTATCGCTCAACAAAATTGTCAGTCTTGGAAGATTCAAGAAATATGACATCTCTAGATACTAAAAATTCTTATTAACTTCATTATACAGATGGTATGCTTTGGAGGTATTTGAATACCCCAAGAAGATACAATTACGACTCCTTGCACCAAGTTTGTTTCTTTGTTCCATAGGTATAAAGGCATAACAGGTGGCCCCTGATATGCTTTACCTAAGGAATGTGGCCATGCCACATTCCTTAGGAGTCTTGTTTCTAATTGCATTAGATGGAAATGGGGCTATCCATATCATCTTGATGAACGAGACTCTAGAAGGGTTGATATTTTAACCATAGCTAAGAGTTGAAGGTGTCAAACTAAACCACTAGTAGGCTATCGAGCATGGAAATTTTAGGGGCTAATATTCACAAGTGGGCTAATTTTCCATTATTTTTCTCAAAAAAAGATTCTCCAATTTCCATTTTTTATAAAAATGATTTGCCCAAATTTTAGAATATAAAATTATTTTACCTTAAAAATAACCAACATTATATAGAGACTATATATAAAACCATTACAAATTTTAATTATTTTACAAATATATCAATAAGAATTTTATAGTTTGCATATTAGGGACTAGTGAGATTCGCCAATGCTTTTAAACTTCAGGATAATTTCTCATCCTTAAAATTTTCCCTACTATCGATTGATGTTATAATCGAGCCACTAGGAGGAAAATGGCTTCGATTATATTTGAGGAACATTGTTCCATAGATAAGAAGAATATATGAGAGTGGATAGAGAGAGAGAAAACATATGTATTATGTATATTGCAACAACCCATGGGCCATGAGTCTCACTTATTTATATGTAATCCATTTGCATTCAGATAAAGAGAGAGCAGAGTAGTCTCACCTTCTAGTTGGGTTTTCTTCCGAAAGAGTTTCCCAGGTCATGGTTTGTGTTCTTATTGCTATGAGTGATTTTATTTGTATATATTCTATATTTTCCACATTTTATGTTTTTCATTTCATTGTTTTAGTGATTTCAACAAATACTTGTTGTATTTTGAGAAAAATTAATGGAAAAATATATCTGGAAAAGATGCAATATGTAGAAGATTTAGACTAGAAATTGAAACGGTCCAACTCTTTTTCTAAATTTCTTTCATTAGATTTATAATTTAATGGTAGGTAAAATTTGAAACTTTTTTTTCTTTAATTTATTAATTTTTTGTAATATTTAATTGAATGTTTATGTCATATTTGTTTATTGCATTGAGATATAATTAATATTAAAGAGATTTTTTTTTTCATTTTTATTCAAGAAAAAAAATGACTAACTTCTATTGAGAATAAAAGTAGTTACATCGTTCATAAATTTTGTGCTTAATTTGTTGCCTATTTCCTCATGAACCATATACAAAAAAACCTTCCAATGTTAAAGGCATGTTCACAAAAATACCTATGCTCAAGAATAGAAGAAACTAAATATACAATCATTCATACTTATATAAATGAGAGGAGCCAAAGATCTGCCTTTGGGAACAGGGGATCCATGAAGGAGGAGCCAAAAAACACCTGAGAAAAACTTGAAAAGCTACCGCAAAGACCTATGCTCAGGAAACAAAAAAATGCATACTTGTTCCTTCAAACTTCTATCTATGAGAGGAGGCAGAGATCTTAATATAAACGAGATCTCTTTAATATCTTAATATTAAAGAGATTATACATGCATGCCACTTGTTCATAGCATTGAAGGAAACATATGTGCACCCAATATAATACGTTATATAAAAACTAAAAATATAACAATAATAAATATAATGTAGGAAAAATAATAAGTATTGACAAAGCACCAAGAGATTTCCATGTCAATTACTTTTTGTATCCCTCTTAATGCTTAATGGATTTGGATTTAAGATGAATCTACCTTAGTACATAGGAAATTTAACATAAGATGTATCTCATACTTAATTCTCCATGTTTACAAAATGAGCATAAACATTATTGGTGGTTCATACTTTCCCATCTCCTTATTTCATATGCTAGGTGATCACTGCTTAACTTATACTAACAAATCATGCTTTTTTATGCATAAAGACTTCTTTTTCAGGGGAAATGTTGTTTTATGTAGCTAATTATAACCTTGATCTCATTTTCTCATTACATGGACAAAATCTCATTTTCTCACCATGATCTCGCCATGACTTATTTATTATCATCTTTTCTAAGAATATCTAATATCTAATTTTTTATTAATTATGATATGATCAACCCTTATCTAGAGTTGTAATCTTTGCCTCATACCATAATGTCCAAATGACTTATTTTCATCATAAATTAGTTGTGTGTAGAGAGTTTGTATTTTAACTTCATGTTCCACCAATAAGAAGCATTTTTAACATTCCACTTTCTTTAAATATTTTTTTGGAGATATTTGGGCCCCAAATTATATGTCCATACTTATTTCTATTAGGTTATTAACCATATGGATGGGAGCATAAAAACTAGTGACTTGGTCAATATAGTTGAGTGTTCAATCGTTGTTAAATTTAAGGAATCAAATTAAGTTGGGAAAATTTCAACAATCAAACATAACTATTGTTTATATCAATGTTCTATACAACAACTTCCTTAATTTCAAACTCCATGAATAAATTTGTATGCATTTGTTTTGCATATCATAGAGGGCACTCATACCTCAAATTACAAATTTCTCCATACAAAGGTTACAATGATAATAACATTAAATTCTAAGGGCTATCAAAATGTATTATATTGTTCCACACACGAAATATATGAAATGATATCATTTGCCTTTTTTTATAGGCATATAACTTCAAGTTTTTGGGTGCATAGAATGATAGACAAAAATCTAGGTTAGCAGGTGCAGGTGAGGAATGGCTCATCATTGATGGTGGAGGAATAGTTGAAACAAATTTTGCATGGGGTGTTGGTATATCTTATAACAATCAAGAAAAAACTTATGCCTTATTGCAATGCTTGAAAATAGTTAATGATTCTCAAATCCAATGGTCAATTGTTGTGGGAGATTCAAGGGATGTCACGAGTCAAATTATATTAAATGCTACCCCATTGAGAACATCTTAGCATCAATAATAGCTTCAATTAAATAAGAGGTTGATAATTTTATGGTAGAAAATTCACCAAACATATGGATTTTCCCATGTTATCACTTCTCTAAAAGTGGGGGTCCTTAATAATAATTGCATCACTAATCATCAATCAATCCCATAATACTCTAATCATGTGTACAAAGGCACATATCAAGTCACTAATTCATCACATGGAACACGTTAACAAACTGCAATTTCATCAAATATTGGCGCACTGCTGCGAAACCTAGCTGCTTCTGCCCACGCGCTGCTGCCTCTACGGCTGCGCCTGCTCTGGCAGGGCCTCCTGCTCCTGCCGCTTCTCGGTTGGATTCTCTTCCTCTGGCGCTTATCTCTGTCACGGATTCTGTCTGCGCCTCTGAACTCAGGTTGCGGCGTTCCTCTATGCTGGGCTCTGTTTTCCTGCTTTCGCGCTCCTCTTGACCAGCTTTTGAGGTTGTTCTGTGGCCTTTCAGCATGGAGGACCTGGACTCCCACCAGTCCCCTCTGCCTCCTCCTCTGAATTCTGCTTCAGATGCCTTTAACCTCCTTTTGGCCTTGCTTCCAAAGAAGAGGACTTCAGAAGCTACGAAATTTGTCAAAAAGTTGGACGATATTCCTGAGATTTCACTTCCTGGCGAGGGTCCTATTCAGGTGGCCCTTTCTCTGGCCAATCGAGCTCTCATAGGCCAGTTTACTGGCTTATGGCCCTCGCCCAAATCCACTAAAATCTGGGTTGCTAAGCACTGAGCTCCCCTCATTAAGCACAGCGTGTCCTCATATTTCCTGGGAAGAGGGTATTTCCTATTTGAATTCGTTGATAAGGAGGATAAAGAGCTCATCTTCAGGAATGGCCCATATTTCATGGGTCCTCAAGGGCTCTATCTCAATAAATGGACCCCTGATTTTGATCCGGCGGTTGATGTTCCAACTGATGTTCCAGTCTGGGCCAGACTCCCGAATTTGCCTATGCATTGTTGGAACTGGGAATCGCTAAAGCATATCGGAAACACCCTGGGAAAATTCATAGATCGCGCAAATAACAAAGACCAGTATGACTGTGCCCGTATCCGAGTTGAAGTCGATCTGGAAGTGGGTTTCCCAGAGGCCATTAAAATCAAGGTTGGGAACTGGTCTCACATTCAAAAGCTCGACTATGAGAAAATTCCTTTCAAGTGTCGCAAATGCCACGTCTATGGACACTTCGCTAGAGGGTGTCCGAGCAATGTCAAAGCTACCAAAGGGAAAGATGAGGGCTGGAATCAAATCAAAAGGTCAAAGACGAACAAAAAAAACGTTGGAGCTCAAGCAAGCAAAGGATCTCAATCTACTGGTCAGCAAATCTAGACTCCTAAAGGGCAAGGTAATAAATTCGAACCTCTTAGTTTAAATTCCATAGAGTTTCAGGATGTCGAAGCACAGAATGACTCCTTAGGCAAAGACACTACTCCAAATCGTAAGCAGGGTGTCAATACACCAAGCGGATCCAAGGGGAAAAATGCTAAAACGGAGGATATGGTGCAGGTCTCAGAGGAATCTGAGGAGGAAGGTGAAATAGGGGATTCTCAAGCCTCGATCAGAAGATCAACAAGAGGACGAATGCCTGAGCGGGAAAAAAGGGAGCAAGAAACTTACAAAGACAAACTCCAAGGTACCCAACCAACCCTTGAGAAAATGTTGGAAAAATCGACAAAGAAGACAAGAAACCAGAGTGGCTCCAAGGGAGCCCAACACTCCCAAAAAAGTAAGTAATGAAAATCGTCTCCTGGAACTGTAGAGGTCTGGGCAGCAAAGCGAAAGAAGAAGAAATAAGGAGTACAATCCGAATAGAAGCTCTTGATCTTATCTTAATCCAGGAGACCAAGATGGAGGAAGCGGCCTTCCTCCAAACCAGTCATAGGTTTTGGAATAAAGGTGGGGGGCTGGCTGTCTCATCTAGAGGGGCATCTGGTGGCCTTGGTACGTTATGGAATGCAAGCAAATTCTTGCTGCTCAAAGCAATCCAAAATACTCATTGGCTGTTCTTGAAACTTCAGCTCATTGAGTCCAAGGATGAAATCAGTCTTCTAAATGTCTATGTTCCGGAAAATGTAGGAGAGAAGAAGTCTTGTTGGGACTCCATCAGAAATCTTGTTGATACTGAGAATCTTGAAAACACCATTATAGCTGGAGACCTTAATATCACTCCAGCCCTGGCTGAAAAACGTGGTGGTAGCATTGTGAGAGACCCTGCTAGGGAATGGGTGGAGGATCTTATGCAAGAGTGGGATCTTATCGACATCAAGCCAGTAAATGGAAAATTTACTTGGTCCAACAAAATAGCCCTGGCCACATTGCTGCCAGATTAGACAGATTTTTAGTCCATAGCTCCTTCCTGCTTCGTGGGTTAGAAGCTAGAATGCGCATCCTCTCTCGTAGTGCCTCAGATCATAGGCCTATTTTTCTTGAGCTACTGTCACACAAGGACCTGGGGCCTATCCCGTTCAGATTCAGTCCCCTTTGGATCCAACTCCCAGGTTTTATGGAAAGAGTTAAGGAAATCTGGGACCATCTGGTTACTGGCTCGCCTTTCTTTGTGTGGGAAGAAAAACTCAAAAGGCTAAAATATGAGCTTAAATGTTGGGCTAAAGCTATTCCTAGTCCGGCTTCTGAGCGGAAAGCTGCTCAAACCTCCTTAGAGGATCATCACTTACGTATGGAGAACGCTGATATCACTCCTGCAGACCTTAATATGGAAGTGGTCCTTCAGCAAAATTTTCACAGGGCCTGCATGGCAGAAGAAGAACTTTGGAGGCAAAAATCTCGCAGCCTTTGGCTCAAGGCTGGGGATAGAAATACCTCTTTCTTTCACAAGCAGGCTAATGCAAGAAAAAACTTCAACTCAATCTCTGAAATCAAAGAAGGGAATGATGTTCATAAGGAGTTCAAGTGTATCAAAAAGGCTGCCTTCAATCACTTTAAGAACCTGTATGGCGAGGATGAAACTGGTATTCTCTCTGATAACCTCTTAGAAGGGATCCCAAAAGAGGTTACGTCTAGCATTAACAAAATGTTGGAAGCGAAAGTCTCTTCGGAAGAAATTAAGTCTGCTCTATTTGAGATGAACCCTGACAAATCCCCCGGACCTGATGGGTTTACCGCCAGATTTCTTCAGGTCTGCTGGAAAATTGTTGAAAAATATTTATGCAAAATGGTTAGGAAATCTCAATCTTGCCAAAAAATAGGGGGTAGCACTAATTCTACATTCCTAGCCCTCATTCCGAAGGATAAGGGAGCTAATGTATTTAACAGATTCAGGCCTATCTCGTTATGCAACATTGGATACAAAATTATAACTAAGGTTATTGCAAACAGATTGAAAGGTATTCTCCTCAAAATCATTCCGGAAAACCAAGGAGGCTTTGTGTAGGGAAGAAAGATTGTAGACAACTTAATTCTTGTCCAGGAGGCGATCCACTCTAGCATTCAGCGCAAGGAGAAAGGTATGGTTATAAAGCTAGATCTTGCAAATGATTTTGACCATGTTAATCACAGCTTCCTCGTTAGTGTATTACGGAAGTTTGGCTTCGGGGAGGTTTTTATTAACTGGATTAGTGCTTGCATTTCTGAGCCTTGGATCTCTCCCTTAGTGAATGGGAGAGCTGCTGGCTTCTTCAAAGCTTCGCGTGGGTTGCGCCAGGGATGCCCCCTTTCCCCTCTTCTATTTGTCCTTCAAGCTTCTGTTTTAAGTTTCTATTTAAATAAGGAAATGGCTGAGCAGGAAATTCCGGGCCTTTGCATTGCAAGAGGTGTTAGAAACATTAACCATGCTTTGTTCGCTGATGACACTTTATTGTTGGGTGCAGCTTCTTTGCACTCTGCCTTCAAATTTAAAGAGGTCCTTAACAAGTTCTGTGCTGCTTCTGGCAGCATGCTCAATAAAGGAAAATGCCATATTTATAGCTGGAATACTTCCTCATCTCTGCTCTCTGCTATTTCTAGGTGCTTTGGTTTTGCAGGCTCGAATTCCTGGTCGTCTTTCAAATACTTGGGACTCCCAGTGTTTTTCAAATCTGCCTTTTGCAGAGACTGGGATCCTCTCATGGATAAATTCAAATCTCGAATTCAGGCCTGGGGCCTCTTGTGGCTGAACTTGGCTGGCAAAACAGTCTTGGTCAAATATGTGCTCATTATTTTTCCCATATTCAAATTCTCTGTTCTGTTAGCGCTCTCTGGTGTTCTTAAGAAGCTGGATGATCTCATTCGGCGCTTCTTCTAGAAAGGGGGAAAAAATAATGAAAATCGCATCCCCTTGGTGAGCTGGGAGAAGATCTCTCGTCCTGTCATGGAAGGTGGCCTGAATCTAAAATCTCTCCGTGTGCAGAACACTTCTATGGGTGCAAAAATCATCTAGCGCATGGTCGATATCAATCCAAGTTGGGCACAGAAGGCTATGTGGCGTAAATATTTCTCGGGCCCAAGAAAGCGATGTCTGGACAATCCCAGATCTGTCCCCCGTTCGCATCTGGCCAAACTCTATATCTGCTCTGTCCAACTCATCCAACAACACGCGTTTTGGGTGCCTGGGAATGGTAAATTAACCGATCTTTGGCACGATCGGATTATGATGAAGCACCCGCTCGCGGAGGCGTCCTCTCTGCAGCCCCTTCGCTTATGGATGACAAACACAGGTTTAAAAACTCTGTGGGATCTCTCGAGATGGTCGGAGGATAGGTGGATCGGTTGGACCGATATACAGGTGCCATCTAACTTGAAAAATTAGTGGGATTTGTTGTTCTCCCTCCTCCACGGTCGGGCGCCAATTAGCTGCAAGCAAGTTGACAAGCAGGGATGGGGTCCTTCTGGCTCCTACACCGTCGCCATGGGTTACATTAAACATATGGAAATTCCCTACGTTCCTCCGAATCATGCTGTCTGGAAAGGCCTGTGGAAATTTAAAACCATTCCCAAAGTCGATTATTTCTGTTGGCTCATGTGCCATAACAGAAATCTCACTGATGACAGGCTTAAAAAAAGAGGTTTTCATGGCCCTTCCAGGTGCCGGATGTGCTGGGTGGATGAAGAAAGCATCAATCATATAATGCTGAGCTGCAAGTTCATCATTGAGGTGTGGCATGAGCTTCTACCCCCTTGGGGTGACAGTCCTCTTTTACCTAACTCTGACCCTGAGCTTTTTTCCTCTTGGTCCTTCATTTTTCCTGGAGGTTCCCCTAAGAACAGCAGACTAGAAGACATTTTTCTTTCGCTCCCCAAATTTGTCTGTTGGTAAATTTGGCTTGAATGAAACAACAGAAATTTCAGGGATAAGGATCAGGCTGCAAAAATCGTTATAGCTAAAGTTAAGGCTCAGCTTAAAGAAAGATTAGATAACTGCCTTGATGACTCTAATCTCAGCCAAAGGGACAAGGATTGGAGCAGCTCACTGAGCTTCAACATTTCGGCTACTCCAAAACAAAATAAGGTTACAAAAAGCTGGCAGATTAGGCTCAATGAGAATGACTTCTCCGTTTGGCTCCATAATCATTCCTCTCCCCTCTTGTTCTTTGATGGAGCTGCTAAAGGTAACCCCGGGAAAGCCGAGGCGGGTGGTGTGATAAAAAACTATGAAGGCATGAAGATTCACAAGTTCGCCTGGGGCTTGGACCACTCCTCTAGCATTCAAGTTGAGGCTCTTGCTCTTCTTCAAGGTCTCACACAAGCTAAAATTATGGGCATCAAAGATCTTGTTGTGGTTGGGGATTCGCAATCTATCATCCATTACCTGGTTAATGATGTTGATCCGAAGGATATTAGATTTGCTAGATTGATGAAGCAAATTTCCACTATCTCCAAAACTCTCCAAAAGGTCACATTTTTTCATGTGCTCAGAGACAATAACAAAGAAGTTGATCTTGAAGCTAACAAAGCATCCCTTCTCCCCGCTGGCTCTTTGTTAAATAATGGTCATGAGGAATGGGCTCCCATTCCTTAGTTTTCTGCTAGCTTCCTTATTCTTGTTCGTTTCTCCATGATTTTCTGCATTCTATTACAGCAATTCGTCTGCATCCACAAAGATGGGAAAATTGTGGATCTAGCTGCAAGGAATATCTGTAAGAATCTAGGGAATAGTCTAAGTTATCTTCTATATCCTGTGACAATAGAGAAAGACAATGAAGCAGGGCTTCACCTTGTAATCTATTTGAAGGCTTCTTTGCCCAAGTTCTAATACAAATCATATCCGTTCTTGTTAAAAAAAAAAAAAAAACAAACTGCAATTTCATCATAGGGCTAGTTATGAGATGAGACTTGAATTCCCCACCGCTTGGTTAGAGCCATGAATACACGCGATTTTGAACCCTCACTTGGAAATGTCCTTTGTTAAGGTGGGATTATGGATCAGTTAGAAGGAAAGAACCTTAAGGGTGCCTAAAATCTATCTCCATGACATGGTTTAGTACTTTTCTTTTCTATATGGTTGGGGTTGTGTTTACCTTAAAAAAACTCTACTTCTAGAAGGCCTCCAAGGGAGCATCTTGCTTTAGGAAATTCTAGTGCAAGGGAGCTTTTATTTTATTTTTGAATATTTTAAGCCCTAGTTTTTGTGGAGTGATTTGCATTTATGTTTCTTCCCTAAGTAGAATTCAATAAGTTCTATTTGGATATTGTTGTATTTTAAAAGGCTTTGTATGTTTGTTTGGTGCATAGGCATTACAAAATTAAGGAAGAAGCAAACTTTGGAAATATAGGGTCTGAATGTTCAATAAGGAAACTAGATATTGGTTAGCATTGGAAATCTAGTATTAGTTTGGTATATTTTCTCCTTTATATTTCTAATGGATTATAGAGAAATTCAACAAATTAGACATGTTCTCAATAACCACGAGGAATAATACAATGTAATATGACTTCAATTTTCATAGTTACGTCAAAATTCCATGAGAATGAACACCAAGCCACCTTTTTTATATCAATAAACATGGAGACTCTTATTCAATTGAATCAACAAATAGTTTTCTTGAAGTGAAATGTAACCTACTCAAAAACATCGTTTTAAACTTAAGTAATGGAGATTAATCAAACAAGGTTTTTTAATTAATTCAATTCAATTAATTTACTTGCTACAAGCATGTAAATTGTAAAGAAAGCCTCTGTCCTTTTGGACACATGCCTAGAAGAAGTGGCAACTCATCATGTCTTTTAGTAATTTTTAAAATTGTTGGAATTCTAAATTTATATTACAAGTTACACATCATTAAGAAATATTAAGAAAATGTGACTAAAAATATAGATAAGCCCTGTGATTTATATGTAACTCACACTATTTTTATTCAATAATTTTGAAACAACATTGTAATATAAATGAGTTGTCAAACATTGTTGAAACTTTAATTAATATAAATTTTTATAACTACCATTTATAAAAAATAAAATTATAAACAAAAGGGACACCTTGCCCACCATGTACATTTGAAATGGATTGTACCATTTTTCCCATTATTCAAAGCTTTGGATAATGAGTTGTTTAATTTAATAATCACATTAATTCAAGGAATTAAAATAAGTAATGGACTAAGTTTAGTGTCTCTTTAATTAAAAACTTTATCATCACATTAATAGGATGAAAATATGTAATGACGTAAGTTTGGTGGCGGTTAATTGAAAACCTTTATGAGACAGAATTTCAAATCTTAGACGCATTCATTAATGTTGGTGAAATATTAATATTAGGTCGAAGTTTAAAATTGATGAAATATAATTATGTTTATTGATAAGATGGATTTATTATTAAGTTATCTATTTATAATAAAATAGATAGATATGTTGAGATTGCAACAAGATGATGATCTTAGTGGAAAGAAGTCGCTTTCACTAAGTGGGCCCGCAGACTATTTTTGGCGCAAAGTCTATTTTTAGACTATGTCTATTTTTAGACATGTGGATCATATTCTATGAGTTGCAGGATGCTATTTTTGGATGGTTGGTCAAGTCGGAAAAAATAGATGGACTTCTATTTTTAGACATATTGGGCGGAATCTATTTTTAGATTGCTAGTCTAAAAATAGATATGTCGAATATTATTAGCTCTTAAAAATATTTGGACTCTAAACATTATCTTATTCTCTTGGAGCACTTCAGTTAAGTGCACAGATGTGGCACAGGAGCTGACAGAAGGAATTAAGCTATTCCTAAGGGTTAAGTGGAGCTATTGCATGGATACTTCAGTTAGAACTCATGTGACAGAGTTTGGTGGAGTTGATTGAGGAAGTTAGTGGAGTTGTATTCAGTTTAACTAATCTAAACATAGTTGAGCTATTTTTATCTAGTTTAACTGATTGATACAATTAGTAGGAGTGGTGTGAATTAATTATTAATTAATGCAATAATTATAAAGTCATTAATCAACTAAAGAATACATCGGTTAACTTCAGTGCATGGACAGTTTTAGTGGAGACCGGTGCAGAGATAGGTGAAAGAGCATGTTAACTATCAGTTGTGACTATACTATTGCATATTTGCAACAACCAGTGATTGGAGAAGCCCATGAGGATTGCGCAGTACAAGCTAGGTGGTTCAAGTTATTTAATGTGTTAGAAATATTGTCATTGATGGCAAAGAAGGCAAAGAACAGCAACAAGGAATATGTACAGCAGAAGGCAGAGGCAGAGGTCGAGCAGCGAAATACAGAGGCACAACGAAACGGTCGAGCAGTAGAGACAGAGGCAGAGACACAGCTGTTATTGCAGAGACACAGCTGTCATTCCGAGAATCGCTACCTCAGCCGGGGGATATATATAATTACAAATAATTCCGGGAATCGCTTAACTCCAGCGGAAATGTAATGCATATAATACAAAACCATATTCCGAGAATCGCACACTCCAACCGGCGTTATACATTTAATATAACACAAATATTATTCCGGGAATTTTATAACCCAAGCAGCAAAAAAAATATATATATAAATCTCATTCCGGGAATCGTTACCCACGCTGGAATATATATGCAGCACATTACATATATGTGCAATGCATCATATAAACAAAGTTCTAAGCTTAAATATATACAAGCGGAGTGCTTTATATCTATATAACCAAAGGTTCTATCAAAACGAAATGGCTTATAAGGTGGGACCCCTCCCCAATCGCAATCGGAGATCGCAAGGGGAGCGGAACATCACAAACAGAAAGTTGCGATTGCGATTGAGTTCTGGACCCGATGGGCGTATAAACAATGGTTAATATATATTTGAATTCCGGCCTAATCGCATCGGAGATTATAAGAGCATCGGAACATGCAACAAAGAGTTGCGATTGCGATTGGAAGTTCCGGACCCAATGGATGTATGAATTATAATTCAAATGTGTTTGAAGTCCTTTCCCAATCGCATCGGCAAAATATAAGGAACAGTGGCCAATCGCATCGGAGAATATAAGAGTTGCGATTGCGATTGGAAGCCCGGACCCGATGGGCGTATAAACGATGGATGATATATATTTGAAGTCCGGCATGATCGCATCGGAACACTTAATGTAAATGGGAGAAATGAAAGAAGGTATAAGTGACTCAAGCGCATCTGTGATTAAAGTCAATCGCAATCGGAGCAGGAGAAATCAATTGCAATCAGAGGAGACTCATTTCATCGGGAAGCATGTCAAGTGGGCGCAAAAGGAGTTCTTATATGTTTAAAAAGTCTTCATTATATTACGCTGAGAATTGATTTAAAAAGGAAGTTTGTATGTAGGCCGAGAGTTGAAATTACTCATATGTATATATGAAAGGGTGTTGTTATATATATATATATATAACATTGTTGCAGTGGTATTAAAGATGTGCCGCGTGGTCAGTGGGTTGTATGTATATGCCTCAGCTTAACGGGACGACGATTATTAATATACAACGATTGTGATATATGTCCATTCCGCTTGTGGAACTTCCACATCAACAAGACACTTATTATATGAAAGACGTTGGGATATGCCCAGATTTAAAAGGTAGCAGTTACACCTCAGCAGAGGACAAATAAACAAATAGAGCTGAAAAGAGATAAAGCACAGTCAAAGAAAAGACAAATGCGCAGTGATCCAAAAGGCTGTATGAGTGAGCTGGAGCTCTCATTGTAATTAAATGTTAATATTTTTAATTGATTTATATTGTTGTGATGCATTGGCAAGTCTCCGGAGGAAAAATAAAGATCCCACTGTAATATTGAAACAAGCACCTACAGTTACATTTTATTTTGAGTGAGCTAGAAAAGAAATGAAAAGGGAAGAAAGCGAAGAATGGTTGTCATTCCAAGTGTAGAGATACTAAACGGTCACAAGAAAATTCATTATAAATAATATCATCTAGATATGCAAGGTGTGAGAGAAATTAAATCTAGAGGCGAGTATAGGGGTAAGGCGAGAGAAGAGCCAAGAAGCGAGAAAAGAGAAATACAGATAGGCGATATACGAAATGAAATCAACAAACATTCAGCTTTGAAAATTGAGGAAGTTGGAGCTTCCCTATCAAGTTGCAGCTTGATAGATGTCAGTTGTAGCTGACTGAGGTTGGAGCCTCCTGTAGGTTGGTGCCTGCATAAAATCGAAGGGAGTTGGTGCTTCCTTGCAAGTTTTAGCTTGCAGAATTGAGGATAGAGCCTCCTGTAGGTTGGTGCCTGTAGAAAACAGTGGTGAGAGGGATTTGGAGCTTGCCTTTGCATCACAACAATAATAAGATGTGGTTTTCTCCCTTTATGGGTTTCCACTTACATCTGTTGTCTATGTGTGTGTTTCTTATGTGTAGATGTGATTCTTTCAATCTGTTTAATTGGTTGCTGCTCTCAACATAAGTGCGGTGTCACATTAATTTAATATTGGTTGCAACATTTTAAGATTGTTTATAAATTAAGCTATAAATAAATTTGGTGAAAATTTTGAAAAGCTTATGTATGTATTAAACTGATTCACCCCCCTTCTCAGTTTAATTAAAGATTCAACAATTGGTATCAGAGCAGGTTCCTTTGTACAAGTATAAAAACTAAAAGGAGATCCTAGGTTCTCAAGATGGCTAGTAAAGAATGATGCTCAACCAATAAAGCCCCTTTCTTCACTGGTGAAAATTATGCCTTCTGGAAAATCAGAATGAGGACATACATAATGTCCCTAGGAATATAATTCTGGGCTGCTGTGGAATTAGGATATGCCCCAAAGGCAACTGACACAGAAAAAGAAACAAAACAAGATTTTTTGGCTAATGCAAAAGCCATGAATGCCATCCTGAATGGATTGTGTGAAGCAGAGTTTATTAAAGTAATGCACAAAGACTCTACCAAAGAAATATGGGATACTCTTGAGAACATACATGAGGGAGACAAGAAAGTGAAGACTGCCAAACTTCAAGTCTATAGAGCCCATTTTGAGAACTTAAGAATGAATGATGATGAAGACATTGCCAGTTTCTTCCTAAAAGCTACAGAAATTACTAACAATATGAAAGCACTTGGGGAAAAAATGCCAGAGAGTATAATTGTACAAAAAATTCTAAGATCTCTTCCATCCAGATTTAATTCAAAGGTGTCTGCAATAGAATAAACAACTGATTAGGAGACCTTAACCATGAACCAGTTACTTGGAAATCTAACAGCCTATGAAATGAGGCTCCCACAGAACAAGCCAAGTACGAGGGAAGCAGCCTTTAAAATAGAAAAGAAGAAAGAAGAAGAGGAAGAAATATTCTCTTGCTCAAATGAAGAAGAAGCAAAATTTGTCAAGAAACTGGATAGAGGCTTAGGTAAATATGAAGGTAAACTTCCTTTCAAGTGCTTTAACTGTGGAAGAGTTGGACACTATGCTGCTAAGTGTCCTCACAAGAAAGCAAGGAATCAAGTTCAAGAGTCAGAGAAAAATAAATCAAAGAACTGGCAGAAGGAAAAGAAGTTCAGCAGAAAATCTTTCTATGCTCAACAAGACATTAGTACATCTGAAGATTCAGATGAACCCTCAAGTGAAGAAGGAACCTCAGAATTTTTATTGATGGCCATAGGATTTCTTGAGGGACTCCTACTAGAAGATGAAGAAGAAGAAGGGGAAGTCGACCTTGAGGGGGAGCTAAGAAATGCTTTGGAAGAGATTGATAGACTCAAAATGAAATGCAGAAAACAAAAGAACATTCTTCTTAAGTATGTAAGAGAAGAACAAAACTTAGAAGTCCTCATGCAGCTAAAGGTAGAGCTTGAAGAATCCAAGAAGATAGAAGACATCTTACTTCAACAAATCAAGGATAAAACCCGAGAACAAGCTGGAAGAAAGTAATGTCTCGGGAAGAAACGAAAAATGCTCAAGGATAGTGGTTATCTGTTTCTCAAACAACAAACTCCTAGTAAGTTGGGCCAGTCCCAGTTTGCTCAAAGATCCCCAATGATAAAAAGCAGGTATAGGCTATGAAGATGAATCCGGTTAAAGGCAAAGAAAAGGAAAACAACAATATAATTTTTGTAAAAGCAAAGAAGACTGATGAAGCAGCTCAGTCAATTCCTACAAAAGAAGAAACATGTAATAAGGCTGACAAAGATCAGAAGAAATCTCTAGTAACAAAGAATGCAATAAATACTAAAATGACATAAAAATAATCATATGTCCCTAAGTATGTCAAATTTGGAAGCCATCAAGGGAGATTCTTCCCTCCCATGAAGAATGCCACCTGTTATGTCTGCCACAAGCCGGGACACATTGCTGCATATTGTTATGCAAGGACGAGTAATTAAAACCTGCAAAAGATGCAAATAGTGAAGAGACTGTCTCAAACAAACAAATGGAGAAAACAACCTTACATCAGGTATGCAAATAATTTCTATGGTTATTTTTTTTATTGTAAGGAATTTGGCCATAAAATTACTGAATGTAGAAAGTATGGAGAAAGATGGATGTTCAACACCTCAAGGAGGTTTATGAATTAAAGAAATTTTGTTCATACTCACAATTCTGCAAAAACTATGATCAAATGTTGTATATGCAATCAAGTTGGACATATACCTTCCAAATGTTCTTTAAAAGGATGTGATTCATCAACTCAGAAAAGATACCAAACAAAAGGATGCCTCCAATGGATAAAGAAGGAGAATAAGTGTGACTTAGCTCTAACTTCTCAAGACCTGAAAAGTCAGTGGTACCTAGACAGTGGCTGCTCAAAACACATGACTGGAGACAAAAGCAAGTTTATAACTCTTGATGAAAAATACGATGATTATTACTTTTGTATTAATCAGAACAGATCAAGGGAAAGGATCGATCGGCTTATAGACAATGGAACTAGGAAAGAACTAGTCTATTTGGAAGTAGGTGGCAATTTATAAGTGTTAGTCGGATATGTGACAAACTACGAAGTTCTCTTTAGGGCCACAAGATTGTGAAATCGGATCAAACTACAGGTAGACTCTTGCTCAAAGGAGTTGAGCAGTTTCATACACATTGTGAAAGAAAAAGATGAAGCATGTCATCTTAGATGACTAGAAGAGTCATAGTCATTATGGCATAAAGATTGGGACATCTCGGCCGATCACATCATCAGACTAAGCAAGAAGAAAGCTGTCAGAGACATGCCAGAAATAAAGAGGCCTTCTAATACCATATGCAAATCTTGTCAATTGGGTAAACAGACCCACACATCCTTTAAGGAAAACGAGGAGTTATCAACAAGAAGACCACTCCAGCTTGTGCACATGGATCTGTGTGAACCTGCAAGAACTAAAACACCAAGTGGAGAATCTTACTTCATGCTAATTATATATGATTTCTCTAGAATGACATGGGTTGCTTTTCTCAAGAATAAATCGGAAGCTCTGGACAAATTCAAAATATTCAAGACATTACCAGAAAATCAGACAGGATGCAAGCTGAAATGCATCAGATCAAATAGAGGAGGTGAATTCACTGATTATGACTTTGCAGACCTATACAATGAACATGGCATAAAACAACAATTTACTATTGCAGGGACACCTCAGCAAAATGGAGTAGCAGAAAGACAAAACAGATCTGTTCAACAAATTTCCAGAGCCATGATGCAAGAGAAGAATATTGCTCAAACCTTCTAGGTAGAAGCAGTGCACACAGCAGTACATATCCTTAATAAATCTCACTTAAGGCCAAGCAATGACAAGACTCCCTATGAACTGTGGCATGGAAAGCCAACTTCAATCAAACATTTCAGAATCTTTGGAAGCAAGTGTTACATAAAGAATAATGATGAAAATATTGGAAAATTTGATGCAAGAGAAGATGAAGGAATATTTCTAGGATATGCATCCAAAAGCAAAGGGTACAGGTGCTACAACAAGACTCTTCGAAAAATAGTAGAAAGCATTAGTATATGAGTTATAGAATATATACAAAAAATACAAGAAAACGGTATTCTGTGCGATTATGAGGCAATGAATAAAACCAAGATGATAGGAAACAAACAGACAAATCTGATTGAGTTCTAAAGCTCCCTCAGAGATATACTTCAGAAGAACCATCAAAGAATGGAATCTGTTAGAACAGAAATGAAGTCCAAAAGCAAAGGAAAGCTGACTAACAGAACAAACTGAAGAGGTATACATAGCGATGTTGTCACAAATAGAGCCAAAGAAATTTGAAGAAGCCATCAAGGACAAGTCTTGGGTGAATGCAATGAATGAATAATTGGATCAAATTGAGAAAAAAAATACCTGGGAACTATTTCCTAGACCCACTAAGAAAAATGTCATAGGATCAAAATGGGTATTCAAAAATAAAATGAATGAGGAAGGACAGGTAATCAAGAACAAAGCTAGACTTGTCTGCAAAGGATATTCACAAATCGAAGGACTTGATTATGATTAAAAATTTTCCCCTGTAGCCAGAATGGAAGCTATCAGAATGTTCATGGCATTTTCATGCTACCAAAACTTCAAGGTATATCAAATGGATGTAAAATCTGCATTTCTAAATGGAGACTTAGAAGAAGAATTCTACATGGAACAACCAGAAGGCTTCTCATTGACATTCAAAGACAATGTCTGGTAGAAAAAACCCTATATGGGTAGAAAACAGGCTCCTCATGTAGTACTCAAGGCTTGGATAAATATTTGCAAAAACGAGTTTAGAAGGAACAGGTAGACAAATCTATACATAAAGCCCATGAGTGTTTCAAAGTTGTTGTAGTATATGTGGTAACCATTATGTTTGGAAGCAACAGAGACGAACTAGCAAAAGGGTTTGCTGAGGAGACGAAATTAGAGTTTGAGATGTCCATGATTGGAGAACTCAGTTTCTACTTAGGACTTCAAATTCAGCAAAAGAACACAGGTACATTCATCTCACAGGAAAAATACTTAAAAGAAATGTTGAAAAAGTTCAAAATGGAGGACTGCAAACCTATGTCAACTCCCATGATCATGGGATGCAAGTTGTGTGCTGATGATGGGTCTGCAGATATAGATCAAAAACTCTATAGATCCATGATAGGAAGTCTGTTATATCTGACAGCATCAAGACCAGACATCATGCTAGTAGTAGGACTAGTGGCTAGATATCAAGCAACGCCTAAACAAAATCACCTTCTTGCAGTCAAAACAATATTCAGATATCTACAAGGAACTACACAGTATGGGCTTTGGTATCCTAAAGGAAAAAACCTCACTTTGATAGCATACACAGATGCAGATTGGGCCAGCTGTGTGGATGACAGGAAAAGTACAAGTGGAGGTGCTTTCTATCTAGGAAAAATTCTGGTGGCATGGTTAAGCAAGAAACAAACATCTATCTCTCTGTCTACAGCAGAAGCAAAATATATAGCAGCATCAGCATGTTGTACAGAAGTCATGTGGATGAAGCGAACTCTTCAAGACATGAAGGTAAGCATTAATGAATCTATCTCAATTAAATGTGATAATACATGTGCTATAAGTATATCTAAAAATCATGTACTTCACTCAAAAACTAAACATATTCCAATCAAGTATCATTTTCTATGAGAACAAGTCGCTCAGAAGATAGTAAAACTAGAGTATGTACCAACAAAAGAACAGACATCAGATATATTTGCTAAACCACTTGCCAGAGAACCATTCGAATATTTGAGAGACAGACTAGGGGTAGTATCTGTAGATGCTATTCTCTAATATGAAGAGAAAGCACAGTTTCAGGGGGAGAATAGAAACGAAAATATCATTCTCAGGGGAGATTAACTAGGCAAGGGAAGCATAAAATAGGTCCACAGGATCAAAGAGCTATAAAACATATATTGGCTCACTATATCAGACAGAGACAAAACGTATATTCAAATTCAATAATCCGTAAAGTGTTCTCTCAACAAGTCCTATACAACAGTATAGAGCAGCAAGGTACAAATTCAGAATATGGTGGTCTAAACCCAAATCAAAGAAAGGAAATGCAACGACAGAGCCTATACGGAGAAATGAGGTGCCGTCCTTTGCCATTGATATCAAAGGGGGAGGAAGAGCAAGCAACAGAAGAAAGGATTCAAACAGGCAAACAGAGGAAGTGTATTGCCATCAATGCCAAAGGGGGAGACTGTTAGAAATATTGTCATTGATGGCAAAGAAGGCAAAGAACAGCAGCAGGGAATATGTACAGCAGAAGGCAGAGGCAAAGGTCGAGCAGCGAAATACAGAGGCACAACGAAACGGTCGAGTAGTAGAGACAGAGGCAGAGACACAACTGTTATTGCAGAGACACAGCTGTCATTCCGAGAATCACTACCTCAGCCGGGGGATATATATAATTACAAATAATTCCGGGAATCGCTTAACTCCAGCGGCAATGTAATGCATATAATACAGAACCATATTCCGGGAATCGCACACTCCAACCGGCGTTATACATTTAATATAACACAAATATTATTTCGGGAATCGTATAACCCAAGCAGCAAAAAAATATATATATAAATCTCATTCCGGGAATCGCTACCCACGCTGGAATATATATGCAGCACATTACATATATGTGCAGCGCATCATATAAACAAAGGTCTAAGCTTAAATATATACAAGCGGAGCGCTTTATATCTATATAACCAAAGGTTCTATCAAAACGAAATGGCTTATAAGGTGGGACCCCTCCCCAATCGCAATCGGAGATCGCAAGGGGAGCGGAACATCACAAACAGAAAGTTGCGATTGCGATTGAGTTCCGGACCCGATGGGCGTATAAACAATGGTTAATATATATTTGAATTCCGGCCTAATCGCATCGGAGATTATAAGAGCATCGGAACATGCAACAAAGAGTTGCGATTGCGATTGGAAGTTCCGGACCCGATGGATGTATGAATTATAATTCAAATGTGTTTGAAGTCCTTTCCCAATCGCATAGGCAAAATACAATGAACAGTGGCCAATCGCATCGGAGAATATAAGAGTTGCGATTGCGATTGGAAGCCCGGACCCGATGGGCGTATAAACGATGGATGATATATATTTGAAGTCCGGCATGATCGCATCGGAACAACCCAATCGCAATCGGAGAAATCGAAAGAAGGTATAAGTGACTCAATCGCATCAGAGTTAGAGTTGGCAAAGAAACATGCAAACGCAAGGTGCGATTGCGATCAATCGCAATCGGAGCAGGAGCGATCAATTGCAATCAGAGGAGACTCATTGCATCCGGAAGTGTGTCAAGTTGGCCCAAAAGGAGTTCTTATATGTTTAAAAAGTCTTCATTATATTACGTTGAGAATTGATTTAAAAAGGAAGTTTGTATGTATGTCGAGAGTTGAAATTACTTATATGTATATATGAAAGGGCGATGTTATCTATATATATATATATATATATATATAACATTGTTGCGGTGGTATTAAAGATGTGCCGCGTGGTCTGTGGGTTGTATGTATATGCCTCAGCTTAACGGGAGGGCGATTATTAATATACAACGATTGTGATATATGTCTATTCCGCTGGCAGAACTTCCACATCAACAAGACACTTATTGTATGAAAGACGTTGGGATATGCCCAGATTTAAAAGGCAGCAGGTACACCTCAGCAGAGGACAGAAAAGCAAAAAGAGCTGAAAAGAGATAAAGCACAGTCAAAGAAAAGACAAATGCGCAGCGATCCAAAAGGCTGTATGAGTTAGCTGGAGCTCTCATTGTAATTAAATGTAAATATTTTTACTTGATTTATATTGTTGTGATGCATTGGCAAGTCTCTAGAGGAAAAACAAAGATCCCACTGTAATATTAAAATAAGCACCTACAGTTACATTTTTTTTGAGTGAGCTGGAAAAGAAATGAAAAGGAAGAAAGCGAAGAGATATGGCTCTCCATTCCAAATTCCTTGAGGAATGCTAACAGTCACAAGAAAATTCTTATAAATAATATCATCTAGATATGCAAGATATGGGTGAGAGAAAAAAAAAAAATCTAGAGAAGGCAGAGTATAGAAGTAAGGCAGAGAAGACTAAAAGAAGAGCAGAAAGAGAAGCTACAGAACAGAGCTGATATCTGAGGTAAATCAGCAAACATTCAGTTTGGAAAATTGAGGAAGTTGGAGCTTCCCTATCAAGTTGCAGCTTGATAGCTGTTAGTTGTAGCTGACTGAGGTTGGAGCCTCCTGTAGGTTGGTGCCTGCAGAAAATCGAAGGTAGTTGGTGCTTCCTTGCAAGTTGTAGTTTGCAGAATTGAGGATAGAGCCTCTTGTAGGTTGGTGCCTGCAGAAAACAGTGGTGAGAGGGAGTTGGAGCTTGCCTTTGCATCACAACAATAATAAGATGTGGTTTTCTCCCTTTATGGGTTTCCACTTACATCTGTTGTCTTTGTGTGTGTTTCTTATGTGTTGATGTGATTCTTTCAATCTGCTTAATTGTTTGCTGCTCTCAACATAAGTGTGGTGTCACATTAATTTACTATTGGCTGCAACATTTTAATACTGTTCACAAATTAAGCTATAAATAAATTTGGTGAAAGTTTTGAAGATCTTATGTATGTATTAAACGGATTCACCACCCCCCCCCCTTCTCAGTTTAATTAAAGATCCAACATAATGAACCATCCTACAACATTGATTACGCAATAGAGGCTGGATATCAGGTGGCAGAGATTGGAGCATGTGTTTTGCTAGATCTAGCTTGATTAGTGTGCAATTGGGGATTCATTTGAAGCATTGAAGACTGTACAATGATTATTCATGATCTCTATGACATATAATATCTGAATGGATGAGGTTTCAACTTTAAGCTTTCCCATGAAATACTGTGTTCATATGTGTGATTGTTTATGGTTTTAATGTGCGCATGCGATTGTTTTTATTTCCACAATTAATGATCAATGGTAGAAGAGATTTTGTATTGTGCATGAAAATAAAATAGTGTGTGATCAGGAGAATCTCGGTGAATAATATATCAGTTATTCAAATTTCTACAAGATAAGAAAATATTTAGAAAAAATATTTATAATAAAATTAAAAATAGTTTAGGTTAGTTTAGGTTTTACTCCAGTGATAGGTAAATCAATAATCGTTAACATGTATCAAGAAAAAAAATAAACTATGGGTAGCTTTAATTTTGTTAGAGAGTTCTTTTAAAGTCAAGTGAAAAATAAACTATGGGTAGCTTTGATTTTAGTTGAGAGTTTTTTTAAAATCAAGTGCAATAATTTCTATTGTAACTTTTTCAGGGTATATGATTAATTATTGTGATGGGAGGTTGTCTATATTACATTTAATTCTAATTAGACTACATATAAATTCAATGTTTCTCTAAAAAAGGGAAAATCTAAGTTGGTAAAGGCTATAAAATATGGTGGTCAAACATTTGAAATAAAAAAGGGCCATTGAAATGGATGGTTGAGATTTTTGTCATGGTACACAATTAATGTTATTTTAGACTTCACATAAATTTAGTGTTGTTATAACAAAAGAGGGAAAGTTAAGTTGGTTATGGTCATAATTAATGGTAGTTAAACAATGAAATAAAGAGGCACTTGACCCCATTGTTAGCACTTTATCTAGATTTTGTCTTATGGGGTTTCGCTCTCCAAGGCCTGCTAGATTTTGTGATAAGAGGACCGAAAAAACCATACCAAAAATGCCTAGAAGATAGAAAACCATTGAGTCTATGGAAAAGGTGGGTGACAACCTCACCTAGATTAGTCCTCCCTACTTAGGTAGCAATTGTATCCATTCCATCAAGTTCCCTCATTAGGTTGGGAAACTTCTACTAAATTTGGCTCTTGGTGAGATACTTTCCTTGGTGAAGAAGTTGATTTTCTAGGACAACTTGATAGAGTTATATATATTTTTTAGCGTGTATTTTTCATCTTGGTATCCATGATGTGATCTATTGTATCTTGTTCAATTCAATCATGATTGGTTTCAATGGGGGGGAACTAGTCATCCATCTTCGAGGTGTCCAACATAAGTGGAAAATATGGTCGAAGTGTATGCCAATGAAAGGGGAATACTCAAGTCAAATTCCTTCAAAAAACTTTGTTATTGTGTAAGTCCCATATTGGAGTGGTATGAGCTTCCTATGGGGACCTACGAGGCAATAATTCTATAAATGCAACCGCACCTTACCACCAACATGAAACTTGTGTGGAACATGATGTTGGTCATATTGTTTCTTATACTTGGCATTGTATTTCCATAGTATATCATGAAACTGTTGTTGGAGGTGCTAAATCCATTCAATAAATTTGGATGCTCTATTTACTTCAACATAAACATGGGAGGACTTTATATGTGAAATTGATAGAGCTACATCAATGGGGGAAATGGCTGGAAATCCAAACACACATAAAAAGGATTATGGCCAATAGAGTCACGGATGGCTCTATTATAGCTATGTTAAACATATGGAATGCTTTCATCCCATGTACATAGATGTTTAGAGCTATACATGCACAATATATGCATAATCATCCCATTGACCACCTATGTTTTCCATACGTTTGGGGTTGAAAGGATGTCAATTTGGTTAACTTGGTATCCATTAGGGACCATACGATGGACCGAAGGTACTAAGGAACCTATTGTCCCTATTTGAAATAATGGTCCAAGTAGCCCAAAATGAACTCAAACATGCTCTGATCTAAGATATTTTAAAGTGACTTGACTTATAAAAATGTAAGTGTGAATGATTAAACTAAACCAACTTAACAATTAAACCAAGCATGAAAGACTTAAATGAAGTTGTAATTTAAAAAATATATATAGAAGATCAAGACAAGAAGAAAATAAGAACAAAACCAATTTATAATGGAGTTTGTCCAGTGTGGACTACGTTTATGGTTCCTTCCTCCAAGAGAGTAGCCTCTTTATTAGTTTAGATGCTAAGCTTCAAATGTTTTATTACAACACCAAAATGCCTCCCAAATCCTGCTTCAAAGTGAGATCTCCACTACTAGAAAGTGGCCTCTAAAATGCCACCTAAAACCTCCTTTCGATTGTTACAAAATCAAGCTCTAAAACCACTTTGTTTACAAAAATATGTTGGATCACAACCAAGCTTACTATAAAGTTTTACAACTCAAAGACTTCTATCATACTGGTAGTTTTTCTATTTTACAAAGCATAGGGGGTTCGCAGCCCCATGGTCGAGCCCACAAAGGTTGCACTCCTTAATATTTTATAAATGACATATATTAAAAACATTGTCGTAACCATATATGGCATATCGTTAAAAGTCGGCGACATATTATGTTAATAACGTTCTATCTGAATGTTACACGGAACCATATTTCGTAACAATATAATATTACCACCACGTGCATAATGTTATGCTGCCATCCATTTAAAACCAAAGTAAGAATGGTGTTATAACCATACAACCCATGTTAAAATGTTTGACCGAATAAACCAAAGACACATGGCACAATTGACAATGCCCAATCACAAACAACCATGACAGATCGTTGGTAAAGTCGGCAGTCAAATTGGTTGGCACTTGTTGAGCGGAGGACCTGCGGTTCAATTAAACGCTGCCCATATTTCTTATAGGATATATTCTTCTTCTAGTTAATCGAAATTCAAATAAAGCCTCACTTTTTAAGTGCTTCTTTGTGCCCCAAAACTTATTTGTTCCAGATAAGATGAAAAAATATGCCCTTCACCTCCTACAATATGTACAATTTTGTATTTTTAGGGACTCCCTTCGTGCTAATTCTTAACAACTCTTATTTACCCATGTGAGTGTCATGAAGCTTTCTTTGCAACATAATTTCATGTTTCAACTTAATTTTCACCTTTGGTACTATGTCTTCAACTTCCAGGAAGACTTCCAACAACACTGAAAATTTTTCCACCCCCTCATAGAGCGTGCAAGGTTCCAAAACTTCAAATTATCTACATTTATAAAAATATAAATTCTCGTGTATGGTTGCAAGTCCAGTTGTAAAACATTTTCTCCCACTTACTACACAATTTCAAAGGGACCATATGTTTTGGCTTCCTCCTCAAGCCTTATATCTATTGTTCATTGACATGTAACAACATCATATCTCACATGAAATTGATGATATATTGTATGTTGATCATGCCTTTACGTATATCTTTATTGTGCTTTCTATGGCTACTCTTTTGGTTTCCCATGTATTAGTTAAAATCTTTTGATGAGCCTCATGGAATTGTTTTTATTATTAATCATTCCATTGACTTCTCTACAATATTTTGAGAAAATGAAATGTCAAAGGGAAATAGAGGAAATTTCCAAAACACTTCTCGCATGGAAATTTATTGCCAAAACTATGAATTGCATAGCTATAACAATTTCAAATAAGGTAGACTATCAACCCAAGTCTTAGGTTTCCTTCTATGAAACACTTTTAGCCAATGAACCATAGTCATGTTTACCACTTTCATATGTTCATCAAAGGATGAAATTGTGTGCTCCTTTCCTATTAAGTATCCATCATACCCCATAATCTTCTCCAAAATGACTTAGCAATAAACTATGTATATTAAAAATAATGGATATGGGCAAATCCAAAATGCACCCATATCTTGTATAAAAATAACTTAGCTAATTCTTCTATCATTACAATTTTTTTGCATGGAATCAATTATATGATCTTGTTGAATCTTCCAACTGCTATAAATAAGTAATCATTCCCATGCCTTGTCCTTAGTTAGCATATAAAATATCCATTCAAATGCTCTCTCATGGTTGACACAATATAGTGAAATGAATATATAATCCCAATTTCCAAGAATTGTCATTGTTGTGATCATCCTTCTTACAATGTCTATAATGTGAGTTCTTCCTTTGCATGAAAGTATTGGAAAAAAAAAGAGATTCCTTTTCGTCTCCCTTTTCCTTCCTAAGTATTTTCACAACATGGTCCCCTTCCATACACTACTAGCCATGAAATGAGAAGCTACTCACAACCCAATAACATTTTCAACCCATTGAATAATCAATTCACCATAGAGGCTTCCATATAATCAAGATAACAAATATTTGGTTTTTCATAGAGGTTTGAAATGATTTAATTGCATGCATCCATGCAATTAATAAAGCATGGAATAACTAAGGATATGACAATGGGAATCTGTTACATCCATACGTATATTCATAAGCAAGCACATTAAACACACAACATGTACAATGCTTGACCATTTATTTTTTAACCAAAGTTGGTCCATGAAATTGGTTGTGTGTGAGCCATTTTTTACCCAACTAGGCATTTGGTGCATATGCCACCACATATCCTATGATACCATCAATGTAAAGGAACTAAGTTATAAGTTTATCATTAAATTAACCCAACCCCCAACTTAATTTCTCCCATGGCTTAGCCAATATTCTCACTACAAAGTAGTCCAAACATTTCATCCAACCATCAATTAGCCATGACACTCTATTCAACTATCCTACACCATATAAGGGATAATATTTCATTTCTTTTCTCAACTATCCATTAAGAAAATTCCTAAATGGTTTTTGAAACAATGTCCACAACTATATTAAACAATTGAACCCCACACTACTAATCCCCTTCATCAAACACCACTTGCATTCCATTCCTATGAGTGCAATAAATTTTTAAAAAATATGATTATATCGTTGAAGGCACAACTCATCTTCCTTGATTATGGACCCCTCACACTCCACTGACTTTGATGACTACATAAATTATGTTTTTCAAAAGAAAAGGGTGTACTAGTACTCCACACTGGGGAACTACTCATCCTTGTAATCAAATACCATTGCATTGCACGCTCCCCCATGTTAATAATTTAATTTGAAACTTCAAAGGAACCTTCAGAATTAGGGAAATTTGTGTGCAGGGAGTTTTAAAAGTGTTAATAAAAGGCAAAGTATGCACCTAACTATTATAATAACCACCTTTCAAGTGATAATAACAATCCAATTTTAAGGTCACGACCAAGCTAAATACTAAATTGGTGTACGATATTTCTTTGTTTATGAGACAACTGACCCATTTTCATGTGATAATTTGATTTCTAAATTCTATAAAGGCATACATAATCTTCCACTCTCTAAATTTTAACTTGTAACATTTTAAGAAGAAACACATGCTCTTAACTATTAAACTCACTCAAACCATAACATATATCATATACATGTATAGCTCACATAGTACCAATAATTTAATAGCTTAAGTATATTCTTTATTTATTGAAACTTATGTTAAAAAAAATATTATCATATTCCTCCATAAACTTTTCTTTCAAGATTATTCCATTTTTATGAAAAATGTCATTTAAAAAAATAAAAAAAATAATAATGCACAACGTAAACCCCTCATACTTAAAATTCAAAGAGTAAAGGGAGATCTTCTTGAATGGTTCATGAGGCAATACTTGCTAAGGTTTTGCAAATGGGGTAGCAAGCTAAGTGGGCTTGATTGTGGGGAAAAACTTCACAGTTAAGCTCTCTTGAGCCAGAGGAGTTCTGGGCTGGGTGACCCCCCGGAAGTCTTGGTTACCGGGTGAAAGCCCCGGAAGTGATGATTGACGCTATGTGATTCATTTCACTAGTTTCAATCCCACTTCTTCACCCATGTGAGCATCACGTGATGCACAATCCATAATTTACATAAAATGTGGTTCATCCTCAGGACAAGGTAATGTGAAAGACATTTATCTAAATTTATTTATTAATTTTGCGTGAATATATGTACATAGACATCTTAATTTTATCGTACCATAATTCAACCTTTTATTAACAGAGTAGTCTATTGAGGCCACAATTTTGCCCGGAAAATAGTGGAAATTCAAGCAAGATTTTGAACAAATTCCAGTAATTTTTTTGGAAAGTCCAGGTTACAATTGTCAAGCTTATACTGGGTGCCCTAGGGATTTTTGATGGTAATGAATCCATTTCCACCATAAAAAATGATTCAAACACTTTTATGGTTAGATTTAAAAAATAAATAAATAAATAAATTATAAATAAAAAATAAAAATAAATAAATAAATAAATCAAATTCCGAGAAAAATAGTTTTCCAGACAAAATTGTACCCATTTCTATCTTAAAAAAAGGGCACTGAAATAATTATGTCATCTATGGAAAAAAAAGGAAAATAAAAGTTACTAACATCTCATATTCACAAATAGGTAATTAAATTTTAAATGAAGTTTTGTGTGTGTATATTTCCACACTCAGTGGTCATGTTGATTTGAGCAAATTTTAAATGTTGTTTTGAGTAAATTTATTAAAATACAATTCGTTTAATGGCAAAAGGAACGATTGTTGTGTGTAAATTATGAAGGAATATGAAAATAAAGATATACATAGAGAATGTTTATGAACACTTAAATTTAAGGAAAATTTAGAAAAGATAAAGTATATAATTTAAATTCAAATTATATATTAATTTATTATTATAAATAATTTAATGAAATAGAAATGATAAAATATTGCATATATTAATTTAAATTTATCATTCATTGTTTTAAAATTTTATTAATATTTAGAAAAGCAATAGATACTAAACTAAAATCTAAATATTAGAATAGTAAATTCAAAATACTCAGATTCAAAAATAGTAAAAAAGTTTGGTCCCAGTTCATCAATATCTAAAGTCAAGATAGAAAATTTAAAACTGAAAATGAACAATATATCAAAAATTGGCCGACCTCAAAATTGGGAACTAAAAAAAATGGACAAAAAATTAGTTGACAAAAAATAGATAAGTATTCAGATTTTGGAAAAAAACATAAATATTTATATGAATCCATATAAATCCAAACTATTATACAAAAATATATAAGTTTTCATATATGTGAAAAAAAAAAGAGAATATCACTTTTACCTTAAAAATTCTCATGAATTATATAATATTAGTAAATCACTAAGTTTGAATATTAAATTTCTCCACTCAAAAATTATATTATTATTTTTAGAAAAAATTCAAGAGATACATCAAACGCTTTTTGAAGATTTTGAGGAAACTGATCCACCATGTCAGGAAAACAACATTTTCTGTGTCAAAAATGTGAAGCAATATTTCCTCAAATATACCATCCTAAGAGTGTAGAAAACATGGAAATATACCCCACCCAAAAAGGAAAAAAGTGGGTCCCATGAAACACTAATTTAACTTCAGTCTCTGTTGAGCTTAATAAATTTAAAACTTCAAAGAGTGAGCACTAATCTTCACCTTAATCAAACACCCCAACACTCCACTCGTTCCCGAGCTTAATAAATTTATACTTCAAAAGTTCCTTTTGCGAAACTTTAAGTAGGGAAATTTATGTTAGACAGGCTTTTAAAGATATCATTATTTTCAGAAAAATACACTTTAAAAACGAATTTTTCTCGGGTGGCCACCACATTTGTACACGTAAACAGATTTATATGATGTGCATGCATGTCTCGTGAGTCGTCATAATTTGATGACATTCTAAATTTTTGTTGCCTTGTGTTTGCCAAACCAACTTATCATCGTATTCCTTGTACGGGCACCTTTACTTTTGAGGCCACCTTAACAAATCATTTGAATTTTTTGTGTTTTAATGATTTTTATGAACATGTTATCGTGTCATTTCAATTCCCATCTTTATCACATTCAAAAGGGACTTAGCATCTTATCCACACCGAAAGGTAAAGAAAATGGGAGAGAACAGTGATATTCTTATTATTTATTTTCGTAATTAAATTGAATTTAAATTAGAGTTAGTTTCAATGCTGGTTGACAAAAGGATTTTAGGATTGTGTGATGTTGGATTTTAGAATAATTTGTTTATTTACATGATATTATTACTAGGATTGTGTGAGGTTTAGTTGAATTTGGACATCTAGTGGGATAGTTTTATCCTCACAAGTGGCTCTCACTTTTAAATCTTTTTCATGATATTTAAATTAGCGACTTGATAGGGACTAAACCCCACACAAACCAATTTAGTAATTTATCTTAAGCTTAAAAATTGGATTTAGACAACATAGAGAACAAAATAATGAGGGTAGAATTTTCTATGAGTGTAGGATTTGTTGTGAATAAGGGCATTTGATCAATAAATGGGAATGTAACAACCCAACTTGTAATTGGCTTATGCATGCCATGTAAATATTTTTAATTTTGCATTTGGATTTTAAAAATTTAAATGGGCTGAGTAGGGACACGAATTCCAAGGGATTGAGGGAGGTCAATTGCTTGGGAATTTTAGCTTACTTTCTTAAGGAAGAAAATGGATTGTTAGGACAACCATTGAAGGTTGGTTGTTGAGTTTTTAAATGAATTGGTGTTGTGCTTTTAATGGATATGGTATTGTAAATTTATAAAATACAAGCAAGGGATGCAAACCATACTTGTTTGGGAACTACACAAGACCAAGAAAAAAGGAAAACAGATAGGCATGATGTTGTTTGGGGTCTGCGCAGACACATGCAGAGGACAAAATTTAATGCACAACAACTATGTGTGTTGCTGGAAAAGGGCATGGTCAGAAGTTGGAGGTCAATGTGTGGGAAAAAGGAGAATACACAGGAATTGGGAGAGACAAAGAATGCATGGTCATGAACAAGAAGGGAGAGAGAGACTTGAAAAAAAAAATATAGAGGGGGTGTGGGGAAAGAAAACACACACAAAAGGGAGCACACAAGGGTTTATAAACACTTCCGGGAGTACCAAGGAGGATGAACATACAAAATTTTGGTAGAATTCTTGACACAACATTATCATCATTACATTCAAGAAAAACGTACAAGACTCGTGTGCACATTAGAGAGTATATTTTGGACTTTTGCATAAAGGAGAACACCAAGAAGGCTCGTTGGTGAGTATTTGACATATTTTTAGTTGTATACAAGAGTTCTATGAAGGAAGGAAAAAGTAGTGTGCCTGAGCTTACATCATTATTACACCACAAGGAAGGAAAAAGTAGCGTGCCTAAACTTAATAAGCAAACAATGGCATCTACAATAATGTGGAGGACATCGACTTCTTTCACCACTCTCAGAATACATTCATACCTTCAGTTGAGCAATAGGAGCACATATAGGTTTCCTTCAAGTGAGGTTAAGTATCAGGATGGTGGAGATGTTGTTCTTTAGATTCCCTTGATAGCTCAGGGTAGATATTTAGGCCTTGGATTCCTAGCTAGGAAGTCTTGGAGTCACCTTTGCTTGTTTTTAATTTGTTTTGATAGTGGGTTCTAGACTCCCTTCATTGGGTGGAACCACTGTGTTTCATGCTGCAAAGTTGAAGCCTTTGTATTCCCTGAAGTGTGTGTGCCTATTGGATAGTTGAAGGGTGGGGGTACCATGCCTCTAGATTCCCTATACATTATTTGAATGTTCAAACATTTAGTGGGTGGAGGTAGGAGGACCTTTGGAGTCCCTATTTCAGCTGGAAGTTGGTGGTTATTCCCTTGAGTAAGACCACCTCAATCCCTAGAATATAGCTCGGGGGTGACAAATATAGGTAGATTGGTTGCATGTTGTCTATGGCTAGGTGGAGAGTTGTAGTCATGAACTCACTTTCCCTCATCCAACATAATCCAAGATAAGTTCTTCTTATGTATAACCTTGTACAAATTCCAGGTTAATTGTGATTGAATGATTGCATGACCAGTCTTGGATTACTTGTGTTCATATGCTAAAATGTTGGTTACAGTTCATAAACGATGTACATGATGTGAATAAATGTTTTCATGTGATTGATGGTCTCAGGCCAATACCCTATTGCACGAATTTAATTAACTATGATAGCGTTCAAGTTGCATTAGTGGAGTGATTTCACAGTCGTGTTAATGAACATTATGGAATAATATAATATCTTGTTTATTTTTTATCCAGGTGGATATTAGTGGTCACCCGCCTATTCCACTTGGGGCTCCACCATTGTCTCTTTCAGTTTTTCAGTTTTGGCACAGTTTACTATTTTTAGCAGTTTTTCAGGTCCTAAACTTCCGGAGCCGTTTTGAGGCCCTAAATAATGTTTTTTGGGAAAACGGAGAGAAACATGGGTCCATGGACCGATGTTGCTCATTCCAAATTTTTATTCCTCGAATAGATCTTTCTAACTAGGTATGGTACGTGTCAAATGGAGATCGTATGCCAAAGTTACGCCCCTGGGAAGTTGAAACACCAATTTACCCAAACGGGACCCATAGTTTTGGCGCTTCATCTCCTAGGGTTAGGGTTTTGGCTGTTTAGGATTTCCCATTGTTTCCAAATAATAAATAGGCCCTCGAGCCTCATTGTAACTCAGTTCAGAGGCCTGTAGCTGCCACATCTCTTCTCAGAGATAGCTACTAGCGCCCTAGCTAGTTTTATTTCCCTTCTGTTTGTAAGCAAATTTCAGTTCTTTGATATTAATGAAATGAAGTGTTATTTCCGCTGCATATCTGTATTTATGGTTATATGTTTATTTTGTTGCGTTCCTGCATAAATTTGGATCAGTGGTATCAGAGCCGGTCTACTTTTTCTCGATCCTTCTTTGCATTTCCCCAACGAGGTCGAGGTATAAGGAGCTAGGGCTCGATCTAGTGGAACCTTTGCAAGATCAGCCTCGCAAACCTCGACGGACGCCCATGGGGGATGAAAAGAAAGATGAGGGAGTAGGAGATCCTATCAAAATATTGCTTAAAGAGGCCTCGAAAAACAAAGGAACGCGATGATGGATAACTTTGCTCAGATCCTTCAACGGCTACCCACCTGCAGCGCATCTGCATCCAGCAGCCACTCTGGAGGCGCGACTCCTTTTAAGGTACAAGTAAATTTTGACATTCCCATATTTTAGGGTCAAATAGATGCAGATGTCGTAGATAGATGGTTGAATCTGTTAGAAGGATATTTCTCGGTTCATGACTTTTCAGACCGGGAGAAGATTATTTTTGCACTCCTCAAAGCTACCCCCCATGTTAAGGACTGGTGGGAAACCTACTGTGAGAACAAGGACCAGACAGAACCCTCTCTGTTCTCGATCGTACCAACTTGGAATTCTTTCCGAGACGCCGTCAAGGAATAGTACTATCCCGTGGGGAGCTATGAGGAAAAGTACATACAATGGACCACGCTGCAACAACAAAGGGATCGATATGTGCATGAGCTGACGAATCTGTTCCATACCCTGCGCACAAAGTTGGGTATCAAAGATTCAGAGAAACATCTAGTGCTAAAGTATCATAGCTGTCTGCACAGATACATTCAGGAGGAAATGGAGTTCCTCGACATCTCCTCGCCTGGTACGACATACCGGTATGCTGCCAAGATTGAGTAGAAATTCAAGCAGAAGAAGCGAGACTTTGGATCTGCGAATCAAAAGCAAGGGAAAGGTGCTTCCAAACCGCAGAACAAAGGACCGAGCCAAGGCATGGCGGCTAAAGACAACTCATCGAAGCCACAAGAAAAGAACAGCACCGCAAAGCCAAAGAAGGACACGGAAAGTGGTGTGAGTTCCATAAGAGCTCCACTCACAACACAAGTGAGTGTCGGGCCAAGCAGTCACTAGTGGCCGAGATGAGGGCTTCTGAGTCAGATGCATGCTCTGACTCCGAATCAGAACCCGAAAAGGGGAATGAAAAAGGGAAACAGATTATTGATGCGGAGCCCAACGCCACTGTTGCCACTACAAAGGTCCAGAAGGAGGAACCGGAAGATCCAGAGGAGGAGGAACGTCTCTTCCACTCCCAGATGTGGGTAAAGGGCTCCCCTGTACAGTTCATTGTCGACAATGAGAGCCAAAAGAACCTCATTTCAGCAGACGCCGTGAAGCGGTTGGGCTTGCCGACCACAGCTCACCCACATCCATACACCATCGGGTGGCTTCACCAAGGACGAGATCTCCGCGTCAGCCAGCAGTGTCGCCTTCCCTATAGCATCAAGCCCTTCACGGATGAGGCATTATGTGATGTTGCTCCTATTGATGTTTCTGATGTATTATTAGGACAACCATACTTGTGGAAGCGTCATGCTGTGTATGAGTCTCGACCTCGTGCTGTTATTGTTACTTTGGGAAATAAGTTGTACAGGATACCAGAGGTACCACCTCCTGCCGCTATCTCTTTGGTTACTGCAAAACAATGCAGTAAGCTCATTTACCAAACCAGGAAATTCGTTTTCCTGATGATCCGCCCCCAGGGCAAGAAGAAGACTGTGGCCACGACCTCCAGACAAGGCTCCTCTGCACGACAACAACAAATGGATAAGGTTGTGGAGGAGTACGGGGACATCTTCACCTCACCCACATGGGTTCCTCTGCACTGTCAGGTCAAGCACCCGATTGATCTGACCCCAGGTGTGTCGCTACCCAATGGACCGATCTATCGACGCTCTGTTTTGGAGAATGATGAAATCAATAGGCAAATTCAGGAGCTGCTGTAGAAAGGTCACATCCGACCAAGTTCATCGCCCTGTGGGAGCCCGATCGTGTTGGCATGGCACACGGAACGCGGAAACCTCGTATTGACTATCGAGCACCGAACAAAGATCATCGTCCTGAATAGGTACCCAATCCCACTGGACAGACTCGGACCAACCAAAGGTGAAAAATATTTCAGCAAGATCGACCAAAACTTAAATCACCAGTACCCAATTCTGAAACCACCTGGATGTGGAAGATCGCCTTCAAAGCCAAGGAAGGCCTTTCTGAATGGCTAGTCATGCCTTTCGGGTTGACGAATGCTCCCGCAACCTTCATGAGGATGATGGACGACATCTTGCTGCCATTCACCAACTCATTCGTAGTGGTGTACTTGGATGACATTCTGATCTTCAGCAAGACTTGGGAAGAGCACCTTCATCACATCCGACAAGTCCTCCAAACACTGCGGCAACACAAGTTGCGTGCCAATTTGGAGAAGTGCACGTTTGGCATGACCCAGGTTCAATATCTGGGATACATTATTGATGAAAGGGGGGTGCATGTGGATCCAGCCAAGATCCAAGTCATTCGGGATTGGCCAGCCCCAACTACTATAACAGAGCTTCGCAGCTTTCTGGGTCTTGCTAATTTCTACCTGAGGTTCGTGTTGGACTCCTTCATCACTTCTGGCTCCTCGAGCCTGTCACCAAGGAGAAAGCGAGAGAAAATTACTTTAGTTGGAACCTCATTATGTACCACAGACTATAACGCTCTGTTTGCCCTATGTTCACTACCATACTTGCAAATGTGCCCATTTGAGATCGAGACAGAGTGTGCCTCTACTATGCTATTGGGGAAGTTCTCACTCAACAAAACTACATCCAAGTGTACTTATATAGACATTGTCTCAGAAGGTCATAAGTATCCCACTTATGACAAAGAAATGTACTCCATTGTGCAAGCTTGCTTAAATGGACATGGAAGACATTACATTGGGAAGGAAAAATTAACCCATCGCCCCTTTACAGCTTCATGGTAAGTTATACAAGACAGGAGAAGGGAAGTTGCAAAATGATCGCCATCAGAAGTGGTCCACATATCTGCAACAGTTTCATTTGAACATCAAGTACAAAAAGGGTAGCACCAATCATGTTGCAGACTGCCTCAGCTGACCACCAATTGTGGCGCTCACCACTGTGCTCAACTCTTGTGGGCACAAGACTTCTGATTGGCCGCTTCTCTATGAGAGTGACCCAGAATTCGGCCACACTTACAAGGCACTCTTGGGGGGTACGCAAGTTCCAAATTTTCACTTCCAAGATGCACTTTTATGTCACATGGGACACCTTTGTGTTCCTTCAAGCGAGCGTGCCAAGATGATATGGGAAGCACACTACAGTCGAGTCGCTGGGCATTTCGGGGTCGAGAAAACAGTAGCAATCCTGCTGAAGTATTTCTATTGGCCGAACCTTCGAAAGGATGTCGAGAAGCACATCAGATCCTGCACTGCTTGTGCCATTGCCAAACCGACCATCAAGAAGCAAGGCCTATATATTCCTCTACCTACCCCTAGTCGACCTTGGGAATCCATCTCCATGGATTACATGTCGGGCCTGCCTTCTACTAAGCAGGGAAATGACTGTGTTTTTGTGGTCGTCGACAGATTCTCGAAGATGGCCATTATGGCGGCCTGCAAGAAGAATATCACAGCAGAAGCCACTGCTAAACTCTTTTTTGAACGAGTGTGGGTGCACTTTGGGATCCCACAGTCTATCATATCAGATCGGGATAGCAGGTTCCTCAGCACATTTTGGTCCAGCCTCTGGTCGATGTTGGATACCAAGCTCACCAAGTCCACAGTTTTCCATCCCCAAACAGATGGCCAGACAGAGGTCGTCAACAGAATGATTGTACACATTCTGCGCATGTACAATTCAAAGCATCCACGCACATGGGACGAGAGCCTCCCTTATGTACAACATAGTTATAATTGGGCTCTCCACAGTTCAATCGGCCATAGCCCCTTTCAGGTGGGCTTGGGATTCCAGCCACTATGCCCCATTGACGTAGCCATGCCATTTGCAGCTGCTCAGGCCAATTCAACTCATGTCCAGTCTGAAGTTGACAAAGCCAATAGCTTCATCGAGCGCATTCAACACATCCGCCAACAGGTTCATGATATATTGGACAAAGCCAATGCCAAGTACAAGAAACGCCATGATCAACACTGGGTGCCACACAACTTCCAGGTGGGTGACAAAGTATGGCTACATTTGCAGAAGGAGCGCCTCACTGGACCCCACCGCAAGCTTCGCCCGCTCCGATACGGGCCGTACACCATCACCAAGGCTGTAGGGAACAATGCATTCGAGCTCAGTATTCCACCATCTTTGCCCATCAGTCAGCCGATCGCCTTCGCCCTTGGCCTCACCCTATTGGACACCCTGATATCATGGTAACAACTCACACCAATAGAGTTAACCACCGTATGGAACAGCATAGACTATGACATGCAAATCAAGAACACTCGCCAATAGAAGATCCAACTATATCGGGTTGTCAAAGCTGGCCAACTCTTGCACCAAGGAAAGTGGTTCACCAGGGACCAAGTTTAGCAGAAATTTCCTCATCTCATGGAGGAACTTAACGCAATGGGGACCATTGCTTCCTAAGGGGGGAGGAAAGATCCAGGTGGATATTGGTGGTCACCCGCCTATTCCACTTGGGGATGGACCACCATTGTCTCTTTCAATTTTTCAGTTTCGGCACAGTTTACTATTTTTAGCAGTTTTTCAGGTCCTGAACTTCCGGAGCCGTTTTGAGGCCCTAAACGATGTTTTTTGGGAAACAAAGAGCAACATGGTCCATGGACCCATGTTTCTCTTTGTTTTCCCAAAAAATGGGTCCATGGACCATGTTGCTCATTCCAAATTTTTAGTCCTCGGATAGATCTTTCTAACGAGGTATGGTACGCGTCAAACGGAGATCGTATGCCAAAGTTACGCCCCTGGGAAGTTGAAACACCAATTTGTCAAATTTGCTCATATTTTCACACGTGATCATCTCCTAGGGTTAGGGTTTTGGCTGTTTAGGATTTCCCATTGTTGCTAAATAATAAATAGGCCCTCGAGCCTCATTGTAACTCAGTTCAGAGGCCTGTAGCCGCCACATCTCTTCTCAGAGATAGCTACCAGTGCCCTAGCTAGTTTTATTTCCCTTTTGTCTGTAAGCAAATTTCAGTTCTTTGATATTAATGAAATTAAGTGTTATTTCCACTGCATCTCTGTATTTATGGTTATATGTTTATTTTGTTGCGTTCCTGCATAAATCTAGATCAATTTTATGTTGAATGGCTAACAAGATTTAACATGGTTGTTAGTGTGCTTAGTGGTATTTTCAGGACTGAAGGGAAGGATGGTTGTTTCCATCCCTCGTGTGTGCATTCTTTAATTGCATAGATACATGCATGAGTGGTTGAATCCTTATTCATTTGTTTGCTCTGCTGGTAAGGTTGATTGAGCTAAGGAAAGGAGGTTTACTACTTTGTTAATTAGTTGTTCTAGATCTTTTTGTTCTTAGAAAATAATTGCACACGGAAGTGGTTTTGTCTTGGTGTCATTCCTTGAGGGAATGTTTACAAAGTTGTTCCTAAGTTTTTCTATAGAATTCATTAGCCTTTCCGGATTAATCACATTCATGTTGATTTAGATCGATGTTTCGAACCATCAACTGAGGTTCATGATCAGGATATAAATATATGAATCATATCTTTATATCCTGATGATGAACCTCAGTTGATGGTTAAAAATTTCGATCTAAATCAACATGAATGGGATTAATCCAAAAAATATATTACAACAAGCCTACAATCCCAAAATTCTCAAATCAGAAATTCATTAGCCATCGAGTGTTGATATTGGTGCATGAAAAGGCCTGAGAAATTATAGAAAAATCATGAAGAATTAGCATTCTTGGAATGCTTTTAAGACTGTAAAATCAATGAAATTTAAATTTTTAGACCCCACAAGTTGGAGGTCAGGAGGTTGGCCAGAAGGGTTGGACCTCGGCGAGCCTCTTCCCCAACCTATAGTGGGTCTAATGTGCCATTGGTAGAGGTCAAGAGGTTGGGTGGAGTCAGGAGGCCAGGAGGTTTGGGGATTGGACCAACCCTAACCCAACATGTTACCATGATAGGAGGAGTTGAGCCAACCCTGACCTAGGTCGAAGGTCAGGGGTCAGGCCCAATGTTCAAAATGAAAAATGGGTGCTAGTGGAAATGGGGCCGATCTCCAGCTGGGTTGATTATCCGCCTTCCAGTTGGCCCTGTACACAACGGAAACATTGACATTTCATATTCCACATGGGACGCTGGGTGGTTGCCACGTGGAGGTCTAGATGATGTGGTAGGCTTTAAAATGGCCTATCTTCATAGGGCCATAATTTTTTATTCATGATTTAGATTTCAGTAAACTTTGTATTGTTGGAATTTTCTCGATGAGATGGACAAAACGATGTTGTCTAATTGAAGTTTTAAGGAAATAAAATTTTTTAGGTCTTGTTCCCATAATTGTACCTTGGGAGATGGATATGCATAATGACTTCCTCCTTTTAACTCGGGTTGGGTTATGGAGTTAGGTGGGGGTGTCACAACGTGGTATCAGAGCATCTAGGTTCAACACTTAGATTGGATGGGCTCTATCATGAGCAAGCTAATAACAGAGTTCTCGTAAGAGATTTCATGATTATTTTTAGAAAAATAACTAAAATAACATTTAGGTCTTAAAATTTGGTTTGTATCTATTTGATTACAGGCAAGATTGATATATGTATTACATTGTTATTCCACATGTAGCATAACAGTGACGATTGATAAGATTTTATTGTTGATTGATGAACTAACCACTTGTGTTGGAAGATAGATATATATTTGGTGAATGTGCATGCAGGTAGGATAATGCTTGTGGCTTGATTTTGACTAATATTGATGTGCTAACAATAATTGTTTTGTGACAACTAGGTTATTATGACAACCCAATGGAAGCAAGTCCATGTTCATGATTATGATTATTTTATTATGCTATTATGAACCTAACAGTTGTGTGTGACTGAAAACACATCACAAGCAACAAAGGACAGTAGAGAATTAAAGGATGGAAACCAAAATTGTTCAGTACCACTCTAACAGGTCACAAAATGGATATGAAGAGGCAAGGATGGATGAGGAAGAAATATCAGTGGGAAACAGGTGAGGAGCCAACTCTCCTTATTGGATGGATACTTTGGCAATCTTGAAGGCCAAGATCAAAAGCTTCAAGGAAGATAATGAAAGATTGGTGAAGTCCCAAGAAAGGAAAGCTGAGGTGAATGTAGTTACACTACAAATCCTCTTAGACTTACAGAGATAGAAACAACATGAACTGGGGGCTAGCAAGCTATGTCCCTTGGAATCAAAAGAGTAGACAAATGGGGTATATGGTAGCAATTCCAAGAAGAGGCACAGAAGGGAAAGCGAAGACACCGTGAAGAGAAATGCACCATTAACCACCCCAAAAAGAAGAAACAACACTCATATGCATTGTTCCCGTAGAAATTATAGTTCTGATTCTAGGGGGCATCATTCTCATTGTAAGGGGGAAAAAGGAAATGTTCCTAAAGATATCAAGAAAGCCAAACCACCTACATTTGATGGGAAGATGAATAAATCTGAAGATGCAGAAGCTTGGTTTCTTGGGATGAAGAAGCCCTTTAGAATTCATGATTATTGTGTGAACATGAAGGAAAAGGTAGCCATCTACAGTCTGAAAGGAAGAGCAGACATATGGTGGGAAGAATTGAAGAATGTTAAGGGAATCTTAGAAGAATTATTGACTTGGAGTGAGTTTGAAAATGTATTTAGAGAGAAATATTTATCAAAAAGATATTATGACAGTAAGGAAAAGGATTTTTATGAGTTGAATATGGGATGGTTTTCAGATGAAGATTATATTACTGTATTTATTGAGTTGTTGATATATGTGCCATATCTCAAGGATGAGAAGGAAAAGGTTCAATGATTTATCAGTGGGTTTCCCATGTTATTTAGAGACTACATCAAGTTTTATGAGCCTCAAATGTTGGATGATGCTATGAATAAATTAAAGCACTTTTATGAGAAAGCAAAAAATAGGACCAATTTTGAAGGAAATTGGAAGTCAAAGACCAATGGGAAATATAAGAATAAATGGCCCAAAAATGTCATCGATAAAAATAAAAATGTGACCTCAGCTCATGAAGACCAACTTGAGTAGAAAATTGGTAAACTGGATAAAGGTCGTGTGCAGCCACCTATAGGAGATTATAATCAATCTAAGGCAAAATAGTCATTGAAGTGTTGGATGTGTGGTGATAACCACTAGAAATGAAATTTCCTGCACTAGAAAAGCGCAGGACCTCAAATTTACAATGCACCGGAAGCTAAACTAGTTGGTGACATAGCAAAGAGCACACCTAGAATATATGCAACAATGGATAATCACCAGGTAGACCACCAAGAATACATCATTGATATGGACGGTATGTTGTGTGATCAATTTGTTTCAATTTTAATTTATTTGGGTTCTAACTACAGTTATGTTAGTCTAGAGCTCGTAGAAGAGTGCTAGTTGGCCAAGGAAATGCATGTAGAACAATGGTTGGTTGAACTTGAAACAGGGACCAAAAGAAAAATTAATTGTTGGGTGAAGTCATGTGCATTTGAGCTAAATGGCATGCCAGAATATTAAAATATAAAATTTCTTCCATTGGGTGCATACAACATGTTATTGGGCATGGATTGGTTGTACTAGCACCACACTAAAGTGGATTGATTTGAAAAGGAAATTGAATTCTTAGATGAGCAGGGAGAAAGAATAACTTTGCATGGAAATAGAAATCCTACTTTAGTGATGTTGATCACTGTTGTGCAAGCCAAGTGCAACAACAAAAAGGGATGCATGTTGTATGCAGTGCAAATTTATAGCAATGAGGAAGCTAGCAACAATATTGAGAATGAGTAATGTGAGATACTGAAAATATATCTAGTTCTACAACAGTATGCAAATGTATTTCTAGAAGAGGTTCCTAGATTACCTCTTGAATGAGAGGTATATTTCTCCATTGAGTTTATGTCTAGAGCAACACCAACATCCAAGGCACCATAGAGGATGAGCACTCATAAACTAGTTGAGCTAAGTTTGTAGTTGAAAGAGATGTTGGACAAGGGCTACATAAGGCCGAGTGTGTCTCCATGGGGAGCACCCAAGTTATTTGTGAATAAAAAGGATGGTACCCTCATATTTTGTATTGAATAATAAATTAAACAAGGTGACCATAAATAATAGGTATTCGTTGCCACAAATTGATGACCTATTTGACCTGTTGCGGGGAGCGACGATCTTCTCCAAGATCAACTTCAAGCCAAGGTATCATCAAGTGAGGATCAAGGAGGATGGCATTCTTAAGACTACATTATAGACATGATATGGGAATTATGAGGTTGTAGTGGTACCCTTTGGGCTTACTATTGCCTCAACTACATTCATGTGCTTAATGAATAATGTTTTGTGTCCTTATTTAGACAATTTTGTCATTGTATTTGCTGAGGACATATTGGTGTACTCAAGGACTGAAGAAGAGCATGAGGAGCACTTAACTATAGTGCTACAATTGTTGATGGGGCATAGGATTTATGAAAAGCTTAGGAAGTGTGAATTCTTCCAATCATAGATACATTAATTGGGGCACATTGTCTCCAAAGTGAGGATATCAGTTGATCCAGGAAAGGTAAAGGTCGTCATGGATTGGACAACACATAAAAATTTGAATGAGACCAGATCCTTCATGGGGTTGGAAAGATATTACAATAGGTTCATCATAAACTTCTCCAAGATATGCCACCCTATCTCATCCTTGTAGAGGAAAGGAAAGAAGTTTGAGTGAGCGGCTAAGTGTGTAGCGAGCTTTGAGAAATTGAATAAGTTTCTCACTAATGCACCAATTTTGAGGATTTCAAATCCAGACAGAGAATTTTTGGTGTGTACAGATACCTACAAGGAGGGTCTGAGTGGAGTTCTTATGCGAGAAGGGAAAGTAGTTTTTTATGAGTCCAGGAAATTGAATGAGCATGATGAAATTTATGTAACTCACGATTTGGAGTTAGTTACCATCATTCATGAATTCAAGATATGAAAGGATTGCCTCCTCGAAAGGATATTCACGCTCATGACAGATCATGGAGGACTAAAGTACATGTTTGATCAACCTAAGTTGAATTCCAAACAATATAGGTGAATGGATACACTTACTGAGTTTGATTTTGAGATCAAGTACATCAAGGGAAAGGAGAATAGGGTTGTTGATGCACTTACTATAAGGATTCAATTGAAACACTTGGAAACCATAAGTTCTTATGAAGAAGACCGTGTAGAGTGATTCAAAAGTGAAAGGAAATGTGATGAGAGATATCAAAAAATGAAGGAAAAGTTATAGCAAGATGGTGAGGGAGGAAAGGATGCAGAGTATCATATCACATATGCTGGCTTGATTAGATTCAAGAATATAATCTATGTGTTGAGCAATGAGTAGTTGAAAAGCATCATCATGAGATATTTTCATTCAACTCCATATTCCGGCCACCCAGGATAAAAAAATACTCTTATGGCCATCAAGAAGTTTTATTATTGGCCTCGTTTGAAAAAGGAAGTAGTCGATTTTTTTACTAAATGCATAGAGTGACAGTAGGTGAAGGAAAAATGCTAGCATCCAGTAAGTTTGTTGCAGCCCACTACCATTCCGAAATGGAAGTGGAAGGTGATCTCCATGGATTTCATTACAATTTTGCATATAACCTCTAGGAAACATGATGCCATTGTGGTAAACTTTGATCAGTTGAACAAGGTGGCTCATTCTGTAGCAGTGAAGTCCACCAACTCAACTAGTGAGGTGGGACATATATTCATAAAGGAGATTGTGAGGTTGCATGGATTTCCCAAGAATATTATTTCAAATAGAGATGCTAAGTTCACTTCCAAGTTTTGGAAGGAACTATTTGCAAGCTTGGGAACCGATTTGGCCTTCAGTACAACTTATCATCCATAAAAAAAATGGACAAAAAGAGAAGTTGAATCAAATCCTTCAGGACATGTTGAGGATGTATGAAATGCACTAACAAAAGAAGTGGAAGGAGTATCTTCCACTTGTATACTTTTCATATAATAATGGGTACAAAGAGTCTTTAAAGATGAGTCAGTTTGAGGCATTGTATGGAAGGAGTTGTAACACTCCTATCAACTAGAGTGACCCGATGAATATGGTCCTTATTGGACCTGATATATTAAAATAAATGGAGCAGAAAATGAAAGTCATTATGCAAAATTTAAAGAGAGTACAAGACAGGTAAAAGATCTATGTGGATCAGCATAGGGTTCATACAAATTTCTAGGTTGGGGAACATGTTTACTTGACGATTATACCCAAGAAAAGATCCTTGAATATTGGGTCAAGTTGGAACCATAGTTTTGTGGACCTTTTGAGATACTTAAGAGGATAGTTTCAGTGTCCTATAAGTTTTTCTTACCTCCATCAATTAAAATCCATGAATTTTCATGTCATTGGTTGGTTTTTGCTATATGTGGAAGTAGAGTGAGAATTTCAACCAGAGCCACTATGAATTCTAGACTGGAGAAGTCCCACACTCTCGAATCGAGCCATAGAGGAATTCAAAGTGCAGTGGAGGCACTTTGGCCCTGAGGAAGCCACTTGAGAAATAGTTGATGCCATGAAGTCAAATTATCCATTTTTATTCATTGGTTGAGCCAAATGTATATATGTATATGTAAATACTACAAAGATTTGTAAATATAAATCTCCATGGACAATATGTTGTTTGTTTTTCTTATAACATGTTTTCTCTATTGTATATGGATACATAACACCGAGGACAGTGTTCCCCCCAGGGGGAGGGCTCTGTAACAAGACAACTTGTAATTGGCTTATGTATGCCATGTAAATAATTTTATCTCTACATTTGAATTTTAAAAATTTAAATGGGTTGAGTAGGGAATCAGAGAGGCCAATTGATTGGGAATTTTATCTTACTTTATGAAGGAAGAAAATGGACTGTTGGGACAACCATTGAAGGCTATTTATTGAGTTTTTAAATGAAATGGTGTTTTTCTTTTAATTAAGGAAGTCAGAGTTCAATGGAGAAACTTTTGGCCCAAGGAAGCCACTTGGGAAATGGTTTATGCCATGAAGACAACTTTTCCATTTTTGTTTGTTGGTTGAGGAAAATGTATATATGTATATGTAAATACTACAAAGAGTTGTAAATATAAAGCTCCATGGAGATTATGTTGTTTGTTTTTCTTATAAAAAAATTTCTCTGTTGTATATGGACAATTAACACTGAGGGCGCTGTTTCCCCTAGGGGGAGGGGTCCGTAAAACCCCAAATTTTAATTGGCTTATGCATGCCATGCAAATAATTTTATTTATACATTTGAATTTTAAAAATTTAGATGGGTTGAGTAGGGACATTGTTTCCAAGGGATTGAAAGAGGTTAATTTCTTCGGAAGTTTAGCTTACTTGATGAAGGAAGAAAATGGATTGGTGGGACAACCATTGAAGGCTGGATGTTGAGTCTTTAAATGAACTATTGTTGTGCTTTTAATGGAATTGGTGTTGTAAATTTATAAACTACAAGCAAGGGAGACCACCCATACTTGTTTGGGAACAACATAGGACAAAAAATGGAAAAAGGATAGACACCATCGTTGTCTTGAGGGGTCCTGACCCATGTTCAGAGTTTATGGATAAACCAACAAACCCTCCAACTACTACCCCTTTCGGCAAGGATCTGCTTGTGCAGGCCAAAGCCTCACCCGAAGCAGTATGGGGGGGTGTTGGATCTAGTTTTCCGCACCCTGAGAGAGAATTTAATGAAGTGGTCCTCGGCAAAACCCATAGTTAACTTATATAAATGTGTGTAATAGTTTATAATAGAATTATAGAGAAGGCACAATTATCAAAAAAATAATACAGAAATATTGTTCACTTTACCGCAGATAACAGATCAAAACGATATCTAGATCTTAATCAAGGTAAACACTTAACAGATATCTTAATCATCAATAATCATGCATAATCATATTAGATAACTTCGCAAAATCATTAATAACTAAAAAGATAATGCGATCTCATCAGAGCATAAACAGTAAGCAATATAAATGCATAACACAGAGAGTTTCACCAAAACTGTTCTTCTATTATCTTTCAGATCTGTCAATACATCAACTGTACTTTCAAAAACCCTTACAATCCCTTTCGTGCACATAGCCAGTGGATTCCGCACACAACTATGACTAGGCCTCCGCGCAAACAACCAGTAGGAGCCTTTTAACCCAACCCAAAAACCCTTACAGATTCAGAAACTATTAGAACATCAATATCTCATCAACTTAAACTCTTTTACTTAGCTTAGACATACTTTATATATTTATAATACGCCTAGTGCGCAGATACTATGGTCTCAAACCATGGTTTTAGGCCCAAAGTTTACATTTAAGCCCATTATATCCAAAATTGGAGACTAAAATCCCCTTGACTTCCTTTGCACAATGTGCACATTCAAAATCATACAAAAAGTGTCTTTGTAACTTGTTCCTCAGGGGACCCCGCTCTAACAAGCCCCCAACAAAAGCATGTGACTTGTCCCGAGTCACTGAAGCATTGTCTCCTTGGTCTTAGCCTTAAGTGTCTTGACATAAGTCTGGAGAGGGAGCACTAACTCAAGGTTGTGCGCTACTGCACTCTGCGCTTGCTTAACCATCTTGTCTATAGTAGGCCCCTTAGCGGCCATCTCCAGACTACGATGAGTCTGCTGAATAATCTTCAAGGTATTGTCCAGTGTCTGGGATAGTTGCAGTGCTTCCTCTTCACACGGTTACATGCGCTCCTTCAACACCTGTTCCTTCTGGCGCAATTCGATGATCTCTGTCTGAATTTTGCGACCTTCTTGTAGACAAGAAAGTTGTTGTGTAAGGACTAAAGTAGGTGCGACTATTCGGATCTCTTCAAACTATTGCGCGCTTTTTTTGAGTGCGTCGTGCAGCTGCTGCATGACCAAATCATTCTGGACAGAGGCCCAAATGTCCATGGCCTCATTCAATGACTTGTCACACTGGGTGACCGCAGCAGCGATGCTATCTTGTGCATGCTTTACTTCTAATGCCCTCTTCACGCGAATCTCGGTTAGTGTCTCCGAATGCAACTTGATTTGGAGGTTCGCAATATGTTGCTCGTACTTCGTTTTAATTGTTTGAACCTCCGCGCGCGTTTCCATTACTGCAGCAACCAATCCTTCCAACTTATCAGCAAGCGCAGCTGTTGCCAAGACAACTGGAATATCGCGGAAAACCTTATTGATCTTTGCCTCCAGCACGACGCACTGGGCCTCTGCTTCTTTGCTCACTGCCTATGCTTGTTTCTGTTGTTGGTGCGCTTGTGCAACCTGTTGTTGTGAATCTATAGTCTTTGTTTACATGATTTCTTCTCGAAATTGAAGCTCATCGGTGATCACTGAATGCAGCAAATGTTGCTTACCTGTAGGCAACACTGAAAGATTAACGTGAATATCTCCTGTACCCGTAAATTGTACACGCTAGTTAGCGTCCATTTGTATCATAGGTAGGGGGATGTGGAAAAATCGCGCATCCCCTGATGCTGGCAAAGAAACATCCAATGGTTGCGCACTAGTAACCTGTGCAATGGTACGGTTCGCCTAAATCACACTCTCTTGTATCTGGCTCGCCTGAACTTTTAATTCTTGCAACCCTAATTGGACAATCTCCAGTGCAAATTTGTATTGGACCTCCATGTCTGTCCATCGATCTTACTGCACAGATGTAACTGTGTTCATGATCTCATTGATATCATCCTCTTTGAGCGTAAGGACCTACTGTCATGCCTTCCTGGATCCCTTATGTTTCTTGCGCGATCCACCCGTGGCCTAAGCACCGCGCATTGTGCCTTTTGATGTTTCCATTTCTCTGGTTTCCTTAGGCACATAGCCATTCTTCTCCGACACTGTCGTGGTGTCAATGGTTTCTCCCGTTGTAGTTGGGGTCGATTCCTTCTCAGTAGGTTTGTATATAACAGAAATTGTCTCTGTTATGGCAGGCTTGCCAATAGATTTCTCCGTGGATTTGCTTGTTGGAGTGTGTGACTGTGTAGGCAGAGTCAACCAGGCCAGCAACCATTATGTTATAACTCTGATAAGGCCATCATCAGTCACTAAATAGGGAAGCTCATATCACACTCCCTCTACAGCGCCCTTGGTGCATATATGTATATTATGAAACGTAGCCTTAAAGTTGGCTATCATTTTGTATTGATCATATAGAGTAGCGAGCAGTCACAGCTTCAACTGTACTTCTTGGTTCAATGCGGCATCGTATAAAACCCAGAAGATCTTATTATCTTTTGCGCGCATAGGATCTGATGAGTTCCAGAGTGTTGTGTAGCACGCAGCTTCACACATTTTCTCCTCAAGCTCAGGGAACTGTGTATCTTCAGGTGTTCTCTATCCAATAAGTGCAATGAGTAACAAGAGCCATGCATACTGGAAGGGCTTTCCCCCCTCCTATTCTTCGTGCACCTTCTCAAGAAATTCCTTGCATAGGTACCCAAACCAGTTGTATATGACTCCCTTCTCACATCTTCCTGCGAATGCAATCACATGCGTAGGCACCTCCTTGGGCCTGCGCTTGCACATCATCTTACAGGCCAAGATGAGGGTGCCAAAATGGATGACAAGGTCATTAATTTCCTCTACAACGAATCCCCAGGATTTGCGAGTGACATCCTATTTTTTCTTAATATGATTAGCCACTGCTTTCTCTTGCGCTTTTCATCCATAGTCTGCAATAGGGTCGGCCCCCTTATTCGGTAGACCTATGATTCGACGAATCAATTCTGCATCAATCGGGATGTGCTCTCCCAACTAGAGCGCATCATCATGTACCAACACCAACAATTGTCTGATGCAGATATCATTAATGGGTTTGTGCCCAAAATTACGGATCCGCAACAAATTAAGCAGGCCTTACTTGTGCATACCTAACATCCACCTCTTGGGATCAAGGTGCACCACGCCTCCTTCATAGGTAATTTGGTTTAGATAGAGCTCTAGTGCGAGCTCGGGAAATGTTTCGACATCCACGATGTCCCAGTCATCAAACAGCAACTGTGTGATTTTTGCAAGCATATCCCCTTCCATTGGGACATTCTCAAGGATCAGAGGCACTTGGATACTCGTGTGCACCTTATCTAAGTCCTTTGGCGCTTTAATAGTAGGTTTTCGCGACGCAATATAACTTGGTAGTCATGAGAACGGGGCTACTTCAACAACTTCTTTGTCCCCTTCCTCAATAGTTTCCGGAACTTCGACCATAGGCCTCTTCATTTTCTCTCCCGCTGAATGGCGTGGTTTTGGGGTCTTTTCTCTTAAAGATCTGCGCATTCCAGATTTTTTTCCCTTCTTCGTTTTTTATGGCGCTAGTGTTTCTACAATGGGGAATTCTGGCGCAGCAAGGTCATCACCTGGTCTTGTGGCTGTCATCTTGTCTTGAATTACGTACCCTATCCCAGCTCGGCACAATGCGTCCTCAAACACAGGATCCAAACCATACATAGATGCAGCAAGTGCAATGGCAAACACAGAGCTCAAAGTATAAAAATCACTTAGAATGCACAACGAACTATTGCGACCCCATAGGTCATATTATACTTGTGGCGCATCTTCAACGAATCTCTGTGCATTAATGAGGCTCCATTATTGACAAAACGGTCCCAAATATGGAAAAATCCCTTCATTAAATGCATCTTTTATGCTCCTAAAAATGGTAATAAATCTGTCTTATCCAATTTTATTGTTCCAATGGCCAGTTTTTTACATCTCTGCGCACCAGTCAAGATCTTGGTGGAGATATCGTGCGCGTGTCGCACCTTACTGCACATTCACCCTCTCATCTACGCAGGTCTGATACTCTAACCATATAGTCATTTGGTAGGCACGGGGTCATCCCTATATGGTTTCGAATGACTTCCATTGACATATCAATGCGCTTCTTCCATATGCTATCCACTTATGACATTTCCTTTGCAATATTTGGTGCATTTTCTAGTTATAGGTCATTTATAGGCCATAAATTTCTTCAGAGTTTCAATTCTAATTGAGTATTCAAATGAACATATTGAGTGTCTTATACGTAACTATTTTTCCCTCCACCAAGTTTTCATAACTTCCATAACCATTAGGTAGGGACCTGCAACTTCGATGTTGTTTTGCTTGTTTAGTAAAAGATTGTCGAGACTTTAATTTATTGAAAATTGTAGAATTTACAATCTAAAAGTTTCAAGATCTAATTTTTAAAAGTCTAATTCTTTAAAGGGTGCTAGCTCAATGGAAGAGCACCTTCTTTATAAGAAGGGGTTGGTGGTTTGATTCCATCATTCCCTAATATTCATATGGAATGGCAACAATCAGTTTTTGGTGACGGAGGCACTTTTGACTATCACCAATGAGCTTATGGTGACATTTTTTGACCCTCACCAAAATATGAAATGGTGACGGTCAACGAATGCCACTATATATACACATCAATAGTGACGACCATGAAAGGTCCATCACCATAAATTGTTTTTGTTGATATGAAATGGTGACGATCATTGTTTGTCATTATAGCCATTATTCATGACGGACCTTGAATTCACCAATGAGCTTATCATGACATTTTTGACCCTCACCAAATATGAAATGGTGACGGTCAACGAATGTCGCCATATATATGCACCAATAGTGATGGCCATGAAAGGTCCATCACAACAAATTGTTGTTGTTCATATGAAATGGTGACGGTCACTATCTGTCTTTATAATCAATATTTGTGACGAACCTTGAATGTCACCATAACACCTATAATTTTGGTGACGCCACCTTAGGTGATGTTCAATTTTTTGGTGACTGAGGCTATGGTTTGTCACCATTTCTCATACGAAATGGTGACGGTCACTATATGTCATCGTAAATTATTATTGGTGACGAACCTTGAATGTCACCACAACAACTATACTTTCGGTGATGCCACCTTTGATGACGTTTAGTTTTTGGTGACAAAGGTTATTTTGATAGTCACTAATGAGCTTATGGTGACATTTTTTGCCCCTCACCAATGACATTTTTTATTGTAGTGAAGGTTGTTAAAGGAGAGAGCTCTTGTCTCCTATTGGCTAGCAATGACTCCTTGCTAAGGGAAGTGTGTTTGTAGTACTATAGATTGTTGGGTGACTCCATGTGGGTCACTATGGTTACCCTTAGCCTCCTCCATGCATTTTAACTCATCAATATGGGGAGAATGATGCATGTAATTTTCGTATTCTCCACATAAATAGCAAGCATAATTAGTCGATAGATTATTATTATTTCCTTGTTTTATGAGTTTTTCTATCTTGGGTTGGGTTTTGGTGTCTATTGGCCTGATTTACCCCACCCTGTGTGTATAGTTGCTGAGGGTTTCCCCTTTGTGCCTAGTTTTCCCTTGATTATTTATTCCATTGTTTCTTTTCGTTGTTCTGTTGGGAAATGGGATTGGTCATGTTAAGTTGTGTGAAGGCCTGCTTTTTTTTGGGAAAAGAAGGTTGGAAAAAATTAACTCCAACATTTTGTTGAGGATTTTCGAGGTTAGGTCATGGTACTCTCAAAAAAGGGAAATAAGGGTTTCCTTTTGTAGGATTCCCATAAAAGGGATGCTATGTTTAAACACCATCATATTTGTGCAAGGTGGAATAGTTTTCCCCTTACATGGGAGGGGCACTAAATATGGTAGGAAGATTATGATAATATCCTTTCATTGTGGGTAGGGGCGAAGATGGTGTCCCACACATATTAGGAAACACTGTAGTTGTACCATATGGGTTTCCATAGTAGGTAAATTGATTCCCATGCTAAGAGTTATATTGGGTAATGGACCCAATGAGGTCGTCAATAACATTCAATTCCCCTGAATTCTCTTTATTGAAAGGTTGGGGTCGAGGGGCATCTGGGATGAACATATAAAGGTACCCTAATTGGGCATAAATAAGTTGAATATGTTGAACCTTAGAAATGATTGCTTCCTCATCTTGATGCAATGTGGTTGCAACATACTTTGCTATAAATTTCAAGAGGAACATGAGGAAGAATTCTAGCATAATTTATTTTGGGACTTCGATATTTTAGAAACTACGTCGTCTATGCCACTCATGGATGTGGTCGATGATGATGATTAGCAAAACTCAAATAATAATTTCATTATTGTATCATGATGAATAGGAATTTAGAGAAATGTGAGAAAGGACTTAGCTATTGATTCAAATGTGTTGTGTGACATATCATTCTCATTGATGTACCACTTAGTTGAGGGACTAGAGAGCATGCACTAAAAAATTCAATGTCTTGTAAACTTGATAATTTGTTTGAGAAAAAAGTCTCATTTAAACATCAGCTTCATCTATTTCATGAAGTTCAAAGTAATCTGTCATTTTGTTAACATTTTGTTGAGCATTGTAATGACTAGTACCATCAAATTGAAATATTTTTCTTTGGTAATCTTGAGGCATGGCATGTAGAGGGGCTTGTAGGACCAATGGGGCATATTTGGCAGCCATAGCTAAGATACTGGCTGAACTAGGAGGTAAGCTTAAAGTACTTGGTGATGAGCTTGAAGTACTTGCATATGAGGTAGGAACACTTGAAGATGTAGTTGGTATGCTAGAAGAGGTGCTTGGAAATGTAGTTGAAGTGCGTGAAAATGCAGCAACAGTTGTTATGAAATCAACTCCAAAAATAGAAGAAAAGAGAGATTAACGCCTTAGAAATAATCCACTTCGAGGGGGAAACCTCCAATACATTACATAAATGAACAATTCTTGGATGATACAAATGACAAAACCTACTTTCTATATATAGGAGTCCATGGGGCCACAATACAATCCTAGCCGACCTAACAATAATAATGCAAGGGAACAACAATAACAATATGGGGGTTACAGGGGTACAACAATAACAATAAGGGGGATATACTAACAAAAATAAGGAGATACACTAGTCTTATAGGGACCTAACATGCCCCTCTCTATCAAACAAGTGTTGCCCTCAACGCTTGATTATTTCTGGATGCTTCTGTATAAATTTTTCATCCTCCCGTGTGGAATCTTCAACGGGTAAGTTCTTCCACTTGCTGAGATACTCTGAAATTGATCGATTTGGTAGTTTTCGAGTTCTTGTTTCTATGACTACTTCAGAACTTCTTTCACTGCGATGTTGATCTTCTTGTTGTTTCATTCGATTCTGCAGCAAATTAGGTTATCCTTTGAGAGTTGGAGAACTTGTTGTTGATGCTCGATGTGATATTCCACAATTTTATCATCCATATTAGCTTTCATTTGATCCTTAAAACCATCCAACTTAGCCTCCATTTTTGCTTTTAAACCATCTATGTCATCGTTTATTTCTCTTTGTAAGATCGAAATTTGTTGCACTTGGTACCGTAATTTTGATATGTCGTACTGCAATTCTTCTTCTTCATGCGTCATAGTATAGATTTTTGAGAGCTTAATGGGTGTGGAATTATTTTTTGGAGGAATTATATAACTCAATACTGATATATATGCTCTAATATGCCCTTGTAATCACTTAAAACTTATTTTTCAAACAAATGTTATGCAAACTTGTTTAAAAAATACACACTTTTTTCTAGCTTTTGAGGAGCTCGATATTCAAATTGAATTATCTCTGTTATTTCGGATCCTCAATATATAAAATTTGGCCCTGAAATAGCCCTCTAAATCTTCTTTCAAATGCCACAGGTCTGACCTGATTTAGATTCTTCAAGGCAAAGTTATGCCCAATCTTCCACAATGACCTAATTATGGACTAGTTCAATAAAGCTAAATTGTACGACATGCCACATGTCACTGTTTCCTCCTTCAACTCTGAAATTGATACAACGAAAAATACAATCTGTTTACTTGCGGCCACTTTTTACAGAATTCCAATCCAATGCTCAGAGAGAGAGTTATGATGATTTTCCCACGGTAACCTCTTTGAGATGAAATTCGGGAGCCAGAAACAATCCTAACTTCCATAGATCATATCTCCAAAAATATTGTGAACCAAGATCTAAAATTGTTACAAGAGGTTCCTCGGGATTTCAGCTTTGTACTATAAAAATTTTAGCTTCTGAAACTTCGTATATGAAAATTTATAACGAAAATTCCACGATGACCTATTTTCATTGAAATTCGGGAGCCTGAAAAAACCCTAACTTCCCCAAATCATATCTCCGAAAATATTGCGATCCAAGATCTAAAATTTTTACAGGAGGTTCCTCAGGATTTCAGCTTCACGCTATCAAATTTTAGTTTCTGAACCTTTGTAGAAAAAACTTTATAGCGAAAATGCCACGATGACCTTTTTGGAGCAGCGAAACCCTAGAATTCAAAGCTCTAATACCAAATGTTATGAAACCAGCTCCAAAAATAGAAGAAAAGACAGATCAACGCCTTAGAAAAATAATCCACTTTGAGGGGGAAACCTCCAATACATTACATAAATGAACAATTCTTGGATGATATAAATGACAAAACCTACTTTCTATATATAGGAGTCCATGGGGCCACAATATAATCCTAGCCGACCTAACAATAATAATGTAAGGGCATAATAATAACAATATGGGGGTTACAGGGGTACAACAATAACAATAAGGGGGCTACACTAAAAGCAATAATGGGATACACTAGTATTATAGGGACCCAACAACAGTGCTAGAGAATGAACTTGCAGTATTTTGGGTTGGAAATAAAACTCTAGGTTATAGTGGAAGCTTAGGAATGAAGGATTCTGTGTAATGAAGTGTGGTGGAAATAATAGATGAGGTGGTACTAAATAAGGATGAACCTACAGATTCTAAATGACTGGTAGAAGGCTTAGGGGTATAGGCAGATAAAGCAGTCAATTCAACTAAATGTTGAAAATAAGCTTCATCAATTTCCTTAATCAAAGTTGTAGTTAAAGCATCAAGTTTATCATAAACTTCTAGGGTTTTTTCTTTTGAATCTAATGAAACAATTTCCTTCTTACTTTCAATGAATGAAATGAAATCAGGATCTATTACACTATTATATATTTCACTTTCTAATTTTGTTTTAAACAAATATTTCTCAAAAGATAAATCAAATTCAATGTCTCGTAAACTTGATAATTTATTAGGAAGAGAATTTGCCTTGATCAATGAATTTTTATCACCTAAACTTTCTACTTTTTTGTTTTTCTTTAAAATTATGTCAAGATTATCTACTATTACAACATGCTCTGGATCTAGATTAGACTTGGTATAGTAGACTCTTCTGGAAGCCATAATTTCAGTTTTTAATGAAAGTTTACTAACAAGCCTTTAAAATAATCTTAAGGTGAAAAGATAAGTAAAAGTATTTCCTTTAAGATTAATTTTAACATTGAGGACTGGTTAGTTCCCCAGTATGGTAGCCAATATGTTATCACTCCAATAATTCTCAAAGGGTTGCTTATTTTTTGGTTTAAAGAAAATTAGAGGTAAGCACAAACCTACTTTTAAGCTTTAGGATCTAGCCTTCCTAATGCTCAGAGAGGGCTCTCTCTATATGATTTATCTTTGTTGATTTTAGTTTATTTTAGGCTAGTTATGTAGAATTACTTGGGATTTGATTTTGGATTTGGTTTGGTGGTGAAATCACTTACTCAGATGCATAGATATAGGTATGTATTCCATTGGGCCAATGGAGTCAAAGTGTCAAGCAGCAGAAGCAGGATCAAGGTTCTAAAGGGAAGTATTCACAAGGCAAGATAGTTTAGTCACTTCAGATCCTTAGGCTGATGGTGAAAATGGTTTCAATCGGGGTAAGAGAGAAATTAAGGGTTCTCAAATCCGGATAATGAGTGAAAAGACAGAGGTCAATTGAAACAGGAGAGAAATTAAGAATTCCCTTATCTGGATATCAGAAGAAAAGCATATAAATGATAAACAGTTCAAGACAAAGTGTAATTAAACATATTCTATATTCCAGTTATATCATTAGATTAAGCAAACATATGAGCATGTGAAAACTTCAGAAAGAAACAATTGAACAAGTAGAAAGCACTTCACGATAATGGCCCAACACATGAATCATGTAATATAATCTCTTTATTGCTTTAATCCAGTCTGTTGACTTGAAATTGGTACAATCACCCTCAGGTTCCAGAATAGTACAAATATAGAAATGTTCAGCAATTCATCCGCACTCAATACTTCGAAATGTGAAGTATTTATAAAAAAAATCTTACAAAATATCCTAAAAAAACTTAGGAATTATTCAAGGAAAAATAAATATCTTCATGCAAGAATATAGAGACAGTTATCTAACTAATGCAAGCTGTCCCTAATTTTATTGATTTTTTGTTTAATTGTTGATATTTTGCTGCTGATTTGTCTCTGATTGTTGCTTAACGAAGGCTGCAGTTAGATAGTGAAGTGTCCTTTACGCTGGCAGCTTTATCTCTATTTTGACTTTCACTCTGACTTTAAACTAATAATCTTTAACTTTTTTAATTGTTGTTTTAATTTTCATCATTCACTGTTCACTGTCTTGTTTTATCTTTACTGCTTTGTTTTTAATGCTATTCTCTTCACATTAAATCAGTCATCTTTTCCAAAAATTCTGCCTGTGGCAATTTGATCTTCATCATTCTTCTGAATATCTCATCAGCTTCAGTATACTTTGAGAATGTAGGCTTGTTGACAAATAGGTATTTTGCCTCATGTTACAGGTAAAAAAGATTCTCAAAATTATTGTAGAGAACTTTCCCAATTGGAATTCCTTGTGAAGAAGGGAGATTAGCCTGATCCTTGGCAAATTCTCTCATTTTATTATCATAATCATACTGCTTCATTAATTTGTCATGAATAACTAGAGGATTGGAAAGGCCTTTCTGCCTTGGAAATCAAACTTCATCATGAACCTTGTGATGGAAACCTCCATGTTTTGGCATTTTTCTTCTAGATGTATCATCATATTATTCTTAGAAATAACCTTCCTAACTTCTAGGATGGTTTCTGTTCTATCATTAATTCCAATTTCTTCTAACTCTTGCATGTTCTTGGAATTAAGAAATTTGATGATTTCAAGAGCTTCTTCAGGTTTCTTACCAAGTTATTCTTTTATCTTCTGAATGGATTCTCTTGCTGCTTTGACTAAATATTTTTGTTCATAGATAACCTGTATGGATGGACAAATTTTATTGACAGATTCAATGATATTGGCCCATAACTGCTGCTTGGCTTGTGCCATTGGTTCTTTCAGTGTTAGATCTTTCTCTAACTTCTTCAATTTCTCATTCAACCTGTTTGCCTTTTGTTATTCATTCTTGTGCATTATCTTAGCAAGTTTATTTTCATCTTCCAGAATTTTCAACTGTTCTTTAAGTCTGTTAATTTCATTTGTATGAATAGACATGTCCTGCATAGCTTTTACAAGTTTACTTGCTTCATCTGTAGGCTGTGCTGATGTTGTTGAAGACTCTGTTGCTGAAGTTGTTGATGAGGTGACAGGAAGTGCTATAGCCATTGGGAATGTAGGAGCCAATGATTTTCTAGTGTAGAAGGCACAACTGTTGTGACTATAGGAATTACAGTGGCAAGAGTTTCTTCCCTAGCCTTTTTCTCCTGGACCAAATTTTTCCATTTCATTCTCCATTTCTTTTATCTGGAAAGTCAATTGAAGTATGAGATTCATCATCTCATCTTTCTGATTTGCATCTTGTAACACTTCCTTTTCTTGAGGATGTTCAGTAGGAGGCAGCTTAAGTTGCTTCTTTAATGCAACAATGTATGAATTCTTCTTTTTTATCAATCCTTCTGCAATTTTTACATTTGTTGGATCATATCCTACCTCAATAATCAAATATTCCATTGATTTGATTCTATTATCCCTTAGCCTATGAGGATGATTTTTCCAATTTGAGCTGATCTTTGATGTTCCCTAGAGTGTTTTGCAGCTTCTGTACACTCATGGCTTTATTAGTCATTGTTGAATAAATAATTTCACCAGCTTGTTTGTGAAATTATATCTTATCAATAGGATGAAGATCTTCTGTTTGAACTTCATATGATGTCTTTTTGTAATCAACTAATGATTTGGGATGCTTTACTTTAGGTTGCAGGAAGGTCATCTGCATATTCCTATTTTTGTAGTCAAAAGCATAAAGCAATCTGCATTGGTCACTGGGTGAATGTTTCCAATACTGGTTATATGTATCAGTCTTCTAGGCTTCATTTTTCATCTTTGTCTCATTGTATTTCTGCATAACGTCCATCTCCTTCTCTGTTGGTTTGCTGGATGAAGACATTTAAACACTGTGTTGCTTCTGAATAAGCTGAGTGTTTGAAGTTGAAGGCTGATGTGTTTCTTTAGCAACTGTAGGTGTAGCATTGTCTTTCACCACTGTTTCTGTATCAATTACTTCTATTGTTTCCACTTCTTCATTGACAGGATTTAATTTAGGATTCTTCCTTTACATTAATTTAAATTTGGTTTCAGTTGTAGTCTCTGCAGTGTATGATGCTTCTTCTCTACTTCTTTTTGAGTTTTTATCTTCTAGGGTTGGAGTTTGCAGGATTTGACTAGTATCACCTTGTTTCTCTACCTCTGTCAAGGTTTTTTTCCAACCATTCAGATTAGTTGGAGTATTTCTCAATGTCTGGTTTCTTCTCATGTACATAAGGAGTTAGTTTGAATTTAACTCTCAATTTACTTATTACTCCTAGAGGATCATAATACCATAGAAAATTTTTACTGAATTTAAACTCCTGCAAATACTTTTCAACCTCTGGACCTGCATCTCTGCTGTGACAAATAAAAGGGCTAACTTGATTTTTTATTTTGAATTGTGTCTTCTTCTCTGGTGCCAAGAGATTAATTCTATCTAAATTAATAATTTGTCTGATATACTCAAGGGAAAATAACCTCATTGGGAGGTATTTGGGCAGTTTATATGGAATAAGATTTGATCCATATAACCTTATATCTATATGGTTTTGATACAAGTACCAATCTCCTGTCCTATTATGCTCTGACAATTGTAGGACCTTCTTAATTTCCTCACTGATTCTGGGCTGCATGCTGTTGTTCAACATATTGACTATAGGATAAATAAAAGAATCAATGAATTCTATGTAGGTGGACTATGTGGAGTCTTTTCTGATAATTGGAGTCCAAAATATGACTGACTGTGGGTTACCTTCAACATCAAGCTTTTGAAGGTTAATGGAAAATTTTTCTGATTGAAAATACAAAAACATATGGAATAGGACTGATGAATAATTGAAAACACCTTCTTCGGGAATTTTAACAAGTTGTACATGCATATTGTCAGCAAGGTACTGGGTAAAATTAAAAATGGCAGCAGGAGGCTGACCAAGTGTGAAAGTGGACATGAAACCTAATATTGTAGCATCAACATGTTCATTTATAAAATAACCCAAAATGGAAGACAACATGGAGATGATATGTCTTGTTCTCTCAGAAAATATTGCAGATGGGTAAGGAGGGTTTGTCTTGGGAGTTTCCATAGATGAAGGCATGAAATTTTGGAATATCTGGAACCTCTTGGGGAAGTCTAGATTCAGTTATAACTGTATAAGAGCCTCAATGGACAAAAGGGTTTCATCTGGCCTAAATTGGATCTGTAGCATTTGATTGATTGACTCTGCTGTAATAGTGAATAGAATTTTTTTTTCAGGGTTTAATATGGCTCTATGATCAGGAAAATAACATGATTGACAGAGTCTAATCACTTTTGGGCATTGGAAAGTCTGTGGGACTACATATTTTGGAAAATTAGATTCCCAAATAAAAAATTCATTAGCCGGATCTATGGATTTGTCATGGCTCCAGTAGTGGAGCTTATGAAGGTTAAATTCAGTGAATGTGTCATTAATCTTAAAATCTTTGTCAGCTAAAGGAGTTTGTTCTACATCTACAATTGGGGGTTGTAGAGGATTGATAGATACAATTCTTTTGGAAGCCATTGTTTTGTTAATTTCTTCAATTGATTAATCTTTGACTTAATAAAAACTGATTTAGGCCTGTAGGAGCACCTCATAAAGATTACAACAATTTGCATACTGATTTACGATGAAACAGGGGTCTTTCTTCTAATCTTCAAAGGTTTAAACTTGTTCAATTTGTAATCTCTATGACTAAAAACAATCATAGTACCTCGGAATTCTGTAAAAAGAGGTCCAGGGTTTGCAGAAAAAATGATTTGGGAAGCTACCGAGATTCATTTTAGGTATGTAGAGGCCTATATTTGATTCAATTAATCAAGATGTACTTTCTGGAACAAAAATCAATCTCAGGACCTCATAATTCTTGTGAAAGGGAAACTAGGGTATGCAGAAAAGAATAGGGAAGGCAATAGGTGCTTTTGGTCTGCTAAAACTCCTAATTTGATTCAATTACTTGAATTAATTCCTTATAGATTTAGGAACAAGTCTTTTATTTGAAGAATACCTAGGAAAAATGAAGATTTCGATTTTCAGAAGAAGTTTTGAGGCAACAGAAGGCTTTATGAGGCTCTTTTGGTCTTTATAGTGCTTCAATTCATTTCTGCAATGTCTTTAGTAGAAAATTGATTGAATTATGATTAAAAAGGTTTGATTACAGGTCGACAGATTGATCTTTGGCCTGAAAAAAGGTCAACTATGCTTCGTCTTCGGAAAATTGTAACAGAAAGTGGTAAAAGGATACAAACGGTGGCTATGTGGTCTTTTTAACCAATAGTGTTTACATTGAATGCATGGTCAATTCAAATGGGCAGGTGGTTTGACAACAGGCGGAAATACTGCTGAGTAGTTTTTACATGGGCCAAAGGTGGTTGGTGGTATTTTATTTGGCGATGCGATCAAATAGAATAGTGCCATGTAGCGGGGATCGAGGCTCTGAAAACCATGGATATCGCAAGGTTGGGGTGTAGTTAAAGAGTTGGATATCGGGCATGCGACAAGGCTTGCTAACTGTTAGATCTGTTTAGTGTTGATCTAACGGATGGGACGATGCGGTGGAGTATCAAGATTTGGATAGGCGTGGGGCCCGAGATATTTCATGCTATAGGTTTATATAACAGTGGGCTCGAAATATATGACATGTGGGGAAATTAAACCTTGGATTTATATAAAAATAATGGGTTGGGAATAATATATATAAAGGAATTAATATAAATACGAGTTTAAAAAGGTATATAAGGGATTTAATATATAAAGTTAAATGTTAATACTATACAATGAAATGTTACCAAGTGTGGGAATTTCACTAAGTGTTAATGTGCAAAATTATATCGGGGAGGGATATTTGAAGTGGGGCCCGACATATAGATTTAAACATTTAGACTTAAAATATTTTTATGGGTTTTTGGTGTTTTTTGAATAAAGGGAAATTAGTAAAGGTACATTTTACTTTTTCAAAGATAAAATTTGTTTTAACTTAGGAAAAGGGATTTTTTGCAAGGAAAAGAGTGAAGTAAGGGGAAAGAGTAAAAATGAAGGGGAAGGGGTATTTTTACAAGGGAAATGAATTTAAAGGAAGTTAGTAAATGAAATGACCATTTTTTCTGCTATCTATGCCTTGTGAAAACTGCTTCTGCCTACCCATCAACTACCCTAACACTTTTTCTTCATTTACATGGGTGCATTTGAGCTTGCAAACCCTTATTCATTTTTATTTTAACAGCAAAATATCTAATTCTGTCCTTATTTTTTCCAAGGGATCAGATTAAACTATTGAGCTCCTTATTATTCTCTACCTAACTACTGATCTGCCAAGATTAAATAGTTTGGCTAGATCTTTATTCTCTATCTATCAGCATGAAATTTAAAGCATGAAAGGTCAATATTAAGCAGTTTGACCTTCATGGATTGTGGCATTTTTTGACAAGCTACACACAATATTATTTTTAAAAGTGAATTATTTGAATTTGCATCACTTTCATGATCTATTTTTTCTCTTTTTTGTTTGGGATTCATTTTTTATTCTCTTTTTGATATTTTTCTTTCAAGTCCTTTGATTTTTCTTTTAGGACTTTTACCCTCTTTACATTTTTAAATTTTTTTCAATATGGGAAAACAATTTTGCAGAAAGCAAAATATGTACATATTACAAGACTAATCAAATTCAATTGAAAATTATGAATCCTATTATTATAGGACCCTAACACACACAAAATAATTTTAGTCCACAACTTCAAAGAATTTAGATACTTAACTCATGGTCCCTTAAAAAATATCCGCTCAGCTTTGTTGTAAGATACTGTCGTGTCTATGGCGAACTTAGTGATAAATCCTTCCTGGATACTATCAATCCAAAAATCAAAATCCCTTGAGATGTTGTTGTTTGTATTCTTGAGTCGTTGTATCATTTCAGGGCTCCACGCAGTAGGCTCGTCGCTTTTAAATCGAGTTTTGTTCTTAGTCAACCTTGATAACCATTCATATAGTTCATTAGCAAATGACGCGAAGAAAATCTCATGCTGATCGGTGAAAAGATACCTCTGCAACTAGGCTTCAATCGTCAACCATGGATTTCTGTTTTCTTGAACTGCGAACTCTCGTTCCTTCTGATTTACCCAATCTTGTATTTCCTTCTTTGATGGATGCCACATCCACATACCCCTCAAACAGATCCTAGTCTCGGTAACAAAACCATTTTTTGGTTTGGTTGGGCTTGACCCAGGTTCGACTTGTACTTCACACCAACAAAACCCTCAGACATCGGCCCTTTCGGTAACGACCTGCAAGCAGATCGCAGTTTCACCCGAGGTGGCTATGGGTTATTGCAGAACCAGGTTTCTGCAGCCTTGAGGGACTGTGCGCGGTGGCTTTTACTTCAATTATTCGTAGTTTAATCAATATTCTAATATGCATATCACTATTGCATTGTGTAACTTAACTATTTACTTCGTCACAATCAGTTTAACATAAGTACATTACAGAATAGTATAAGTTGTGCTAATATAACATTTACTTGCAATCATTGCTTCGCATAAATAGATACAAAACAACATAACAATACAGAGATACATAATATTTCCCCAAACGTCTTATTCTTTATTAAAGATGGATCCTTTCAGTACATTCAACTTCTCAACCTTTGCACACAGCTGCAGGTGGTCTTCCCACTAAGCTTCAAACTCTTCTAAGGTCTTCGTGAACTCAGTTGCAGAGCCTTTCCTTAAGGCCCAAAACATAGAATAAAAGACTCAAATACTTGTGCTCATCGATACATCTATGACTTTGACAAAGAATTTCATTCCTTTATATACCTTTACATAGCTACAAAACCATGGTCCACATACCATGATCTCGACAAAAAAATCAATTAAAATCCTAAAACACATTACAAAATGAGGGGCTTCGACCCACCCTGAAGCCCCTAGAATACCACACGGTAGTTTTTACTTCACGATACCATGCACTCCGCTCCTCAATATGCGAAGTATTTGAACAAAATTGGACCAAGTTGGGTCGCACCCAACATCAATCCACTAAAAGAATTGCATAGTTATAAAATTCCAAAAACAAACTTACAACAACACACCACCAATTTCTAGTTGAATATATTTGCTAGAAAAAAAAACTTTTCACTAAATTTACACCAATACAACACCCTCTTAACATTTTTTGAGATTCAAACCTCTTCTCTATCTAGCCAATACAACTACCCATGAAGGAAATAAGAATAAAATGAAGGATTATGGATACCGAATGAATGTTTAGTTGGACGGAAAAAAACACTGCACCCCATTGGACACTTCAACAGTAATATGGCACACAATCTCACACCACCAGAATGACGCTTCACACGCTGGTCCTCACATCAGTCAAAAGTGTGAAGGAAGGAATAAAACCATGCCTTTGATAAGGTTGCATGCTCGCGGATGAGTCAGAGCTGAGATTTAAATGGATTTACTCCAAGCAAAAACTTCACGAAATCATTCGACGTAAAAAATTATAGCCTTTCCTTGCACTTCTCTAAGAGTAATGTAGATGAAAATAGAATTTTCAGGCTAGGAGGTAACTCCACCAAAACTAAATTGAATTTTTCATTAAGGGTGTACACAAATATATACATGCAGGGAGATCCTCTTAGGATTCATCTCCTAGTGTCTCTTCATCTTCCACCTCTCCTTATTCTCTATTTACTCTATTTTCACAATTTCACCTAATCCCTTGGATTAGGTGTCAAAATCCCCCCCCCCCCCTTAATCTGAAGGGATGTTGGTGAGTCCAAGCATTGTTCTGAATCTTTCAAACTTTTCTCTTCCAAGAGCTTTGGTGAAGATGTCTACAATTTGCTCATTTGTGGAACAATGGCATAGATGGATTGTCTTGGCCTCAACATGATGTCGAATTAGATGGTATTTTGTATTGAAGTCCTTCGTTTGATCTTGGAACTTTGGTTTCTTGGCCAAATTTATTGCAAAAGTGTTTTCAATGATGAGTGGAGTTGAATGCACTTGTTTCATCTGCAAATATTCCAGAATTTTCCTGAGCCACACAATTTCCTTTGTTGCTTCAGTTACTGCCACATATTTTGCTTAAGTTGTGGAATTTGTTGGAACTGATTGTTTGCGTGATATCCATGAGAAAACTCCTAATCTAAGACTCATAGTATAACCTGAAGTAGATACCCTAATTTATTTTTCTCCATCAAAGTCTGAATCAGATTATCCAATCAAGATCAAGTCGCCCACCTGTGTATGATTGAGTTTAAAGTCTTGAGTCCCTTTCAAGTAATTTAGAACTCTTTTTGTAGCATAAAAATGTCCCTCACAAGGCTTTTTCATAAACCTGGAGAGGATTTCAAAAACAAATGAAATGTTCAGTCTGGTAGTAGTTAGGTAGTTGAGACTTCCTACAAGTTTTCTATACTTTGTTGCATCCTCAAATTATTTTCCTTTAATGGATGTAAACTTCAAGTTCTATTCCATTGGAGTATTCAAAGGATTTCACTCAGCCATGCCAAACCTGTTCAATAGATCTCTAATGTACTTCTTTTGAGAGAGGAATATAAACTTAGGACATTGAGTTACTTCAATACCAAGATAGTAGTGAACATAGACCAAATCAGTCATTTCAAAACCTTCCCTCAATTCCTTATTTATGGATGCAATATAGCTCTCATTGTTCCCTGTCATCAAAATATCATCTACATACACCATAAGATATACAATTTTTTTGCCAACCTTCTTGAGAAACAAAATTGCATCATCAAGATCATAATGTTTGAAGTTAAATTTCATAATATGCTAAGTTAACTTCTCATACCAGGCTCGTGATGCTTGCTTGAGGCCATACAAGGATTTTACAAGCTTGCATACTTTGTGTTCTTGGCCCTTCAGAACAAACCCTTATGGCTGGGACATAAAAACATGCACCTTTAGATCTATATTCGAGAAAGAAGTTTTTACCCCCATCTGATGGACTTTCCAACTGTTCTAAGCTACCAAGGCAAAGAGTGTCTCGATGGTAGCCCATTTTGTTGTGAGGGGCAAAATTATCCTCATAATCAACCCCTTCTTTCTATGCAAAGCCTTTTTCCACAAACTTGGATTTATGCTTGTCAATTGAGCCATCAACTTTGTACTTGTTCTTGTAGACCCATTTGCAACCAATTGGTTTAGTTCCCAATGGAGGATCAACCAGCTTACAAGTTCCATTATTTATTAAGGCATCATATTCCTTCTACATCGATATATTCCATTTATCATGAGAAGTGGCTTCTTTGAAGGAATTTGGTTCAAAATATGTAAAAAAATTCAATTCACAATTATAAGAAACATCCATATGAACAGGCGAATTAGAATCATCTACATCTCCTCCATTTTTCTTGGTGGAACTTCTTGTTCTTGTCTTTTCAACCTCATAAGGATGAACATTTTCAAGTGTATTTTTCAACCATTTTGGAGGGCCTTTCTGAGATGGCTCAGGTTTCTCAGTTGACTGAGCTGGGGCTGAACCAAGATTCAGTCTCGTAATTTTGTCAATCACATCACTCAAATCTTGCCTTATACTTCTCGACGCTCCCATCAGCAGCTTGCTTTACCTTATAGATCCATCTTGATCCTATAACTGATTTTCCCACCGGCCTTGGAACAATCTCCCAAGAACTGTTTCTGACCATGGAGTCATACTCCTCCACCATGTAATCTACCCATGTGGGCTCCTACACTACTTCTTCAAAAGAAGATGGCTCTGTCACGATACACTTGCTCATAAGAGCCATGTATCCAGTAAATTGGTCTGGTGATTGTATCTGTCTGCGCTATGATGTAGGGAATCTTACATTCTGTGCCGCATTAAGCTTCAGTCTCTCAACTTCTGTGGTATGCTTTATGCCTTGTCTAATGTTTGGCTCTGCATGAGTGGACTCCTCCACTCCATGAATCTCCTCCTGTGGCTGATCTACATCTAGAGGCTCATCTTTCGGAACAAGTAGTTCCTCCTCCTCATGCAAGTGTAGCTCCCTCTCAAGCGACAACTTCATGGCTTTCACCTCATTGAATTTTATATCCCATCACACAACAGTCATCCGACTATTTGGAAAATACACACGATAATTATGGGGTGTTTCTGTGTACCACACAAATATCCCAACTTCTGCAGTTGGCTCCAGCTTCTTCCTGGCGTCCTTTGTCACATGAATGTAAATAGGTGAGCCAAAAATATTCAAATGAGAAATATTAGGCTTCTTACTAGTAAAAGCTTCTTTAGGTGTACTCATTCCAAGTACTCTATGAGGACAATGGTTTTGCACATAAACCACAGTGTTGCATGCTTCCGCCCACAAGTGCATCGGTAGGCCCTGGTCATGCAGCATTGCTCGTGCAGCACCCGCGATCATTATGTTCTTCCTCTCTGCAACCCCATTCTGCTGTGGGTTATGAGGCACTATGAGTTCTCTTCGAATTCCTCCTTTGCTATAGAAGTCTTTGAATTCGCCCGAGATGTATTCACCACCATTATCGCTCCATAGAGCTTTCACTTGCTTTGCCGACTCCTTCTCCACCAATGCCTTGAACTCACAGAAATTTGAGAACGTTTCACTCTTCTTTTGCATGAAAAATATCCAGCATCTACGAGAATAGTCATAAACAAATATAACATAATACCTGTGTTTTTCTGTTGAGGCAACCGAGAAAGGTCCACACACATCTGTGTGAATTCTCTCCGGGATCACCGAAGCACGGTTCTCCTTCTCATGAAAGGTGGTCTTCACAAACTTACCCATAGTACATCCCTTGCACTGATCTGACTATGCAAGAGTACCCTTGGGAAGTCCAGTATAAATCTGCTGCAAAATCTTCAAAGCGCCATGGTGAAGATGGCCCAATCTCCTATGCCATAATTCGCCCTCATCCCGGCTCACCACTTCTTCTGCTTTTCCCACCATTGCAGCGCATCCATCTACCTCCAGCTTGTAGAGATTCTTAATTCGAACCCCTATCTTCTTGGTTTGACCTGCTGTTTTATGTTAAAGAAAGGCTTTTCCCTCACTGAAAACAACATCATAAACTTTGTCTTCCAGCATTTCCACTGAGACCAAGTTCTTCTTCAGACCTGGAACATGCATAACATTCTTCAACAAGAATGGATTACCAAACTCTCTCTCAAAGGTAATGGTCCCAATTCCATTCGCACTGTACTGACTATCATCGCCCATCTCTATATGCATCTGGAGGTCCTTCTCCTCCAAGTCACTAAACAACTCTTTGTCTCCCGTCATATGGAAAGACACACCACTATCGAGATACCACACCGATCCCATACAGCTTGAAACCAAGCATGTGATCAAGGAGAAATCAAGTTCAAATTGCGAGGCTAAGGCCTCTCCAGCTGCAGATCCAGTAGCTTTCTTTTTCTTCTTCTTTTGTGGACAGTTAGTGGCGAAATGTCCATGTTCGTGACAGTGAAAACACTTCACTTTGGACAAATCCTGCTTCTTGTCTTTAGCATCGGATTTTAAAGGATGTTTCTTCCCCTTCCCTTTCCTTGCTTTAGCAGCCAAAGCGCAATTCTCTTCATCTTTATTATTTGATGAAGATCCATCCCTGGTACCCCGCCTTATCTCCTCCTGCACAAGATCCGACCAAAGTCACTCCCATCCCAGCAGTTTCTCCCGTCCATTGATAGAGTCTTTGTAGCTATGCCAACTCTTCGGAAGCCCAAGGAAAGCTAGGCTCACCAATTCTTCATCATCAACAGTAACCCCCACACTTCCCAGTTCATCCTTATAGTGGACAAACTTCGTGAGGTATTTTGGAACACTGTCGCCCTTCTCCATTTTTATTTTTTTGAGCTTGTCTTTAAGCGCCAAATTCCTCTGGTCACTTCTGCTTTGGAAAAAGTCTATCAAAGCCTTCCACATTAAGAATGGAGTGGCTTTCCCATGAAGTCTAGACACAATATGGTCCTTCACACCTTCCAACAGAATTATTCTCGTCTTCGTTGTCTTCTTTTGCCATGCGTCAAGTAATGCAACATCGCTAGATCCCGGCTTAGGAACATCACTATCAATGAACTCCTTCAATCCATTATCCTCCATCACTGCCTCCATCATGTCTTTCCAGGCTATGTAATTTGAGCTCCCATCAAGGGCATACTCCAATCGCAACCCATTGAAATCCATTTCAATGTGTACTAACTTCTACACCAAGAATCTTCTGTAGCAAATTCAAATTGTTCACCAGCACAAACTCACCAATACTTCACAATTTCAATCCTCAATTAACAACGCTCTGATACCATGTAGAAATTATATGCATTAAGCATGCATATGTCCTAGATTCACCTGATCTCACAATATTTAACTTCTTGCAAAATACTGAATAATTCCACTATTAATCTTTTGCGGAAAATTAATTACATACACATGTAAAGCATAAATAAAAACAATCGCACATAACACAGTTGTTTAACGGGAAATCCTGAAGCTGAAAACCCCAACTGTCATATATTATGTATGATGGAGATCATATGGAAATCTCATACAAAGCTTATTACATCAAGCTCTCCATACAATACAATCGTCATGCACTAATCAGGAAAAATCTGCAAATCCATGCACCGACCTTTGCCCCCTGCTAGCCTGCCTCCACTGCGCAATCCCTACTGAAGAATGGCTCTGAATGAATTCAAATTACCCTTTCCTTGACTGTGAAATCCTCATTGACAACTCCAATGTGTGTGTGATTCAATCATTGTATCACTATAGTCACAACAGATAGTCCATCTTGCCCTTTCACCTATCTCTCCACTGGGTCTCCACTGAAACTGCCACGCACTCTAGTTAACTGTTGTATTGTTCAGTTGATTAATGAGTTATTATTTGTGAATTAATTAACTAATTAATTCACCCCACTCTCATTAGTGTATCATTCAGTTAGACTAGATACAACTAGCTCAACTGAGTCTAACTGAGTTAAACTGAATACAACTCCATAACTACTCTTCCAACTGTGTCATAACTCTGCCACTTGAGTTCTAACCAAGTCCTCAATGCATTAGCTCCAGTAAACCCTTGGGAATTGCGTAATTCCCTTAGTCCACTGATGTGCCACATCTGTGCACTGAAACAAAGTGCTCCAAGAGAATAAGTTGTTGTTTAGAGTCTGATTATTAATAAGAGCGAATAATAATCGACATGCATCTATTTTTAGATTGACGATCTATAAATAGACTTCGCCCAATATTATAAAAATAGAATTTCATCTATTTTTCCAACCTGATCAACCATCCACAAGTATCATCCTGCAACTTCTGAAATATGATCATCATGTCTAAAAGAGACTTGCGCCAAAAATAGCCTGCGGGCCCACTTAATGAAGGTGACTCTTTTCACTAAGCTCATCATCTTGTTGAATCTCAACACTCCCTCTCAAAAAGATATGGATTATCCTTCTCCCCAATCCTGCCTCTATGGTATTCAAATTTTCTCCTCGTGAGCGCCTTCGTCAGAATATCTGCATCCTGATCCTCCATAGGAATGTACTGAAGCAACATGATCTTCCGCTACACACAATCTCTGATATGATGATACCAGATATCAATATGTTTAGATCTATCATGAAACACAGGATTAACCGAGAGTTTAATGCAACTCTGATTATCACAATGTATCACTGTGGGATCTAAATGTGAACCGAACAAACCAACCAGGATCTTCCTCATCTAGATAGCCTCACATGCAGCTTGACTTGCTGCCATGTATTCTGCTTCCGCTGAACTGAGTGCCACAGATCTTTGTTTCCTTCTTTACCAAGAACTGATGTAGATCCGATACTGAAAATCCCTCCTAATGTGCTCTTTCTGTTTGTTGGGCTTCCTGCCCAATCTGCATCCGTGAAGCCATGCAACTTCACCTCATCCGTCTGTTTGTACCATAAACCATACTCAGATGTGCTCCTGAGATATCTTAGGACATGCTTGCCCGCCTTCCAAAAGAGCTTGGTAGGCTTAACCATCGCTTGTGAAAGCTGGTTCACCACATAGCATATGTCCAATCTTGTATTGACTAAATACATGAGCAAACCCACCAACTGTCGATAAACAGTGGCATCCACTACCTCTGCTGATGTAGCATCCTCTTTTTTCCAATTTCTTGGAAGAGGAGTGTCGATAGGCTTGCAGCCTTGCATGTGAAACTTCTCTAGTATCTCTCGGGCATACTTTCCTTGAGACACAAACAGTTCACCTTCCCGCTGCCATATTTCCAATCCAAGGAAATAATGAAGGAGGCCCAAATCCTTCATCTCAAACTCCTTTGCAAGATCTGCCTTACATGAGTGTATCAACTGCTCATCACATGTTAGTATTAAATCATCAACATAAAGTACAATTATTAAAAGCTTACCCTCCACCAAAATCTGGTACAGGTTTTCATCTGCCTCACTCTTTGTGAAGCCAATTCTAGTGAAATAGCTATCGATCCGAGTGTACTAAACACATGGTGCTTGTTTCAACCCATACAACGCTCTTTTGAGCCTTCACACATGCGACTCGCTATTGAAGATCTCAAATCCTTTAGGCTGCTCAATGTACACCTCTTCCTCAATGATCCCATTAAGGAATGCAGTCTTCACATCCATCTGATGAATGTGCCAAACCATCTGCGCTGAGAGAGCAAGGATGGTCCGTATGGAAGAATACCATGCGACAGGTGCAAAGGTTTCTTCATAGTCAATCCCCTCAATCTGTGAGAAGCCCCGGGCAGCAAACCTTGCCTTATACTTCTCGACGCTCCCATCAGTAGCTTTCTTTACCTTCTAGATCCATCTTGATCCTACAACTGATTTTCCCACCGGTCTTGGAACAATCTCCCAAGCACTGTTTCTGACAATGGAGTCATACTCCTCCACCATGTCATCTACCCATGTGGGCTCCTGCACTACTTCTTCAAAAGAAGATGGCTATGTCACGATACACTTGCTCATAAGAGCCATGTATCCAGTAAATCAGTCAGGTGTCTCTGTCTGCGTTGTGATGTAGGGAAGTCTACATTCTGTGCCGCATCAAGCTTCAGTCTCTCAGCTTCTGTGGTATGCTTTCTGCCTTTATGATGTTTGGTTCTGCATGAGTGGACTCCTCCACTCCATGAATCTTCTCCTGTGTCTGATCCACATCCAGAGGCTCATCTTTGGGAACAAGCAGTTCCTCCTCTGCATGCAAGTGTAGCTCCCTCTCAAGTGACAACTTCATGGCTTTCACCTCATTGAATTTTATATCCCATCGCACAATAGTCATCTGACTGTCTGGAAAATACAAACGATAATTATGGGGTGTTTCTGTGTACCCCACAAATATCCCGACTTCTGCAGTCGGCTCCAGCTTCTTCCTGGCGTCCTTTGTCACATGAATGTAAACAGGTGAGCCAAAAATCTTCAAATGAGAAATATTAGGCTTCTTACCAGTAAAAGCTTCTTCAGGTATACTCATGCCAAGTACTCTATGAGGACAATGCTTTTACACATAAACCGCAGTGTTGCATGCTTCCCCCCACAAGTGCATCGATAGGCCCTGGCCATGCAGCATTGCTTGTGCAGCACCCACGATCGTTCTGTTCTTCCTCTCTGCGACCCCATTCTTCTATGGGTTATGAGGTGCTATGAGTTCTCTTTGAATTCCTTCTTTGCTACAGAAGTCTTTTAATTCGCCCGAGATGTATTCACCACCATTATCTCTCCGTAGAGCTTTCACTTGCTTCCCCGACTCCTTCTCCACCAATGCCTTGAACTCATAGAACTTTGAGAACGTTTCACTCTTCTTCTGCATGAAGAAGATCCAGCATCTACGAGAATATTCATCAAAAAATATAACATAATACTTGTGTTTTGTTGTTGAAGCAACCGAGAAAGGTCCACACACGTCTGTGTGAATTCTCTCCGGGATCATCGAAGCACGGTTCTCCTTCTCATGAAAGGTGGTCTTCACAAACTTACCCATAGTACATCCCTTGCACTGATCTGGCTGCGCAAGAGTACCCTTGGGAAGTCTAGTAGAAATATGCTGCAAAATCTTCAAAGCGCCATGGTGAAGATAGCCCAATCTCCTATGCCATAATTCGCCCTCATCCCGGTTCACCACTTCTTCTACTTTTCCCACCATTGCAGCGCATCCATCTACCTCCATTTTGTAGAGATTCTTAATTATAACCCCTATATTCTTGGTTTGACCCATTTTTTTATGTCAAAGGAAGGCTTTTCCCTCACTGAAAACAACATCATAACCTTTGTCTTCTAGCATTGCAACTGAGACCAAGTTCTTCTTCAGACCTGGAACATGCATAAAATTCTTCAACAAGAATAGATTACCGGACTCCCTCTCAAAGGTAATGGTCCCAACGCCAGTCGCACTGTATCGACCATCATCGCCCATCTCTATATGCACCTGTAGGTCCTTCTCCTCCAATTCACTAAACAACTCTTTGTCTCCCATCATATGGAAAGACACACCACTATCAAGATACCACACCGATCCCATACAGCTTGAAACCAAGCATGCGATCAAGGAGAAATCAAGTTCAAATTTCAAGGCTAAGGCCTCTTTAGCTGCAGATCCAGCAGCCTTCTTGTTCTTCTTCTTTTGTGGACAGTTAGTGGCGAAATGTCCATGTTTGTGACAGTGAAAACACTTCAGTTTGGACAAATCCTTCTTCTTGCCTTTAGCATCTGATTTTGAAGGATGTTTCTTCCCCTTCCCTTTCCTTGCTTTGGTAGCCAAAGTGAAATTCTCTTCACCTTCACTCTTTGATGAATATCCATCCCTGGTACCCCGCCTTATCTCCTCCTACACAAGATCTGACCAAAGTTGCTCCCATCCCGACAATTTCTCCTGTCCATTGACAGAGTCTTCATAGCTATGCCAACTCTTCGGAAGCCCAAGGAGATCCAAGCTCACCAAGTCTTCATCATCAACAGTAACCCCCACACTTCCCATTTCATCCTTGCAGTGGACAAACTTCGTGAGGTATTTTGGAATACTGTCGCCCTTCTCCATTTTTATTTTTTTGAGCTTGTCTTTAAGCGCCAACTTCCTTTGGTCACTTCTGCTTTGGAACAAGTCTATCAAAGCCTTCCACATTAAGAATGGAGTGGCTTTCCCATGAAGGTTGGACACAATATGGTCCTTCACACCTTCCAACAGAATTCTTCTCGTCTTTGATGTCTGCTTTTGCCATGCGTCAAGTAATGCAGCATCACTAGATCTCGGCTTAGGAACATTGTTATCGATGAACTTCTTTAGTCCATTATCCTCCAACACTGCCTCCACCCTGTCTTTCCAGGCTATGTAATTTGAGCTCCCATCAAGGGCATACTTCAATCGCAACCCATTGAAAGCCATTTCAATGTATACTCAACTTCTACACCAAGAATCTTCTGTAGCAAATTCGAATTGTCCACCAACACAAACTCACCAATACTTCACAATTGCAATATTCAATTAACAACGCTCTGATACCATGTAGAAATTATATGCACTAGGCATTCATATGTCCTATATTCACCTAATCTCACAATATTTAACTTCTTGCAAAATACTGAATCATTCCACTGTTAATCTTTTACGGAAAATTAATTGCACACACATGTAAAGCACAAATAAAAACAATCGCACATAACACAGTTGTTTAACGGGAAAGCCTGAAGCTGAAAACCCCAACTATCATATATTATGTATCATGGAGATCATATGAAAATCTCATACAAATCTTAGTACATCAAGCTCTCAGTACAATACAATCATCATACACTAATCAGGAAAAATCTGCAAATCCATGCACCGATCTTTGTCCCCTGCTAGCCTGCCTCCACTGCGCAATCCCTGCTGAAGCATGGATCTGAATGAATTCGAATTAACCTTGCCTTGATTGCGCAATTCTCATTGGTAACTCCATTGTGTGTGTGATGCAATCAATGTATCACTATAGTCACAACAGATAGTCCATCTTGTCCTTTCACCTATCTCTACACTAGGTCTCCACTGAAACTGCCATGCACTGTATTTAACTGCTGTATTGTTCAGTTGATTAATGAGTTATTATTTATGAATTAATTCACTCCACTCTCACTAGTGTATCATTCAGTTAGACTAGATACAACTAGCTCAACTGAGTCTAACTGAGTTAAACTGAATACAAATCCATAAATACTCTTCCAACTGTGTCATAAATTTTCCACTTGAGTTCTAACTGAGTCCTCCATGCATTAGCTCCAGTAAACCCTTGGGAATTGCGTAATTCCCTCAGTCCACTGATGTGCAACATCTATGCACTAAAACAAATTTCTCCAAGAAAATAAGTTGTTGTTTAGAGTCTGATTATTATTAAGAGCTAATAATAATCGACATGCATCTATTTTTAGATTGACGATCTATAAATAGACTTCACCCAATATTCTAAAAATAGAATTTCATATATTTTTCCAACTTGATCAACCATCCACAAATAGCATATTGCAACTTCTGAAATATGATCATCATGTCTAAAAATAGACATAGTCTAAAAATAGACTTGCGCCAAAAATAGCCTGCGGTCCCACTTAGTGAAGGCGACTCTTTTCACTAAGCTCATCATCTTGTTGAATCTCAACAGTTTGAAAAGCATCAGATTTGTTCTTCAATAAGTAAACCCAACACATTCTGGTGTAGTCATTAATAAATCTCAGCATATATTTATTGAAACTTTCAAAAGGAACAGGAATTGGGCCACATAAATATGAATGAATGAGTTCAAGTTTTCTATGTGCTCTGGAATGTGAATCATGAAAATATTGTTCGCTGTGTTTTCCTAGAATACAAGCATCACATTGCTTAAGTTTCCTAGGAATTGTAGGCAAACCAGTAACACCATTTTTCTTCAACAATCGAGGGTTGTCATAGTTCAAGTGTCCAAATCTAGCATGCCATAAAGACTTGATGGAAATGTACCTTCACCATAGTGAGAACTATATGCAAAGTTTTCTACACGAGCATAGGTACCTTACAGCTTTAGAAGTCTTTCTTCTTCTATCCCCGTCAGGACAAGTGATCGATCTAATGCTTTTCTGACCTCAAACTTGCCATCAAACATATGAACGGATGTCCTCGCTGGCAGATGTGGACCAAATAAAACAAGTTTCTCCTCAACTCTGGGAGGTATAGAACCTCATGTAGAAGAAAGTCTAGAATACTAGGAATTTTAAGCCTGATTGTGCCAAGCCCTGATGGATTGAGTTTTGATTTGTCTGCAAAGTATAATGTTCCATCAACCTTGTTGGTAAATTATTTAAAAATATATTATCTAAAATTCATGTGGCATGTTGCTCCTGAATCAAGCAACCAATCATTTTTCCAAGAAGCAAGTGAAGCATTAAACAAGTCTTCAATTACTCCAATATTACGATGTGCCATAACATAATGAGTGGATTCAAGTGCTTTACCTTTCTCTTTTTCATGAGTTTTACCTTTGGCTTCATTTCTTTTCTGCTCAATTTTGTCGCAAGGCAGCTTACATGTGTATGCATCATGTCCATCTCTATTGCAACGTGTGCAATGAAGATCAAATTTTTCTCCTTGAAATTGTCTGCCCCACCTACCTCTGAAATTTCTTCTTCCTCTTCCTCTTCGTCCACCTCTTCCTCTAGAATAATCTTGAGCATGATTCTTCTCTCTATGTGCAAGACACACAACTTCTTCAGAAGACTCAGGATTTGTCTTCTTCCCAAAATCCTTTTCTCTCTCTACAAACTTCTTCTCAAGGGAGTCAAAGGTAATCTCCTTGAGGTTTCCACTTGCTTGCAATGACTCAAGATAATGCGAGTAAGTGGGATATAATGCCTTGACATAAGATATGAGAGGTATGTCTATTTCAACACTAGTTTTTTTAATGTCATGCATGACAGATCTTACTTCAGATGCTAAAACAAGAGGGTCATCATTTTTCAATTCAAGAATGAATAGTTTAATCATCAATTGAACAACTTCAATTTCTGAGTGTGAGTCATACATTTCTTTCAACTTCTTCAAGGATTCATAAGCATTTGAGAATGGTGTAATATGGCGACTCTCACCTCTTCATTTACAAATGTTGCAATTAAGGCATAGCCCTTTCTATTCTTGTTGTCCCAAATGGAGATCTCCTTATCTGAGGTAGGCTTTGTAGGTTCATTTTATCCACCTCCTTCATAATTTCCTTTCCACAACTCATTAAAAATGAGAGTATTCTTGATTTTCCAGGACCACTCAAGATAGTTTTCCTTTCCAGTGAGAATCACTCCCACAATAGATATGAGTGAATACATTCTAGATATGTATTATAAAAAAATTACACTATGTTGTAAAAAAAATGCAATTCTAGTGCTAATTATTTTTTTGTAAAAAAAATGAACGTTGGTGCTAATTTTTTTTTGTATGCAGAGGTATATATGGGGGGGGGGGGGGGGGGGGGGTTTATGTAAAGGATGTGTATGGGGGAGGTAAAATATGGGGAGGTGGGATATGGTGGAGGGTGTTATTGGATTGGGAAGAGCGTTGTCTTGGATTGGGAGGAGCGTTGTATTGACAATGGTATGGACGCCGAAAGGTAGGAACGTTGTCCTATATATATGACAATCATTGTATACAGTGTCAAAGGGTTGACTGCACGAGGAGAGGTGTTGATTGTCGGAGGAGGAGCATGGTCCAGGGAGAGGAGTGTGGTCCATGGGAGAGGCTTGATGCCAAACGGGAGGACGGCTGATTGTATGGTACTATCGTGGGCACGTTGGTGTCTTGCTGCATGCGGAGGGCCGACTGTATGGAAGGGCCAGGGGGATGTATGACTCACTACTTGTAGGTGCAGCACTGTGAGATGGAGCGGTGTATGCTCCATGTGTTACAGTGGGTAGAATTGTGATGCTTGTTAACTGGGAACGTATTACAGTGGGAAACACTGTGGGCACATCTCGGCTCCAAGGAACCGGGAGTCCGATGGAATTGAGAGCGCTATATTGTGTTGTTTATCATGCTTCGGGGACTACAAGACCGACCATGATCCCACAACCATGCAACAGAGGGAGAGTCCCCATCCCGAGAGTGTGGTGTGAAACTATGGAGGAGAGTGATGTGAGTGAGCAATGTGGTGCTGCTTAGAGGCAAAGTTTGGAAACACAGGTGGAGAGCAGTAGATGGAGGACCGAGGGGCAGGATTCAAGTATGGCACCAACAACATTTTATTAACCTCAACATCACAGTATTTTGGTGCAGAGAAGTCAAGTATGAATGAATGAGGGAATCAAATGAATGAGGGAGACCACTCAGTCTTTCGGTGCAGAGAAGCCAAGTATTATTGAATGAGAGAGAGCACTCACACTAACAAACTGCACAAAAAAAATTTGATAGGACAAAGAATATGGTAGGAATGGGATAAGGGAGTTACATAATCTAAAAATGGAGACTCTTGGGATTCATCTCCCAGTGTTGTCTTATTTTCTATTGACACTATTTTTACAATTTCACCCAATCCCTAGGATCAGGTGTCAACAAGAATTATATCATTTATTATTTCTACAAGTCATGCAAGTCACCTATGAACTTGACTTTGATATTCGGCTCTAGTGGAAACTTGATGCTTAGGCTTTTGGACTTATGACAGAAAACCTAAACCTAGTATCCACCTGACACAAATGGACGTAGTCAATTTATGATTTCCAATGCAATTGGGAATGTTCAATTTGAAAGTTTTGGAACACACTCATGCTACACTGGTTCACTCATTGCAACTATGACAGGGAAAAACTGCCCTCAATTTTCCATAGTAGTTCCCTCCTACAATAACAACCTACAAGCGGTCTTGTCCATCATAAAAACTCAATTTAATAGTTCCTCAATCACTTGATGACCTCTGTGCAAATATCTATTTGTCACATAAAAAATTTAACCACAATTCAGATAAACTTAACTCCTACCTTGGCTTTGATACCAACATTGAAATTAATGGAAGACAAAGTATGGAAGAAGAGGATGTGCAACTCTTAGGTGAGGATAGATCAACCTGGAAACTACTTTCACTCACAACTTGATTTAATTAGCTATAAAACACACACACACACACACATATACAGAGAGGGGATTACAAATCACTTGAGGAGTTTGAACAAACTCCACAGGATTTAAAAATTAAATAAAACCCACAATATTAACGAGACACAACAAATAACTAATAATAATATAATCTAGAAAACCCTACATTTCTCCACTATTCTAAGTCTCCCCTTTAATGGAGAAATGTATTTTCTACCACACCTAACATAGATCTAAATGAACATGATTTTCCTTTCCATGAGGATTTGTAAATATGGCAGCCACATTATCACTAGTATTACAATAAATTAAAGTAATTTCTTTATACTATGTGTCATAGAAGCTCTTCAAGTTAACAACCATGTGGGATGTTAGGAATTATACCCTTCTCCTCCTCTCGAAACCTTAACGTATTGATGTAGATCTAACTATCTTGTATGGCATGATGGGGCTCCATATGAATTCTCAAGTTCAATTCCCATTGAGCTTGTGGGACTCAAACACTTTTTATGGTTGGATGCTTGTGATGAGAATCTCCATGAAAATCATTAAAACTTAGCTAAACTCATTAAAATTGAGCTATAATTAAAACATAACTCAGTTATTGACAAAAAACTTAGCAATTTCTGCAAATTTTTTAGCAAGACCTATTACTTTGACATTCTTCGCTTAAGGGAATAAGAAATGTTTACTCAACTAAAAAGAAATGAGCAAGAAAATTGTTGTCAAAATGTGGTTGTATCAAATTCTACTGCTTTCACAACCCATTTCTATAAATAATAAGAAATTACTAGAATAGGCACCATATCCATATACAGACACTGAATTTGAATATCAGTTGGTTGGCACTAGCTCCATGACTAATCAGATCGAACCACGTAATTTCTCTGAGTGACTATCGATCTACATTGGCAGTGGAATATACAAATCAGAGTCAGATCTATGATATATGGATCTATATGTCTAGATTGATTATGTATTAATCATGATTTGTTGTAGAAGGATCTTTGATTTCTAATGGAATTCAAACTAGTGTTGTTGTAGAAGGCAACTAGGATAACAAAAGGATCAAGCTCGAACTACAGAAACCTTGATTGCTTTCAAATCAAAGATATAATGCAAATTATGTGTAGTTAGTTGATGCAAATCATGTGAAAACCAACTTCAAGTTGGATCTAAATCTAAGGATTACTTCCAAATGTTGAAATAATGCTCGCAAAATCAGAGCTCATTTGTATACATCTAAATCTCATCACCCAAAAAAATAAATGTAAGATATTTCAATAAATACCACCTTCTCGTCTCAAAATGCACAGACAAATATAGATTTAATCTCTCTTTCGTGGCATCGAGTTTCCATAAACACAATAGATACCACCATAAATTGATAAATCAATCTCAACTCTTAACGTCTCTAGCCATGCCTCAAATACCATGTTAATAATTAACATGGGTGAGACACAAGAAATCATATTGGAGGAAAAGGCTTGATGCTTGTGGGTTGTTTTGTATTTATATGAAAATATGAATTTATAATACATAAATGGACCTCCTAGATTTTCTAGATCTAGATATATATCACATTAACAACTCAGTGGATCATGATGACACTTTATAAAGATAAGGTCTACAACTCATGGTATCGAAACTTGTGATTGTCTAGGGACTCACAATTTAGCAAAAGAAAGATCCATTACTTGTAATTTGGCGCCACTGCTTTTGTCAAAATTTGTAATGAAGTTTTTTTTTACTACATCAACTTACAGATGTGTGCACCTTAATTATAATTAGCTACATAAATGCAAATCACTCCACAAAATCTCATTTTCTCACCTTGATCTCGCCATGACTTATTTATAATCATCTTTTCTACGAAGATCTAGTGCGTACTTTTTTATTAATTATGATATGATCAACCTTTATCTTGTGTTGTAATATTTTCCTCATACCATAATGTCCAAATGGCTTATTTTCATCATAAAGTAGTTGTGGGTAGAGAGTTTGTATTTTAACTTCTTGTTCCACCAATAAGAAGCATTCTTAACATTCCACTTTCTTTAAATATTTTTTGGAGATATTTGGGCCCCAAATTATATTGCCATACTTATTTCTATTGGGTTATTAACCATATGGATGGGAGCATAAAAACTAGTGTCTCTGTCAATATGGTTGAGTGTTCAATCATTGTTAAATTCAAGGAATCAAATTAAGTCAGGAAAATTTCAAAAATCAAACAAAACTATTGTTTATATCAATGTTTTATAGAGCAACTTCCTTAATTTCAAACTCGAGGACTAAATTTGTATCCATTTATTTTGCATATCACAGAGGGCCTTCATACCTCCAACTACAAATTTCTCCATACAAAGGTTACAATGACAATAATATCAAATTCTAAGGCCTATAAAAATGTATTATATTGTTCCACACACGAAATATATGAAATGATATCATCTACCTTTTTTATAGGCATATAAATTCAAGTTCTTGGGTGCATAGAATGATAAACAAAAAACTAGGATAGCAAGTGCAAGTGAGAAATGGTTCATCATTGATAGTGGAGGAATATTTGAAACAATTTTTGCATGGGGTATTGGTATATATTATAACAATCAAGCAAAAACTTATGCCCTATTGCAATGCTTGAAAATAGTTAATGGTTCTCAAATCCAATGGTCAATTTTTGTGGGAGATTCCAGGGATATCACGAGTCAAATTATATTAAATTCTACCCCAATTGAGAACATCTGAGAATCAATTATAAATTCAATTAAATAAGAGGTTGATAATTTTATGGTATAAAATTCACCAAACATTTACCCATGTTGTCACTTCTCTAAAAGTGGGAGTCCTTAATAATAATTGCATCACTAATCATCGATCAATCCCATAATCCTCTAATCATGTGTACAAAGGCACATGTCAAGTCACTAATTCATCACATGGAACACATTAACAAACTGCAATTTCATCACAGGGCTAGTTATGAGAAGAGACTTGAATTCCACCACCACTTGGTTAGAGCCATGAATACACGGGATTTTGAACCCTCACTTGGAAATGTCCTTTGTTAAGGTGGGATTATGGACCAGTTAGAAGGAAAGAACCTTAAGGGTGCCTAAAATCTATCTCTATGACATGGTTTAGTAACTTTTCTTTTTTATATGGTTGGGGTTGTGTTTACCTTAAAAAAATCTACTTCTAGAAGGCATCCAAGAGAGCCTCCTGCTTTAGGAAATTCTATTGTAAGGGAGCTCTTAATTTTTTTAAAATATTTTAAGCCCTAGTTTTTGTGGAGTGATTTGCATTTATGTTTCTTCCCTAAGTAGAATTCAGTAAGTTCTATTTGGATATTGTTGTATTTTAGAAGGGTTTGTATGTTTGTTTGGTGCATAGGCATTACAAAATTAAGGAAGAAGCAAACTTTGGAAATATAGGGTCTGAATGTGCAAGAAGGAAACTAGATATTGGTTAGCATTGGGAATCTAGTATTGGTTTTGTATATTAGTTCCTTTATATTTCTAATGGATTATAGATAAATTCAACAAATTAGACATGTTCTCAATAACCACGAGGAACAATACAATGTAATATGACTTCAATTTTCATAGTTACGTCAAAATTCCACGAGAATGAACACCAAGCCACCTCTTCGATAGCAATAACGTGGAGACTCTTAATCAGTCAAATCAACAGATAGTTTTTCTTCAAGTTGAATATAACCTGCTCAAAAACATGGTTTTAAACTTAAGTAAGGGGGATTAATCAAACAGGGTTTGCTATTTAATTCAATTCAATTAATTTACTTGCTACAAACATGTAAATTGTAAAGGAAACCTCTGTCCCTTTAAACACGTGCCTAGAAGAAGTGGCAACTCATCATGTTTTCTAGTAAATTTTAAAGTCATTGGGATTCTAACTTTATATTACAAATTACACATCATTAAGAAATATTGAGAAATTTTGTCTAAAGATATCAATAAGCCTTATAATTGATATGTAACTCACACTATTTTTGTTCAAAAGTTTTGGAACAACATTGTGATATAAATTAGTTGTCAACATTGTTGTGCAGCTTTCATTAATATAAATTTTTATAACTACCATTTATAAAAAGTAAAATTATAAACAAAAGGGACACTTTGTCCACCATGTACATTTGAAATGGATTGTACAATTTTTCCCATTATTCAAAGCTTTGGATAAAAGTGAGTTGTTTAATTTTATAACCACATTAATACAAGGAATTAAAATAAGTAATGGACTAAGTTTAGTGGCTCGTTAACTGAAAATTTTATTATCACATTAATAAGATGAAAATATGGAATGACGTAAGTTTGGTGGCAGTGAATTGAAAACCTTTATGAGAGAGAATTTCAAAAATATTTTTTTAATATCACGTCAAAATTTATTGATAAAATGGATATATTATTAAGTTATCTACTTATAATAAAATAGATAGGAAAATAGTTTAAAAAAATACTTATAGTATAATAAGTATTTACTCTACTGATAGGTAAACCAATTAATTATCTTTAACATGTATGAAGAAAAAATTGAACTATGGATAGCTTTGATTTCAGTAGAGTGCCTTTAAAGTCAAGTGCAATAATTTCCATTGCAACTTTGCCCGGGTACATGATTAATTTATTTTGATCGGAGGTTATCCATGTTATAATTAGAATATAATTAATTCTAATTAGACCATAAATAAATTTAATGTTTCTCTAACAAAAAGGGAAAATCTAAGTCGGTCATGGTTATAATTTATGGTGTTACAAACATTTGAAATAAAAAAGGGCCATTGAAATGGATGGTTGATATTTTTGTCATAGTACACAACCAATGTTACTTTAGACCCCACATAAATTCATTGCTGGAAAGGTAGGTTGGTTCTGGTCATAATTAATGATAGTCAAACATGGAAATAAAGACTGAAATAAACAGGAGCTTGAAATATATGGTTTAGATTTTAAGATTTTGACTAAAGTCAATTATTCAATTAAGGTAAGTTGGTCATGGTTATTCAACTAAGGTAAGTTCGTCATGGTTATAATTTATAGTGATCAAACACTGAAATAAAAAGGGACTTGAATTAGTTAGTTGAGATTTTAATATTTAGAGTAAAGTAAAGTGAGTGAATTAATTAATTAAGTTTATGTTGAAATAAATTTTTTAGATTTTCAATTTAATTATTAATAATTATTTGATAGATGGTAAAAATTTAATTTTTTCAAATATTTTTAATAATATTTACATTGAGATTTATCTTAAAAAAAATTTATTATTATTAGTTTTTATTAATTAAAAAAAATCATATGAACATTACTTATTTTTTGGGCTTGTGGTAAGACATGATATTGTAACAAAACATATTTATAGATTAAATTTTTTTATGGTAAAGTGGGGTGAAACTATATAGTTAAAAATATTGTTAAATGTGTTTTTAAATGTATAAATATGTTCAACTCATATATTAATTATTTTTATAATTAATAACAATAAAAATATTTAAAATAAAATTATAATTTAGTTGATTTTTTATAATAATAATAATCTTTGTAATGTGAGATGTATGATGAAATAAGTGCTTTGATTCATATAAACATTTATCAGTGATTCAAATTTGTATGGTTTCTACAATCCTAAATTAATTGAGTATTATTTCTCCATAGGTATAATTTTTTCTTTACTCATTTTTAAAAATTAAAAGATTAAATATAAATTAAATTTATTATATTTTTTGGTAAAGTAGATACATGCCCCCAATTAGGGCCATGACATTCATATAAACCATTTTAGGGGGGAGGGAGGGGCAAGCCCTCCACTATCACCCCGCTCCTTCGAGGGGGGAGGCAAGACCATCCTTCCCTCCACTTTGTGTGACTCGCTAATACACTGGCACCCATGGTACATGTATCGAGCATTGAAAATATCAAAATCTCTTGGAAACAAGGATTCAAAAACATTAACATCACAAAGATCATTCCTCCTCGATGCACATTATAGACCAAAGCAAAGTTTCATCAGGGGCAACTTACCACTCATCTTCTTCAACTTGCAAGGTTCTACACTATTTCCATTTCTAACGAAGGGATAAGTCCAGATCCCCCTGACCTGGCCTCCCCTAGGCTCAAAATCCTAGGAAATCACTCAGTTACGAATCTAACTTACCCCTCTCGAACATGACAGTTTCTGTGTTGGTGAAGGGAGAAAGATTTTGGTGCATGCATAGTAGAAATATGTATGTTCTCATCACTATTTGGATTTTGAACAAGTGCCTCTTCATCTTCTTGGTATATGGTTTATTATGGCTATTGTCACTACTAATTATTATTTTGGGCAAGGTTACATTTAGTGTTTCTCTGCTAAGATTTTGTAATTCAAATCTATTTATTCACCTCAATAAATTTTAGTGAGTGTCTGTAACACCTGTGAAGTCTATTTGGCCTGAATGCTATATTATTTGGCAGTTTTCCTCTCTAGTTTTAATTTCCGTAGTCATATGGAATTTTATGCTCCTCTGCACCTCCTTCTATTACTCAAAGTTTTTCTTTCATTTTTTTAGAGTGATATCTCTCTCAATGGTCCTTCCCCTCGCCCTCTACAATGATCAATCTAAAGTTGACTCCCCTTCCCATTATATCATTGTTGTCGGATTTGTTTTATACCCTCTTCTCCCACCCACCATGTGTCGCCAGCAGATGGGTTGTAGGCATGGCTCTACTGGAAGGGGAGAGGGAAGCTCCCATGATCAGTCTTAAGCTCTCAAAAATATCATGAAGACGCTTGAGAGAATATTCTACACATAGTCAATCAAGAAATGGGTGAGGCCATGCATGAAAGAGATGCCCATTCAGATGAATACATTCTCATCCATGCTACAAATTGGATGTCATACCCAAGCCACACTCATGGTCATCAAAATCAAGACATGTGCATAGTAAAATACTATTAGCACATGAAAATACTACTTGGCGGGATGCTTAAAGAAAAAGAAGATAACAAAGAAATATTTTTTTCCAACTCAATGTCCTTCATGCATAGAATAGAAAAAAGGTCACTTGAACACTGTGAAATGTCAATGAGGCTTTCTATAATCAAATCCATGCTCTCTAAGGGTGAAGAATCAACTTCTCCAGGTACCCCTGTGGCACCAATTGATGTGTCCACCTCAACTTATTCCACATCATGGTTTCTTTTGCAATCGACAACATTTTCCCAACTTGAAAAGGACACATACAACTATTATAGGATATAGGCAACATGGCTACAAATTTGTTATAAACAGTTATCTGTGTTTGCATGCGATCACATTCTTTTTTACAAAGACATGGCAAGGCCATAATTTTTATGATGTTTATGTAATAATTTGGACCAAAGACTGATCTTTCTGTCATTAATCTAGTTTTCCAGTGGAAAATTTTGGCAGGAAATAAACTAGCATATGCTCTTTTAAATAATCAATAGAAACTTTAAGCTAAAAAAAAAGAGATACAATACTTTTTTGACATCAAATATTTTAATTTTAATTTTGATATTAATACTATTTAATTAATGGAAAAACCATAAAGTCTTGTTAAAAATTCAATCCTTTTTAAAATTATTAAATATAAATAAAATTAAAACAAAAATGAATTAATTTACTTTGTTTAATAAATTAAATTTAATGATAAAATTGAGTTTATCCAGATAAAAATGATTGGAATGGTAAATTTGAGTTGTTAAATATGCATTGATTGAATGCCATAAGGATTTTCATGGTTATGAAATCATTTATGGATTCAAAAATACATTTCAAAAAATTAAAAATGGAGTAGTCTAACTAATAGACAAAATGATTTTTTGGTCGGAAATATAATTTCCAGAAAAAATTGTGATTTCTTGTCATTTAAAATGCATTTTGAATGCATCAATGAATTCTGCACCATTTCATATTAAAGAACTTAAACTTATGATTTTTAAAAATATCTATTAGATTTTAAACAAAAATGAGGAGGAAAAACGCTAGGAAAAAGTAATTTTGTCTAAATTAAACTTCTTAATATTAATATCACAAAAAGTTATATCATTAAAATTAAACAAAAATATAAAACAATTAAACTTTAATATATAAATAAATTCAATGAAAATAAATAAATAAATTTCAATTAAATTTTGAATTAATAAAATTAAAATTTTAGATTTATTACCCTAATTAATTAACTTGCACTAACTTAAAAATACCTACATCAAATTTTTTGTTTAAACCAAAGCTATTCATATTTCTATTATGAAAACAAAATCATTTTAAAATTTTAATGGTGTTTTTTTTAATTCCCCTAAAATCGATTTGTTTAAGGCCAAGGTGAAAATCTAGAGCTTGCAACGAAATTTTAGGGAAGAGGCTTTTTGGTGATTTGGGAGCATAAACATAAAGCTTAGAGTCTAGGCTACCTATTTTCCAAGTTTGGTGGGCATCCACCCAAATTTCATCAATAAAATCTCTTGCTCGAGGTGTTGCTCCAAGAGGGAAACCTCAATTCTTTTCCACTCAACTTGAGGACTTTCTTGATGGTTTCATGTGCCTTGGCTTAGTTGAATATCATTGTAACAAAAAATTTCCCTTGGGCCTTGACCTTGTGAATACCTATCACCATCAAAAAAATTAAAAATCTTAGGTATTGAGCCTTATTTTCTAGGGCTTTTCTTTGAGGGTGCTTTGCTTCTTTGAAGCCTTGAACCATTATTGAGTCTCTCTCTTGAATGAGCTCTAGCTTCATCACTTTGTGCCTTTTACCTTGCATATTTATTTTGAGTGATATCCTTCCTACTAGGACTCCTCAGCTAAGACTCCTCCCATCAGTGAAAGTCCACAAAGAGGAATGGGTTTTGGTTGAGGTGACATTAGGCCTCTACCCCACTGTTAGCACTTTATCTAGCTTTTGTCATGTGGGGTTTCCCTCTCCAAGGCCAGTTAGATTTTGTGTTAATAGGACCGAAAAAACCATACCAAAAATTCCTAGAAGATAGAAAACCATTGAGTCTGTGGAAAAGGTGGGTGACCACCTCACCTAGAGTAGTCCTCCCTGCTTAGGTAGCAATAATATCCATTCCATCAAGTTCCCTCATTAGGTTGGGAAAATTCTACTAAATTTGGCTCTTGTTGAGACACTTGCCTTGGTGAAGAAGTTGATTTTCTTGGACAACCTGATAGAGTTAAATAATTTGTTGGTGTGTATTTTTCATCTGGGTATCCATGATGTGATCTATTATATCTTGTTCAATTCATCTTCGAGGTGTCCAACATAAGAGGAAAATATGGTCGAAGTAACTCCACATTAAATACTAGGTGTATGCCAAGAAAAGGGGAATACTCAAGTCAAATTTATTCAAAAAACTTTGTGATTGTGTAAGGCCCATATTGGAGTGGTATGAGCTTCTTATGGGGACCTACGAGGCAGTCTTTCCGTAAATGAAACCACACCTTACCACCAACATGATGTTGGTCATATTGTTGCTTATACTTGGCATTGTATTTCCATAGTATATCATGAACCTGTTTTTGGAGGTGCTAAATCCATTCAATAAATTTGGATTCTCTACTTACTTCAACCTAAACATGGGAGGACTTTATATGTAAATTTCAATTCATAGAGTTACATCAATGGGGTCAATGGCTGGAAACCCAAACACACATAGAAAGGATTATGGCCAATAGAGTCATGGAGGGCTCTATTATACTATGTTAAACATATGGAATGCTTTCATCCCATGTACATACATGTTTAGAGTTGTACATGCACAAGATATGCATAATCATCCTATTGACTGCCTATGTTTTTCCATACATTTGGGGTTGAAAGCAAGTCAATTTGGTTAACTTGGTATTCATTAGAGACCATACGTTAGACCAGAAGGTACTGAGGAACCTATTGTCCCTATATGAAATAATGGTCCAAGGTAGCCCAAAATGAGCTCAAACATGCTATGATCTAGGATCTTTTAAAGTGACTTGACTAAGTCACTTATAAAAATGTTCAAGTGTGAATGATTAAACTGAACCAACTTAACAATTAAACTAAGCATGAAATACTTAAATGAAGTTGTAATTTAACAAACATATATAGAAGATTAGGACAAGAAGAAAATAGGAACAAAACCAATTGATAATAGAGTCCGTCCAGTGTGAACTATGTTTCTGGCTCCTTCCTCCAAGGGAGTGGCCTTTTTATTAGTTCAGATGCTAAGTTTCAAATGTTTTATTACAACACCCCAATGCCTCCCAAATCCTGCTTCAAAGTGAGATCTCCGCTACTAGAAAGTAGCTTCCAAAATGCCACCTAAAACCTCCTTTCGATTGTTACAAAATCAAGCTCTAAAACCACTTTGTTTACAAAAATATGTTGGATCACAACTAAGCTTACTATAAAGTTTTACAACTCAAAGACTTCTGGCATAGTGGTAGTTTTTTCTACTTTACCAAGCATAGGGGGTTCACAGCCCCATGGTCGAGCACATAATATGTTATAAATGACATATATTAAAAACATTGTCGTAACCATATATAGCATATTGTTAAAATTCGGCGACATATTATGTTAATAACGTTCCATCTGAATGTTACACGGAACCACATTTCGTAACAATATAATATTACCACCACGTGAATAATGTTATGCTGCCATCCAATTAAAACCAAAGTAAGAATGGTGTTATAACCATACAACCCCTCTTAAAATGTTATTTTATACCTCACATAAATTCAGTTTAGTTGCAACAAAAGAGGGAAATGTAAGTCGGTTATGGTCATAATTAATGGCAGTCAAACACTGAAATAAAGAGGGACTTGAAAGAGATAGTTGAGATTTTGAGATTTAAAGTAACCTCAATTATTCAATAGGTAAGTTGGTATAGATGGTTGAGATTTTGAGATTTAAAGTGAAGTCAATTATTCAATTAAGGTAAGTTGGTCATGATCATGATTTATGGTGGTCAAATATTGACTAAGGTAAGTTGGTATAGATGGTTGAGATTTTGAGATTTAAAGTGAAGTCAATTATTCAATTAAGGTAAGTTGGTCATGATCATAATTTATGTTGGTCAAATATTGAAATAAAAAGAGACTTTAAATAGATGGTTGAGATTTTGATATTTAAAGTAAAGTTAGTGAATTAATTAAGTATGTTTATTTTGAAATAAGTTTTTAGAATTTTTAATTCAATTGTTTATATTTTTTTGATAGATGGTATGAATTTAATCTCCAAATATTTTTAATAGTATTCACATTGAGATTTATTTTTTTTAATTAAATTTGATTAATTTAAAAAAAAATCATATGAACATTACTTATGATTTTTTGGGCTTGTGGTAAGACATGATATTGTAACAAAATCTATTTATAGGTTAAAAATTTTCATGTTAAAGTAGGGTGAATCTACATAGTTAAAAATATTTTTAAATGTATAAATATGTTTATCTCATATATTAATTATTTTTATAATTAATAACAATAAAAATATTTAAAATAAAGTTATAATCTAGTTGATTTTTATAACAATAATAATAATCATATTTGTAATGTGAGATGTATCATGAAATAATTATATGTCATTCAAATTTGTATGGTTTCCCTAGTCCTAAATTAATTGAGTATGATTTCTCCACAGGTATAATTGTTTCTTTACTCATTTTTAAAAATCAAAAGATTAAAGATAAATTAAATTTATTATATTTTTTGGTAAAATAGATACATTGTCCCCAATTGGGGTGGCATTAATGTAAACCATTTTAGGGGGAGTAAGGGTCAAGCCCTCCACTATCACCCCACTCCTTCGAGGGGGGAGGCAAGACCATCCTTCCCTCCACTTTGTGTGACTTGCTAATACAATGGCACCCATGATACATGTATCGAGCATTGAAAATATCAAAAGATCTTGGAAACGGGGATTCAAAAATATTAATGTCACAGAGATCATTCCTCCTCAGTGCACATTCTACACCAAAGAAAATTTTAGTCAGGGGCAACTTACCACTCATCTTCTTCAACTTGCAAGGTTATGCATTGTTTCAATTTTTAACGAAGGTGTAGGTCCAGATCCCCCTGACTTGGCCTCCCCTAGGCTCAAAATCCTAGGAAATCACTCAGTTACGAGTCTAAATTATCCATCCCCAACATGTCAGTTTTTATGTTGGTGAAGGGAGAAAGCTTTTGGTGCATGCATAGTAGAAATATGTATGTTATCATCACTATTTGGCTTTTGAATTCTTCCGCCTGCAAGCAAGTGCCTCTTCATATTCTTGGTTTATGGTTTATTATGGCTATTGCCACTCTACTAAATATTATTTTGGGTAAGGTTACATTTATTATTTCTCCACTAGGATTTTTTAATTCAAATCTCTTTATTCACCTCAATAAATTTTAGTTAGTGTCTGTAACACCCATGAAGTATATTTGACTTGAATGTTATATTCTTTGGAAGTTTTCATCTCTAGTTTTAAGTTCTGTAGTCATTTGGAATTTTGTGCTTCTACACACCTCCTTCTATTACTCAAATTTTGTCTTTCGTTGTGTTAGAGTGGTATCTCTCTTAATGGTCCCCCCATCATCCTCCACAATGATCAATCTATAATTGAATCCCCTTCCCAATATCTCATTGTTGTTGGATTTGTTTTATACCCTCTTCTCCCACCCACCATGCGTCGCCAACAGATGGGTTGTAGCCATGGCTCTACTGGCAGGGGAGAGGGAACCTCGCATGACCATTCCTAAGCTCAAAATTTCGCGCAAAAATATCATGAAGATACCTGAGAGAATATTTTACACATAGTCAATCAAGCAATGGGTGAGGCCATGCATGAAAGAGATGCCCGTTCAGATGATTACATTCTCATCCATGCTACAAATTGGATGTCATACCCAAGACACACTCATGGTCATCAAAATCAATACATGTGCACAATAGAATACTATTGGCACATGAAAATACTCCTTGGCAGGATGCGTAAAGAAAAAGAAGATAACAGACAAATATTTATTTCCAACTCAACGTCCTTCATGCATAGAATAGAAATATGTCACTTGAACATTATGAAATGTCAATGAGGTTTGCTAGAATCAAAACCATGCTCTCTAAGTGCGAAGAACCAACTTCTCCAAGTACCCTTGTGGCACCAATTGATGTATCCACTTCAACTTAGTCCACATCATGGTTTCTTTTGCAATCGACAACACTAGCCCAACTTGAAAAGGACACATACAACTTTTATTGGATATAGGCAACATGGTTGCAAATTTGTTATAAATAGTTATATGTTTCTGCATGTGATCACATTATTTTTTGCAAAGACATGGCTAGGTCATAGTTTTTATGATGTTTATGTAATATTTTGGACCAAATACTGATCTTTCCGTCATTGGTCTGGTTTTCTAGTGGAAAATTGTGGCAGGAAATAGACTAACATATGCTCTTTTAAATAATCAATAGAGACTTTAAGCTAAAAAAAATAGATACAATAATTTTTTAACATCAAATATTTTTTATTTTTATTTTTATATTAATAATATTTAATTAATGGAATAATCATAAAATCTTGTTAAAAAATCAGTCCATTTTAAATTTATTAAATATAACTAAAATTAAAACAAAAATAAATTAATTTACTTTGTTTAATAAATTAAAGTTAATGATAAAATTGAGTTTATCCATTAATATTGGATAAAAATTATTGGAAAGGTAAATTTGAGTTGTTAAATATGCATTGATTGAATTCCATAAGGATTTTCATGGTTATGAAATCATTTATGGATTCAAAAATACATTTCAAACAATTAAAAATGAAGTAGTCTAAGTAATAGACAAAATGATTTTTTTGGTCGGCAATACAATTTCTAGCAAAATTGTGATTTCTTTTTATTTAAAATGCATTTTGAATGCATCAGTGAATTCGACACCATTTTATATAAAACAACTTGAACTTATGATTTTTAAAAGTATCTACTAGATTTTAGACAAAATTGAGCAGGAAAAAAGTCATTTTGTCTATTAATTAAACTTCTTAATATTAATATCACAAAAAATTATATCATTAAAATTAAACAAAAATATAAAACAATTAAACTTTAATATATAAATAAATTCTACGGAAATAAATAAATAAATCTCAATTAAATTTTGAATTAATAAAATTAAAATTTTAGATTTATTACCTTAATTACTTAACATGCGCTAACTTAAAAAATACCTACATCAAATTTTCTGTTTAAACCAAAGCTCTTCATTGTTCCACTATGATAACAAAATTATTTTAAAATTTTAATGATGTTTGTTTGAATTCCCCTAAAATCGGTCATTTTAAGGCTAAGGTGAAAATCCAGGGCTTGCAGCGAAATTTTAGGGAAGAGGCTTTTTGGTGATTTGGGAGCCTAAACATCAAGCTTAGGGTCTAGGCTACCTATTCTCCAAGTTTGGTGGGCATCCACCCAAATTTCATCGATAAAATCTCTTGCTCCAAGTGCTGCTCCAAGAGGCAAACCCCAGTTCTTTTTTACTCAACTTGAGGAATGTCTTGAGGGTTTCATGTGCCTTGGATTAGTTGAATATCATTGTAAGAAACCATTTCCCTTTGGCCTTGACCTTTTGAATACCTATCACCATCGAAAAAATTCAAAATCCTAGGTAATGAGCCTTTTTTTCTAGGGATTTTCTTTGAGAGCGCTTTGCTTCTTTGAAGGCTTGAACCATTATTGAGTCTCTTTCTTGAATGTTCTCTAGCTTCATCACCTTGTGCCTTGTACCTTGCATATTTATTTTGAGTGATATTCATCCTACCAGGACTCCTCCCATCAGTGAAAGTCCACAAAGAGAAAGGGGTTTTGGTTGAGGTGACATTAGGCATCTACCCCATTGTTAGCACTTTATCTAGATTTTGTCTTATGGGGTTCCCCTCTCAAAGGCCTGCTATATTTTGTGGTAATAGCACTGAAAAAAACCATACCAATAATGCCTATAAGATAGAAAACCATTGAGTCTGTGGAAAAGGTGGGTGACCACCTCACCTAGATTAGTCATCTATGCTTAGGTAGCAATGGTATCCATTCCATAAATTTCCCTCATTAGGTTGGGAACTAGCTTCTACTAAATTTGGCTCTTAGTGAGAAACTTTCCTTGGTGAAGAAGTTGATTTTCTTGAACAAATTGATAGAGTTATATATTTTGTTGGCATGTATTTGTCATCTTGGTTTCCATGATTGGATCTATTGTATCTTGTTCAATTCAATCATGATTGGTTTCAATGGGGGGGGGGGGACTACACATCCATCTTCGAGGTGTACAACATAATTGGAAAATATGGTCGAAGTGTATGCCAATGAAAGGGGAATACTCAAGTCAAATTTCTTCAAAAAACTGTGTTATTGTGTAAGGCCCATATTGGAGTGGTATGAGCTTCCTATGGGGACCTACGAGGCACTCTTTTCGTAAATGAAACCACACCTTATCACCAATATGAAACTTGTGTGGAACATGGCGTTGGTCATATTGTTTCTTATATTTGGCATTTTCTTTCCATAGCATATCATGAACCTGTTGTTGGAGGTGCTAATTCCATTCAATAAATTTAGATGCTCTATTTACTTCAACCTAAACATGGGAGGACTTTATATGTGAAGTCAATGGATAGATATACATCAATGGGGGAAATGTTGCAAACCCAAACACACATAAAAAGGATTATGGCCAATAGAGACATGGAGGGTTCTATTATACTATGCTAAACATATGGAATTCTTTCATACTATGTACATAGATGTTTAGAGTTGTACATGCACAAGATATGCATAATCATACTATTGGCCACCTATGTTTTTCCATATGTTTGGGGTTGAAAGGAAGTCAAATTGGTTAACTTGGTATCCATTAGAGACCATATGCTGGACCAGAAGGTACTAAGGAACCTATTGTCCCTATTTGAAATAATGGTCCAAGGTAGCCCAAAATGAACTCAAACATGCTCTAATCTATGATATTTTAAAGTGACTTGACTTATAAAAATATTCAAGTGTGAATGATTAAACTAAACCAACTTAAGAATTAAACAAAGCATGAAAGACTTAAATGAAGTTTTAATTTAAAATATATATATAGAAGATCAAGACAAGAATAAAATAGGAACAAAACCAATTGATAATGGAGTCCGTCCAGTGTGGACTACGTTTTTGGGTCCTTCCTTGAAGAGAGTTGTTTATTTATTTGTTTATATGCTAAGCTTCAAATTTTCATTACAACACCAAAATGCCTCTCAAATCTTACTTCAAAGTGAGATCTCTACTACCAGAAAGGGGCCTCCAAAATGCCACCTAAAAACTCCTTTTAATTGTTACAAAATCAAGATCTAAAACCACTTTGTTTACAAAAAAAATGTTGTGTCGGAACTAATCTTACCATAAAATTTTACAATCCAAAGAATTCTAGCATGGTGATTGATTTTTTACTTTACAAAGCATAGGGGGTTCGCAGCCCCATGGTCGAGCCCATAGAGGTTGCACCCCTTCACTGTAATAATATGTTATAAATGACACATGTTAAAAACATTGTTGTAACCATATAACGTACATGGCATATCGTTAAAAGTTGATGACATATTATGTTAATAACATTCTATCTGAATGTTACACGAAACCATATTTTGTAACAATATAATAGTATACCCACGTGCACAATGTTATGTTATGGTTTTCAGCGTCTGTGGTTTTTCGGACGAACTCGTACAACGTTAGATAAACTAGGACGCTCGGCTCTTTTGTTGCATCTGAGGCTTGCCAATTTAATCAACCCGGATCTGTGGAGAACCATTGATGCAAAGGCTATTGTCAAAGCTCAGAATGAAGGTCAAATAGCTCGTGACAGGCATTCAAAGAAGTTGGTTAAACTTAAGAGGCTAGATCTCGATGAGACTCAAGTATCGGGTAATAATGGTTACCTGTTTTTTGAAGCAGAACCACAGTCATTTGGAAGAAACTGTAGGTGGACAGGCTCCGTCTGTAATACCGGCTCTCACTCTCCCGTAGACGCATATGGAACAGAAGTATCTGTCACTAGCTCTTCGTAGTCTAATGCGAGGAATGAAAACGGTAACTCCATCATCCTAACCTCTGAAAAAAATATTAAGGATAAATATTAGGCTATCCCCTCGGACGGCAGTGGTAGCAACATTGAAAAATTGAGGATATCTTATAACTGCACTGAGCTGCTTAAAATCACAAATTATTCTACGCTGACTCCTCTTCCAGATTTACCGATGAAACTTTTCAATTCCAACGAAGTTATTGAATGAGTAGCTACATCAGATATCGGTAATATGGCTTCTAAAATGAGTCAACCCATGGAGGATGTCCCCTCAAATCCCATAGATGAAGATGTCACACCCGTAAGCACTGCGGATTGTTCTATCAACAGAGATAATGACGTGAACCTCCACGCAGCCGGCAACCATGCAGACCACACAGATGTAGAATTCAATATTGGTCAACGAGTGAATGGTGATATTAAAGTCGGAGAAGACCGTGATGGTAAAAGATTGAATGATGACAATTATATGTTGTGCCATGTTCGTTTTCATAACAGTGATGATTCATTAAAAAACATCAATTCGCAAATAGAGGAGGAAGGAAACCGTGATGATTCGTTAAGGAGCGTTAAATCGCAAATAGGGGAGAAAAGAAAACGTGGCCTATGTGTCTCTTTGAGTAATAATGAGAAGCTCATATATGATGAAAGAAATATTAATAGAGAACCCGTAGATGATTTAGAGAGAAATATTAATAGGAGAACCTTATTTGATGATTCCATGAATAAAAAGGTTGTTAACCTTTCCTCGGTGGAATTAGGTCATGATACCCGTAGTCAGCAAAGGTTTGGGATTTTCTGTTGCTCCTAAAAGTATTCCAAATGAGAGCATTTTGTGTAGCATTGAGGAGGGCATTCGAGGTTTACCAGTGGATGAAAAAGAGGCCCTTATACAAGAATTCTCCCTGATTATAAGGAAAGATAAACCCCCTAAAAGTAACCTTAGCAAGGAGGAGATAGGCACTCTTAGAGCCCTTCACAATAAAAATGAAATTACTGTCCTTAAGGCAGAAAAAGGAGGGGCTGCTGTCATTTTAGATAAGGTGGATTATATTAGGAAAATGAATGAGCATCTTGCTTGCAGCAGCGACAGGAAGTTGAAGTCCAACCCCTTGCCGAAGGTCTTAAGAGAAGTTAAGAAGAAATCTCGAACTCTCATCTTGATGATAAATTGAAGAAGAAATTGACTCCCTCCTGTGAAGTCATTCCGAGAATTTATGGGCTTCCTAAGATTCATAAAGAGGGGGTTCCCCTTAGAACAATTGTCAATACCATTGGATCCCCCACCTATGAACTGGAAAAATATGTCGCAAAAATTCTCAAACCTCTCGTTAGGAACATTGAGTCCTTCATTAAGGACTCAAGTGACTTTGTTAAGCTTATTAAAGAAGAGAGGGTGGAAGAGAGAGACATTCTGGTTAGCTTTGATGTGGTTTCACTATTCACCAAAATCCCTTTAGATGAATCAGTGAAGGTTATTAATGAGGTCACGGATCCTGAAATAGCCAAACTTGCTGAGGTTTTTTTACGATCCACCTTCTTTAGCTTCCAAGGAGAGTTCTATGAGCAGGTATCTGGTGTCGCAATGGGATCGCCTCTCTCACCTATTGTGGCCAACTTATTTATGGAAAACTTTGAAAATAAAGCCCTTGCCTCCTTTCTGTTAAGTCCATCTTGGTGGAAAATATTTGTAGACGACATGAACATAAAGTGGCCGCATGGTAGGGATAATCTCGAGAAATTCTTCAATCACCTCTACTCAATTTCCTTAGAAATTAAGTTTACCATGGAAATTGAAGAAAATAGGAGCATTCCTTTCTTGGATGTCCTGGTTACTAGAAAAGAGAATGGAACATTAGGGCATCAGGTTTTTAGGAAGAAGACCCATACTGACAGCTACCTCCATGTTGAGTCCTACCATCATCCTGCTCAGAAATTTGGTTTCCTTAACACTCTTGCTGTAAGGGCCTTGAGGATTTCCGATGCGGAGCATCTGGAGGATGAAATCTCTCACCTGACATTTGTCTTCTTGGGTATAGGGTATAAGGAAGGAGAAATTGGGAAATCCATAAACAAAGTAAAAAGTATTATCGAATAAACGTCAAGATCCCCAAAAGAATGGTGGTAGGGTTTTTCTGCCATACATTAAAGGTGTGACATATAAGATTGCTAGGGTTTTTGGAAGGAATGACATTTTTTCACAGCTCTCAGCAACGGGAACCATTAGGAAAAATATGCGCTTAGTTAAAGATAGCATTAGTCAGTGGCAACTTAAAGGTGTTTACAAAATTGACTGCTCATGTGGCAAGAGTTATATTGGTGAAACAGGGCGCTCTCTTCAAAAGCATTTAAAAGAGCATGGTGCCGATATTAAACATGAGCGATTTAGAACCTCGGCCCTTGCTGATCACTCCTCAAAAACAAAACATCACTTACGTCTTGAGGATGCTAAAATCATTGCGAGGGAGGAGCATTATCAGAGATGGAAGATTAGAGAAGTGTTGGAAATTATAAAATACCCGAATAACATAAATAGGGATAGAGGATATGAGATTAGTGACAGTTGGCGACCTCTAATTAGACAAATTTGCTCCTTAGGTTCGTCCTCATCCCAGGTATAATCTCGCAGGTTTGCTTCTTCTCCTGATTAGTAAAAAATTTAGGGTCATGCCATTACATAACTCTTATTATTTCACTCACTCATAATAATTATCTGTATTAATTAATTTTTATTATATTAATAAAAATTAATTAATTAATAATTATTATTAGTAATTGGAAGTAAGTTACGATAACAATTCTAATCGAATTTATTAATAAAAAAATAAAAAATTATTAGGATTTTATTAAATTAATAAAATATATTTAATATACTTAATATAAATTCATTATATTTATTAACATACATTTGAAATTATTATACTATTTTAGGTAAGATTTAGGTTATAAAATATTTTTTTAGACATTAGAATTAAAATTTCTTAACATTAGACATTAAAATATAATTTGAAATTATTATTAAGATAATAAATTATAAAAAAAAAAATTAAGTAACAATTAAAATAAAATATTGTATAAATTTAGGGTTGTTATATTATAATTATAATTAATTTATTAATTTTAGTAGCCCTTAAGGGTTTATAATAAATGAAAATTAAATAGATAATAAATATAAATATTTGTTAAATAATGAAAATTTTAAAAAATGTATTATTTATATTAATAAAAACTTAAAAAATTTATAAAACTTTGAATTTTTTAAAATAAATTATAGAGTTTGTTGTTAACTCTTTTCATCTTCTCATCATCTCTGCCCTTCTCTATTTATACTTTTTGCGACCTTCTTTCATTCTTCATTCATTTCTCATCCCGAAGAAGGATCCCCTTTGGGATTCGAAACGTCGACAATCGTTTTATGATAATGTTATGTTGCCATGCAATTAAAACCAAAGTAAGAATGATGTTATAACCATACAACCCATGTTAAAATGTTGGATCGAATAAACCGAAGACACATGGCACAATTGACAATGCCCAATCACAAACGACCATGATAGATCGTTGGTACAGTCAGGATTCAAATTGGTTGGCGCTCATTGAGTGGAGGTCCTCCGGTCCAATTAAAACGCTACCCATATTTTTTATAGGCTCTATTTTTTGGAGTTGTTTTTAATGCAATTTTTTGGAATTTCCAGTAGATTTTTTGGCCAAAATCCGGCGGAAACTTTTGAGGTGAAATCTTAATTCGTGTTTTTTAAACTAGTTTTTTGACTCATATATGGATTCAAAACCCTGAAAAAACCCAGGGCACTTTGATTGTGCAACGTTTTTTATTTTATTTTTTTATCAAAGAGGAAAAAACACCTTATATTAATGGATTAACACAGGTACATATTTTGAAGATATAGTCGAAATTTACACTGGAAACCATCCATCACGAGATTCAAACATTAACTCATCAAAATTGATATGAGACTTGAGACTGTCTGTGTGACAAAGTAAAATCAAACACTGACTCAGTGCAACATTAAACTTGACAAAAAATCATATGATACTTTAACTATAAACTAAAACACAGGACTTTCAAAGTGTCAAAAACGCAAGCCAAACCATAGATAGAAAATTGCATAAGGAAAACCAACACAATACCTGCACCCCATTAGAATTAATAACAATACTAGAAGAGGCAAAGAAAAACTCCATCATGGGATTGGAAAGGATCCCTCGTCAATCTGTCGAAACCCGTCAAAATGCTAAACAATGATGCTACCAAAAGGAACCTCCAAACCATGCTTGGAAAGATGATCAGATCGTGTGTTGACTTCCTTGAAAATATGTTATAATGGCGGAACATGGAGTCTCGTGAGAAAATGTTTGATGTGGCTAATCCATCCCTGCAAGCCTTTCGTTTGAAAACGAGACTTCCCAGAAAGTCCATCAATAACTTATTTGGCATCCCCGAAAATATGAACGGAGGGCAGCTGGAGATTGTAAACAAACCAAAGTACAATCCAGAGAGAAAGAAAATTTTCCTTGGTATTTGTACCTTTTCCACCATTCCAGAAAATGCGGTATATCTCCTTACTGTCAATCTAAATCCATGCCCCGCACCAACAAACACAAGCCTGTTCATCCCCATCGAAAAATGCAATCGGCAAGGAAATATGGAAGGGAAGAAGTCGATGAGAGAAATCCTTGATGGCAGGAGATGGGAGAATGTGACCAATTTTCCATGTCATAATCGCCCCATGGATATGAGGAATGTTCACCGGGAAATTCTCAAATATGAAATGGTTTTGGGCCAACCATACTTCCTAGAAGAAATAGAAAGGTAGGGATCTGAATATCTGGGGAGTAGTCTCCCAAGTGGAAAGAGTATTTAAAATGCTATGAGGCCTCTAATCTGAGATAAGGATGAAACTAGAGAAAGGGTCCAGAGGTTATAAATAATCGGACAAGTGAGAAAAAGATGAAGTACAGATTCAGAGTGAGATTGACAAAAAATGCATCGTCTAGGGCCAATGAAGCCCCTTTTGATCAAATTATCCCATGTCAGGATCTGATTCCTCCACACTAGCCAGCCGAATAACAAAATTGTGTTTAGAATGTTTCTTGACCAAAAAGGTTTGAAAGAAGAGGACTCCTTGATCACAACCTGGTTATACATGATGTGTTGGTAAGTGTCCACCACCACAATGGAAACCCCAGGCATTTCACCATCCAAATAATGTAGTATTTGTCCAGGTGAAGACAAAACCCTCCTAATTGAAATGACTCCAAGAATTCATGCCATGAGCCAACATCGCCCCCAACCAAATTCAAGGAGGACGTTGATTTCCACATCGAGCAGCCTTGCTGCCAGTGTGATATGACATGTGAAATAAATAGAATTCCCTTCTGCGCCAACCTGTGCTTGAGACGATCTTCTATCAGCTAACTTCAATTGAAACCCTTGATCCTATTGCAGCCCAGAAGGATGTGCTGACCGTTACCAAAGCGCCATGCTAGTCTCTCGGCGAAGAGCACCATCACCTTTTGAAATCCCTTCCAGATGTAAGACCCTCTTCTGTAGGGCAGAAGGGTGTTGCTATAAATCTACAGTAAGGTCATCCATCTAAATATTTCAGCTTGATGAAAGCAGGCCAGAAACCTGATCTAGAAAGCGCTCTCCATATGGATTTTAACAATAGGTCATGCGAGAAGGAGCACACGTCCAATAAGCCCCAACCCCCGAACTACTTGGGGATAGAAATTGCATCCTGTTTACAGAGATGTATTTTGATGATATTCTTAGCCCCGAACTAGAGAAAATGTGAAATAAAATCTTTTATGAGGGAGATAATTCGAATGGGGAGGTGAAAAATATGAGCCCAAAACACGGCTAATTGCTGGAGCACAACTTGGACAAGTATATACCGACCTCCTAATGATAACCATCGATGTGTCCATCTTTGAATCCTTATGTTGAAATTGTAAACGAGCCATAACTAATCCTTTGATTTATAACCATAAGACTTCAGCCTGAACTCGAGATAGGAAAATCCCTCCGAGATGTGATTTAGTTGTACTCTGAATAAGTCTGTTATGAAATCAATCTCCCTTCTATCCCCATTTTCAAATAAAAGGAGTGATTTGCAACCATTGATGTGCAACCCTGAAGCTGCTCCAAAACGAAGGAAAATATAATGTAGATAGATCCATTGAGTTCTTAATAACCTACCAGAAACAAGAAGGTCATCCAAAAATAATGAGTATGTAATATATACTGAATGAGAGAAGGATATGCCATCAAAAGAACCCCTCCGATGAGCCTCCTTGAGAAGATTGTTGAAACCATCCATTACTAAAATGAAAATCAGAGGGGATAAAGCACACCCCTCGTGGAGACCATGACAAGCCATAAAAACTCCGAGGTAAGTCCATTAATAATTACATAATATCTAACAAAAGAGATGCAAGCCATGATCCATCAGATGTTAGGAAGAGAGATGTCAATCTTCAGAAGGATCACCCTCATACACGACCAGTCCACACAATCATAGGCTTTGAATAAATCCACTTTCATGATGAGATGTTCCAATTTCCTGGTGTGAACTGAATGTAAAACTTCTTGTTCCTTCGCTATCGCATCATGGATGGAGAGTCCCGGGAGAAACCAAATTTTTCACTCCACCACAAATTGGATCGCTCCACCACATCAAGAATTTCATCCCCCATCAGCTCATAAAAGTGAATATAAAACTCTTTCGGCCATCCATCTGGGTCAGGACTCTTATCTTGAGCAAAGGATTTTAGCACCCCAAGTATCTCTTCTTTTGTAACCACATGTGCCACAACTCCTCATTTGCAGGAATATTGAACATCAAATCATAGTACTCCAAAGCCCACCTTTGGCTTGCACGATCGATCCCATCCACTGACTTGTAAAACTTAGAATAGTATAAGAGAGCCTCCCCTTGGATGTCTTGTGTTGAGTACACAAATTTTCCATCTAATGAGTCAATGTGCCATATGGAATTCTTGTTTTTTCTGTAGTTTTCACAGTGGTGGAAGTATTTAGTGTTGAGATCACCCTCCCTTAGCCATGTTTCTCTACTTTTTAGTTTCCAAGTAACCTCATGTAATCTCAAGATTTATGTTTTGTGCTTCTCCAGAGCCTCCAGGTATGAAATGTTTGAGGATCCGGGGGGACATCCTCCTTTAACATGTAGATCTGAGCCACCTTTCTTGATATGTTTCGGAGCTCCGTATTCAGCTCCGCCTTCTTATTACGTTCCCAGGAGCGTGTTTTTTGCTTCAATAAGCGAAGCTTTTTTGAGAGGAATCCCCGAACATTTACCTCTTGAGCGCTTTCCACATATTTCCAAACATTTTTGGCCAGCAATTGAAATTCGAGATCCTGTAGCCATATCCTATTGAACTTAAAGGGGATAGCCTTTCTGAAAGGCTCCTCTCTCCATGTGAAGCATATGGGAAAATTATTTGATAATGATGCTGAGGCAACCGTTGACCTCAAATTTCCAATCATTTCACATACACTCTCGTGAGCCGGGAACCTATCAAGCCCTTTTCCAATGAAACCAGTCCTTGCACGACGGTTTGTCTAGGTCAGAGCTAGAGGGACAGGACAAATTTCCACAAGATGGCGAGCTGATAAAATCCGGGAAATGCGAGTTGCCAGAGCAATGACCCCATACTTCACCAACTGTCAAGGTGGAGTTAAAATCCCCCATAATAATTAAATTTTTGATGCTCAGGATGGCCGATGTGTCAATTCGGGACTAGAATGTGGTTCTGAGGTGGCTTGGGGCATACAGATTAATTAGGTGGATAGCTTTAGGGTAGCCTCTGATCTCACTTGAGAGGATAATTCCTCCAAAAAAGCTGTAAGCATGGAGCTTGGCCATGGTTTGGTTCCACATGGCAATCATTCCACTGGATTTTCCAATCGATTCAACGCAAGCAACATGCTAGTATGGTCGAATGGAAAGAAAGAGATGAATGGCTTTTGACAAAGAACACAAGGTTTCCTGGAAAACTTCTATGCTGAGATAGGTTTCAGTAAATAGTTCTTTCAGGAAAAGGTACTTCAGATGGTCGCCCAACCCCCAGATGTTAAGAGATAGGATGCAGTTCATTTGTTACCATGATAAGGCTGGCATGATCTAAGTGCCCAAGGATCAGAGGTGGTTGCGATTGGGATATCCTAAAGCCCATCCAGTTCGTTCAGAAACAAATATTTGGATTTCACCATGCCCCAGAAATGTCTACTACCATTTTTGGACTTTATTCTCATAGTGATATTGAGAGATGAGGCTAGTGAAATGGCTGAAGGGGGATCATAGGGCGAACGATCATACATTGTGAGCATAGTGTAGAGCTATAAATAGGGTCTCTTTCACCTCTAATTACCTCACATTAATATGTCAATCCGGGAGCGTTTTGTCATTACAAAGAGTGACTCAATCCGAGGCTATCATTTGTCAGAGTAATGCTAGTAGTACAGTGCTTAAGAAATACAAGAGTAAACGGATGCTTGACTGTAACTAAATTACATCAAAGAATAAATCACACACTTAGAAAACTCAACAGCTTATCAGTCAAGGGTTCGGCAGTGATAACCCATCCCTTCGGAAACTAATGGAAAGGAAACTAGAGCATAAACCACGAGCCTGGGAGCTAGACAGTGACTGCCAATACTCACTACAGCCTTAGATCATCTCTCACACCAAACCAACAACTGCAAGTAACTGGAACAGCAAAGCGAATAAAGGATTGAACAACAATTCTGGAATAGAACAGCAAACCTAAAATGGAACAGCAATCGAATAACTAAGTCCCGTGGGTTGTAACCAAACTCAAATACACTCTTTTGCAATCATATAACATTCTTTCACTCTAAAGGTAATTCACACAAAGCACATTAATGGAACAGCAATAACGATTAATGAATTATAGAACAGTACTGATAAATCAGAAACGCACACAACACGAACGTTTAGTATAACAGCTCTGTAACAAAACAGTAAGAACATGCAATTAACTCTTGAAAGGATTAGTAACTTGATGCGGAGTCAACACACGATTATGTCTGTAATAAACCTTAATGATTCAATCTTTAACAGAGCATGTAATATGAACTTATAAAGCATATCAAATTATCAAATAACAATGATAACAAACCACACAGAAGTCAAGTCGTAATGGTACAGAAGCAAGTGTCCTTCGGGGCCGGGCCCTTAGCCTCCAAGGATACACCGCTTGAAGTTAATCCAGACGCAGAGATGAAATAATCACCAAGCTTTTATTAATGCATCGATCAAAAATACATTGAACCAGTTCTCAACGAAACTTAATAATCAAAGCTGATGTTTACAGAAAATTACATAAAAGCGTATCCTATCTCTATATCCTTCTCTTCCAAGCTAACAGTGTTGTTTCTTTATATAAAGACGACGGCGGAGATGTCCAAGTAACAAGGTAAATAAAGCAGCGATCCCTCAGGATCGAAGATCCTGAGGGATTCGCCAAACAGTTAACTCTTCATCCTGTCTTTTCTTTTGCGCTGAGCTGGTGTCTTCTCCTTCTTTTCCGAGCCGATTTGCTTTGATCTGTTTATCCTTGTTTGCGTTCGGTTCTCGTCCAGAGGGACAGCAGTTATCTCGACTTTATCCTTTCCTTTGGAGCGGCAATTCCTTGTTTTCTCCTTTTCCTGTACAGAAAATAACCATTATCAGTGGCTAAGTCTTGCATGTCAATTCTCACATGTTTTGTTATAGTTCCTTATTATTTTCCAAATTCGTGATACAAAAAGGTTCATAAATTCTATTAAAAAGCCACTGAAATAATCATCAAAAGCATACCTTTTTAGTACTCCACACACCCCCCTGCTTACCTTGTTTCATGTCCTCATGAAAACATTATAGTTGACATGCAATGCAGTGAGAGAATATGCTGGAGAAGGAGTCTCATGCGGAGGCCTACAACCATGTTGAGTGATTAGATAGTCAAAGAACTGACCTGTTTGCCCCTCAGGCATATCATACAGGGCCTGGTATCCGGGTGCAGGGTGCCAAATAATTGGAGCGCGAAATCTATATCCTAACCAGGATGACCCTGCTTTCAGAATGCTCTCACCATAGAGGTTCAAACAGTCGGCAGCTAACTCAAAGTTCTCATACTTAAATGGTTCCCTGAGCTGGATGTTTGGATCAGAGATTCGGTATCGAAATTTGGCTGCATTAATGGCCAAGTCTTTGATGGAAAGAAAATACTCTAAACTCTCTCGAATGAGTGCCTCATGCATGGGTCCTAATGTTTCAATGGCACCAGGAGCCTTTATAAGATTTCTATGAGCTTTCCACAACTGTACTGGGTTCCTAGGCTCAGCCCTAACCCGTAAATATAGACCATTTTCCTGACCCTGGAAAGTATCATAGGCTTTGAGCCACTTAATCTGATTAACCCTGAATGAAATGAATGCTTGGAATTGGATGTCTCCAATGAAAGGGCCAGGGTTTAAATCAGTCTCCCGACTTAGCACAAGGTCGTGCAAATAAAGTTCACACAACAACCTCTGGACTTTCACTCCATAATGTTTACAGCAGTCTATAAAGTCATTGACAGTGTTAATTTGTATAGGGGTGCCTGCTTTAACAACTTTTATTTTTAATTGTAAATACCGTTCTAATAAAAACAGAGCATAGTTTTTAGCAGGGGCCCTACATGCTAAAACATCATTGTATAAAGAACACAAGTCATTCATCTGTTTGATAACAGTATCTAGTCTACGGGTTACCTGTGCAACTTCCTCTTGTTCCTTTTTCCACCCTTCAAAGGTCTGGCTTTTGGATTGACTGACGTCCCTTAGTTGCTGCTGTAACTCTTCATATTTTTCTCGGGGAACCGTTTGCTCTCTAAGTTGTTCGGCTTCTTGCTGAGCTTGCTTCACCATCTTATGCAAGGTTTTTGTCTTCGGATCTTTTTTCCATAGGTCAGTGGAGGCCGGGAGTTTTACCTGAACTTTCTTATTATGCTGTTTGGATTTCAAAACCCTTATTACCCCTGAGGGTGGTGCCTCTGTCTGAATTTGCTTGTCACTGATCCTTATATCATCCGTTTCTGTTTTAACGCGAACATCCGTCTGTTCCTCAGCATCATTTGGAACGGCAGCTGGATTCTCAGTAGGGTTTTGAACAGCAGGCCACTTGTTGGCCTTCTTTTTCCTCCCTCCGGTCTTTCTTACCTTCTGGTTCTTTTTCAGAATCCTAATTTGTTGTCTGAGCTGGGTTATCGTATTCAACAATTTACTCCGTTCCATTCGCAACTTCTTAATTTCCAGCGTTTCATTCGAAGGAACAGCAGTCTGTCTGCTGCGGACTGGATCATGACCAGTTGCTAAATCTTCCTCTTGGGGTTATTCCTCACTATTCTGCTCTGGCTGTTCTGGGGTAGGAACCTCGACTGGTTCTGTCTCTTCCTGAGCAACTGTTGTTTCTACTCCTACTCCCTCTAGAATTTCCTCTTGTGACCTGGGAACAGATTGTTCCCGTTCAGTATTTTCCTCCTCTTCATCATGAACAGGCATATTTTCTTCTTGGGGTTTGTCGTGAGCGTCCTCTGAACTAGAAGGTTGACCATACTTACTCATATTGGCTAGGACTGCGGCCAAGTCATCATCTCCCAGTAGGTCTTGTAATGGGCTATCTTCCTGCTGTCCCATTTCTTCCTCCTGTTCAGTTTCTGCTTCTATTTCTGTTCCCAAAGGCTCGGTTGCTTCTTCTTCGGGTTGCTCGTCTTCAATTATCACTGGTTGGCTGGTGCTTCCCTGGAGCTTTTCCAGCCTTCCTCGTATCCGAGCCAACCGGGCTGATTTTCTGGGCTTATCTATGCTTCCTCTCATCTGAGCTAACCGAGCTGATTTTCTGGGTTCCTCCGGTTGCTCGGGTGGATCAATGGCATGCTTGCGCTTTGCCGATTCTTGGTGTATCTCTGGTTGTTCTGATGTAATAGAAACATGTTCTCTGCGTTTTTCCGGTCGTTCTGGTGTGCTTATAGAATGTCTATGTTTTGGGGATGGCGCTATCAATCCCCCCTCAATCATTGCAATCAGCTCTTCCCAGCTGCTCTGCTGCTGGGGGAGACCATAACTAACAACTAGTCGTATTAACCCATGGTGGCTAACGACTGACTCTACATGCTGTGCCTTTTTTATACTTTGTGCAGCATCATGCAGTAATGAGTTCAGGAGTGCCGGTAAATTTACAGAGCATTTTTGCTTTAAAACAGCTAAAAGTTTAAGATGTCGTGGTCTTACCACGTCTTTCCTTCCTTCGCAAGTGATGTAGCTCTGTACTGTTCTTGCTAGCTCCATCCAGGGTTCTCCTAGGGTTGCTGGCAGAACACCCTTCCCCTTAATTGTCAAATTCTGGCCTTCGTCCTGGAAAATTTCCATGACCTTGTGTAATCGTTCCTTTTTTAATGTCCATGCCGGTCCGGTGGCTGGTAGTCCTGAAACTTCTGCAATTATGGCATCGGTGACCGCTATCCGCTTCCCTCTTACTGTGGAGTGGTCATCCTGTAAATTCTGCAAAAATTCCATCACTACTGTTTCATTAGACTCCTGTAGGCGATTGAAATAATTCAACCATCCTGCCCTTTCCAGGATCTCCCGGGCAGCAGCGGAGATCGTCAGCTGTTGAGGCTCACTTCGAATTGCCCTTCCTCCCATGGTTTCACTGCGAATTCTAAATGGAACAGCAAAAACGTTTTCTGTTTGAAACGCAGAGAGGATGATAATCGCAAGGTTTCGAGAAAGAAAACACAGAGTATGCAACAGTGAAACAGAAAGCAACTTGTGTGAAAATAGAAATGCCATGCCGTTAAAATATGCCAAACCGTCGTATACTAGTTTTCCCGAATGGTGAGTTGACACGTAATACTGGGAATGATGAGGTTAACCTCCCCCCCCCGCAGTGTGATAGGCTGTCCCAGCCGGCAAATAAAGGAGCGGCACCCGGTCTGCAATCAAGTCAGAAAGGAACAGCATATGAAATTATGCTATGTGGAAAAGGACAACGAATTACCGAAATCGAGGCGGAGAATTGATCGCGTATTATATAAGAGGCTGCTGTGTTATGATTTGAGGCTGATGGATAGGGCATGTATCGTACTTGCCAAATCTCAAGCGGTCATGGTCACTTCTGTTGCGATGATTGGTAATGATAAATATTCATGCGATGTATAAATCGGGAAATAACATATGATTAGTTTCTAGGATATAAGAAACAAAAGAGTATTAGTATCTTACCCATTGGTGTAAGCAAGGTGACTTCAATACCATTAACAGTACTCTGCTACCAACAGGTGTCCATAACCTTGGCAGAGTTGTTTTTTCACCCTTGGAACCATGATCCTTTGTGTATACTTAGGAATGTTGTTATGTCAAAATGTAGACCATTATGCTGGCTTGGTGACCAGTTAACCATAATGCCATTCACGAGGAAGGAGCGAAACGTGGGCAGGCTGGCTCGTGATGAGACCTCCTATTCCAAGGTTCATTTATTTGATATACCTTTTGGACCATATCCCTGGTGTGGTGGCCATAATGGGAATGCCACTTCACTTCCATCCTCATGATCATGGTAGGCTGGCTCTCGATGAGACCCCCTATCCTGCATTTGCCACTTCAGATATCATGTTCACATATTTTTTCTTTTTCATAGAATACGTTTCCTTATTTATACACAAAGGGTGGTTCAACACTCCTTAAGAGTAGGAATGGTGGAAGAAGTCTTATTATCTCAATAGGAAGATATAAGCTCTTTGCTCTTATTCCTAAATAATAATCAAAGAAGGTTAAGGGAATCAGCATGATAAAGATAACCAATCAGGGCAAAATTAGTAGAACAAAGACAACAAAAGATAAGAAATAAGTATGTCCTTCCATTTGTCCTCTTACTAATGCAGAGCCTTATAGATATAGCGATTTATGGTTTGCAGATTTCGGTATGTTGTAATTTTATATTTCATCACACAAATACATAGCTGTATCTTAAAGACTAAAAGAAGACGGGCAAGAAGCATCCTCAATTTAGATCAGCAAAAGAATAAGCTGTTTCACAAGGAGAGTAGAAGTATGTGAGTGGTGTTCCTTTGGAAAAGAAACAACGACGGATGATAAAAAAACAGCAAAAATGCAAATGCCGTTCCTTTTGGGAAAAGGAACAGCAAAAATACTATAAAACACTCAAAATGCCATTCCTTTGAAAAAGGAACAACAGTGATAAAAGAACGCTGTTTCTTTGAAGAAAAAGGAACAGTGGTAACCAAAAGGAACAGCAAAAAATGTAACAATGCCGTTCCTTTGAAAAAGGAACAGCAGAGATCCGAATGCTGTTCCTTTTGAAAAGGAACAACAAAACAAACAAAACCAACATCATAAAAAAACACGCAGATGCTATTTTTAGAAGGGAAAAAATCAAACTTTGTGAAAGAAAAGGAACAGCAAAAATGACAAGGAAATATTTAATTCAAACTTATGTACAAGAATCACTCAAAAACAAGAACTTATGTACAAATTGCAAAAAGAAATGAACCCTTAATGAATTATAGGTGAGGAAGATTTCTCTTCCTCTCCTAAGATCTCCATATCAGTGTCTCGGCGTAGCTGCTGGCAGAAGGATTCCCGAGTGAGTGGTTTGCGATAGAGACGGACTCGGTGGCCATTCACTTTGAATGCATATCCAGAACCGTCAATGGTGATTAGAGTAAGGGTTCCGTTTTCATGCACCTTCTGGATTTCGTATGGTCCCAACCATCGAGTCTGAAGTTTTCCAGGGAAGTCCTGAAACCGAGAGTCGTATAACAGAGCCCAGTCTCCCTCGTGGAAGACTTTGTTTTTGATGAGCGCATCATGCCATTTAGGTCGCTGCTGTTGAATCAATGCTGTATTTTGTAGTGCAGAGAGCCTAATTTCGTCTAATTCATTGATCTGCTGTAGTCGATTGATTTGTGCCTCGCTTAGATCTAGGCCAACTTCCGGTGTTGTCCGTAATGTTTGGATTTCGAATTCTATGGGAAAAATGGGTTGTTTTCCAAACACTAATTGATAAGGTGAGTAACCGGTGGTGCTCCTCCATGTGGTTCTATATGCCCAGAGTGCTTCAGGTAGTCGGGTAGCCCAATCACGCCTATGTGACGCAATGGTTTTCGTTAGGATTGATTCTATTATCTTATTGCTACTTTCTACCTGCCCATTCGCCTGTGGGTGATATGGAGTAGTGATTTTATGCTGGACATGATAATTGTTTAATGTTGCAGCTAATTTATGCCCAACAAATTGTGGTCCGCCATCTGTAATTACTTCCCTAGGAAGGCCATAACGCACAAATAGATGGAACAAGAACTGTATGACAGAGTCCTCTGTGGCTCTTGGCAATGCTTCTGCCTCAACCCATTTGGTGACATATTCTGTTGCCACCAAGATATATGTTTTCTGATTTGATGAGGGGTTGATGGGTCCAACGAAATCAAGAGCCCACCGCTCGAATGGTTCGATGACTAACTGTGGTTTCAGAGGCATCTCATCAGCTTGACCAGGTCGTCCTGCTCGCTGGCAGCTGTCACAGGCTTGGACAAACTTCTTTGCATCTCTGAAGATCGTAGGCCAGTAATATCCTGTCTGCAATACTTTATGTCCAGTTCTACGCTCAGCGAAGTGCCCCCCACACGGTCCATCGTGACATGCTTTTAGGATGTCAAAGATTTCATCCTCTCTAACACATCGCCTGATATGCATGTCTGCTCCTGTGTGAAACAAATAGCCTCCAATCCACGAAAATCGAGAACTTTTCTGAATAATCTGCTTGCGCTCATTAGGAGTTAAATGTTTTGGTAATTTACCCACTGCGAGGTAGTTGGCAACATCAGCATACCAGGGTGTTTGAACGGCAACTGCAAACAGGTGCTCATCCGGAAATTGATCTTCAACTGCTGTTACATCGCTTGATTTTGGTATTCTCGAAAGAAAATCGGCTACAGGGTTTTCTTTGCCAGGCCGGTCCTTGATTGTGATGTCGAATTCCTGCAATAAGATTAACCATCGAGTTACTCTGGCATTTGTGACAGGTTTATTTGCTAAATATTTTATAGCAGAATGGTCTGTATACAAGATAACAGGATAGCCTGTAATATAATGTCTAAACTTATTGACAGCATGTATTACAGCTAGGAATTCTTTTTCAGTAACAGTGTAATTTAATTCAGCAGGGGATAAATTTTTGCTGATGTAATAGATATCATATGGTTTTTTATCCTCTTCCTGCCCAAGGACTGCGCCAATGGCTGTATCTGAGGCATCAGATGATATCTGGAATGGTAGGTCCCAGTTTGGTCCTCGAAGGACTGGGGCTGTGGATACCAGCTTCTTTAGATCCTCGAAAGCACGATCACATTTGTCCGTCCAAAGAAAATCAACGTTACCAGTCAGTGCATATAAAGGAGCAGCAATGTGTGAATAATGCTCTATAAATCGTCTATAATAACCTGAAAATCCAAGAAAACTGCGTACCTCTGTTTGAGTAGTAGGAGTGGGAATGAGCAAAAGTATTTGGATTTTGGCCGGGTCTACCTGAATGCCGGCTGCCGAAACATAATGTCCTAGAATAAGTCCTTCAGTCATCATCAAGAAACATTTTTCGTTGCTTAAGCAAAGCCTGGTAACAATGCAGCGTTGTAGGACTTTTTCTAGGGTGTCTAGAGCTGGATCAAAATCGTCTCCATATGGTGTAAAGTCATCCATGTAAACTTCAAGTCCATCATTTATTAAATCTGCAAAAATGCTAAGGATAACCCTCTGAAATGTGGCAGGAGCATTACATAGGCCAAAAGGTAGAACTCAATAGGCAAATGTTCCCCATGGGCAAGTAAAAGTAGTTTTATCCTGGTCTTCAGGGGCAATCTGAATCTGATTGTATCCACTGAAGCCATCCAGGAAAGAAAAGAATTTCTTTCCCGCTAAAGTATCTAATACTTGGTCTATGAATGGGAGAGGAAAGTGATCTTTCTGTGTTGCCTTATTTAGTTCCCTATAATCCACACAAATTCTCCATTTTCCGTTCTTTTTTGGTACCACCACAAGCGGAGAGACCCATTTACTATCAGAAATAGGGTAGATAAAATTAACATCTAAAAGTTTCTGAAGTTCAGCTTTTACCACATCCTTTAGATGAGGATTAAGTCTCCTTTGCGGCTGACGAACAGGTCTGGCGTCTTTTTCTGTGTAAATGTGGTGTGTACATAACTGGGGATCAATTCCTTTCATGTCAGGGTAGTCCCATGCAAATGCTTCTTGATATTTTGTTAACAGATGGATGAGCTTTGTTTCTTGTTCAGGTGTGAGATTGGCATTGATGTTTAAAGTTTTTCCCGGTGCAATTTCCACAGTTTTACTATTTGCAACAGAAGTAACAAGTATCGTTTGGTCATGTGTATCTTTCAGAGGATCTTCCTCCAGGTCATTATCAAATGCTGCTTCTATCATGTGACACTGTGTGCGAGATTCAGTTTGAGTAATGAAATTATTAATGGCATCATCTTCTGTTTGGTCTTTGAAATCAAGTGCCTCTTGTATAGTTAATGGAGATCTGATATTATCAGTAAGATATGATACAGGGTGCTTATTAGTTTTGATTATTGTGAAACTTGGTTGCGCTGGAGGATATAGAACTAAATTCTTGCTATTCGGTCCTCTGGTTATGGTCATATTTCCCTGCCGACAGCCAATGTAGGCATCGGCAGTAGCGAGCCAAGGTCTACCTAAAATTAGCGGGTGTCCATCAAGTCGGGTTTTTGGATTAATTATCAGGAAATCGGTTGGATACTCCCAGGATTCTACAGAGACCATGACATCATGTAGAGTACCCTCCGGTCTAACCACAGATCGGTCGCCCACCCTAACCGCAGTAGAAGTGGGTTCTACGTATGTAATGCCGAGCTTTTGGCAAGTTGTGGTTGTTGTAAACATTAATTGCAAATTTCCCCTAGATCAACTAAGGCATTAGATGGTCCACCATAAATTTGAACAAATATAATTGATTCCGGCCCTTACATTTACAAGCTTTCTTCCGCATAACAGGTCGAGCAAAGTACCACTACTTGGACTTTGGATTATTTGTTATATTCTCCTTGGTTTCTTTATGGCAATTCTTCGATAGTTTTTTACAAGATATAGGAATGTCTTGAATGGCTTGGAGGAATGGGATTTTTATGTACAGATTTTGTAATTCTCCCAGAATGTCAAAGTCAGGATATTGTATGGGTCGAGGTATGGCTAATCGTTCTGGGAATGGAGGAGAGGATGTGGTTTCTTGATTATGAGTTTGTTGCTTATTTACATCCTCCTGTTGTAACTGATGTTCTCTTGGTAACTGATCTTCAATATGAACTGTTTTATCTCCCTCAGTTTCAATTATACGTCCAGATCTTAACTGAAGGTCATTGCACTCCCTCAAGTCAGGTCCTGTTTCTGGTGATTCTACGATTTGAATAGATTGGACCTGTCTGTTGTTTGGATTGGGATCGGGTTGGGCTGGGAGTTGCGGTCTCAGGTTAGACTGGGGATTCTGTTGTAAGGCTGGCAGAGTAGGTTGAGGGAGCGGAATAGTTCCAGCTGGATGGTACATCGGTCTTTGCCAGCTTGTCTGCCAAGGTGAACTTTGTGAAGTAGAGGGAGTCCATTGTGAAGGATATGGGCCATTTTGCCAATATGGTGGAGTGTAAGGGAAATTTGGCCAACCAGATTGGCTTGTTTGATTCAGCCATGGGTTTGAAGAAGGAAACGATTGTGGTGACCAATTTGTAAATGGGGGTTGAGATTGATTTTGCCACATACCATATTGTTGAGCATTATACTGTGGGGTTTGAAAGAAAGAGGTTGAGTCCGGAAACATACCAGGTTGTCTCGGCTGCCACTGGCGGCGCTGGTTGATCGAATTCACCGATTCTGGTTCTTCTTCCGCTTCCTTATATACCGCTTTCAATCCAGGAAGTGAGGGGCAGCTCTCTGTAAGGTGATCTTTTGTACAGATGGCGCATGTTTGGACTTTATCCAATGGACACTCCTTGTGGCTGTGTTTTTTTCTGCATCGGGGGCAGAAGATTGCCAAATTCTGTTCTGCCTCCAGCTGCTTCTGTTTAGCCTGCACAATATCAAGTTGTGTAGTTAGTTTCCCCATAATATCAGTTTTAAAATTTTCTATTAAATTTCCAATTTCTGCACGTGTTACTCCTTCTGCTGATACTTTGTTATCTCTTGCAAACCGATCATATTCTGTCGGTTTTATTCTTGTGCTGCCTCTCGACCTCCTGATACATAAGTCAAGGATGTCAGTAAAATTCTCTTGATAAATATCCCCTTTGCCCATAATGTTTAATGTTTCAATCCATTGTTCCTTCATGCCCCTCATTAATGCAGCTTTTAACACATTATCAGGTAAAGGTAGCGATGCATAAGGAGATCTTTGTAAATTATACTGAAAACGTTCCACATACTCCTCTAATGTTTCATTTGGTCTGGCTGACATTTGAAATATTTCGTCTTTTAATTCTCTAGACCTACAATAATCCTGATATTTTTTTAAGAAGGACTCTTTCATTTGATCCCAATTGTTGATAACCCCGCCACCTAGCCCCATAAACCATCTTAAAGCAGCCCCTTTTAATGTAGAGGGGAATAATTTCAATTTTTGGGGATCGGTGGTGTAATCGTACCCCCTACATAACACATCGAATTCGAATAAGAATGCATCCGGATCTTCTGATGTGAGTCCATGAAATGTAGGGATATGCTGAAGAGGGATAGCTTTCATGGGTGCATTTGCTGCAGAATCCACTATAGGATATTGTAATGTAGAGGTTTGAGTATTTGGCTGGTTTTGGGCATTTGGTTGGTTTTGAGCCATGGAATCAAATATATGCCAATAACCTTCTGGGATATCTAGGAGGGTATTCCTAGGTTGGGTGGGAACGGTTTTGACAGGGATCTTTTTAATAGCGCTTCCTTTATCTGGAATAATGGGAATACCAGGTGTTTGAGGAGATTGAATCTCTTCAACAATGACTTTCGCAACACTCCCCTTATCTGGGCTATCTAATGGCTGATTTGTTTCAAGAGGAGATTTTGGTTCCTTGGTTTCCCCTGTTTCTCCTTCTCCTTCACAAAAGTTGCTAGAGTTCCCTTCCTGCAATAATTCTGGAGTAGAATTTTCAATTTCTTGAAAGTCCTGCTCTTCAGTTTGACTATGCACCTCAGCACAGGCGACAGATGGTGATCCTGTGGCCTGAAGGGAACTAGTAGGCGGTTTAGAAATGTTTTTCTGGAGGCCTACTGATGGCTGAGATTCTGTTTTCTTATAGATTTCGTCTATGAAGGTCGTTCGGCCAAGGGTCACCGGCCCCTTAGCTTTTTCAGGCTTGGATGGGGGTTTGATATTCTTTTCTGGTCTTTTCTGCTTAGTCATGCACTCAAAAATGAACTACCAACTTCTATTCAAACAAAGCAAAAACAACTCTGTTAGGAAAGCGGATAGTGGAGCAGGTCTTTTACATGCTCCGCACGTAGGTTCTTACCTTCCGTTTTCAGGATCCAACTCCTCCCTAGCAGGTTCATACACTACTCTGAAAAAAACAAATGGCTACACTCTTTCCCCGACAACGGCGCCAAAATGTAGAGCTATAAATAGGGTCTCTTTCACCTCTAATTACCTCACATTAATATGTCAATCCGGGAGCGTTTTGTCATTACAAAGAGTGACTCAATCCGAGGCTATCATTTGTCAGAGTAATGGTAGTAGTACAGTGCTTAAGAAATACAAGAGTAAACGGATGCTTGACTGTAACTAAATTACTTCAAAGAATAAATCACACACTTAGAAAACTCAACAGCTTATCAGTCAAGGGTTCGGCAGTGATAACCCATCCCTTCGGAAACTGATGGAAAGGAAACTAGAGCATAAACCACGAGCCTGGGAGCTAGACAGTGACTGCCAATACTCACTACAGCCTTAGATCATCTCTCACACCAAACCAACAACTGCAAGTAACTGGAACAGCAAAGCGAATAAAGGATTGAACAGCAATTCTGGAATAGAACAGCAAACCTAAAATGGAACAGCAATCGAATAACTAAGTCCCGCGGGTTGTAACCAAACTCAAATACACTCTTTTGCAATCATATAACATTCTTTCACTCTAAAGGTAATTCACACAAAGCACATTAATGGAACAGCAATAACGATTAATGAATTATAGAACAGTACTGATAAATCAGAAACGCACACAACACGAACGTTTAGTATAATGTACTGTAACATAACAGTAAGAACATGTAATGAACTCTTGAAAGGATTAGTAACTTGATGCAGAGTTAACACACGATTCTATCTGTAGCAACCTCAATGATTCAAACTTGAACAGAGCATATAATGTGAACTTGTAAAGCATATCAAATTATCAAATAACAATAATAACAAACCACACAGAAGTCAAGTCGTAATGGTACAGAAGCAAGTGTCCTTCGGGGCCGGGCCCTTAGCCTCCAAGGATACACCGCTTGAAGTTAATCCAGACGCGGAGATGAAATAATCACCAAGCTTTTATTAATGCATCGGTCAAAAATACATTGAACCAGTTCTCAACGAAACTTAATAATCAAAGCTGATGTCTTTCAGAAAATTACATAAAAGTGTATCCTATCTCTATATCCTTTCTTTTAAGCTAACAACGCTGTCTCTTTATATAAAGACGACGGCGGAGATGTCCAAGTAACAAGGTAAATAAAGCAGCGATCCCTCAGGATCGAAGATCCTGAGGGATTCGCCAAACTGTTAACTCTTCACCCTGTCTTTTCTTTTGCGCTAAGCTGGTGTCTTCTCCTTCTTTTCCGAGCCGATTTGCTTTGATCTGTTTATCCTTGTTTGCGTTCGGTTCTCGTCCAGAGGGACAGCAGTTATCTCGACTTTATCCTTTCCTTCGAGCGCACTCTTGTTTTTCCCTTTTCCGTACGTAAAAATACCATATTATCACACAAGTCTCAGTATGTCAATTCTCACATGTTTTGTTATAGTTCCTTATTATTTTCCAAATTCGTGATACAAAAAGGTTCATAAATTCTATTAAAAAGCCACTGAAATAATCATCAAAAGCATACCTTTTTAGTACTCCACACATAGAAATGTCTAAATCCGGGTTGCAAAGAAGAAAGTATACATCGCTGCCAATAGAGTTTATGGGTGATTCGGGAGGACTCTCATCTGTAGGAGCCAGGATGGGCGGAGGTGAAGCCAATTCCAATGACGACATAGATGGAAAAATCAGCTGCGGAGCCATAATGGAAGGCAACGACTCATTCAAGGGCCTAGATGTGGTTGGAGACTTGCAAGGTTGGGCCTCAATAAGACGATGGCCTTCCACCGGGGACTTAGACAGAGAGACATGGCCAAAGTCCAATGGATAATTACAAGAATCGAGTATAGGGAAGCCAACATGGATTACATTCATTGGAGGAAAAATTAAAGGATGGGATGACAATGATGCAGAAGAATTAACTTGCATGGGGGCAGGATAAAGAGATGAAAGCTTACCCGAGAGATTCTACTTCGACTAATGTTTGAGCCGAGAACCAGAGTTGTAGTGGAGCGGTTGAGCCTTATTGAAGTTCATCTGCCTTCGCCCAAGATGGAATTTGCAAATTAGGTGGCCCATATGGTGAGATAGGAGGCACTAGAATGGGAGCCCCCAGTAGTCAACCCTATGATGATGCCTCCGTTGTTCCTACTAGAGATCGACATTACCTGAAAGACCCCCATAATAGCTAATCTCCACCAAGATCCATGCAATCCGCTTATCCTTTGTGCCCAAAATCCCTAGTTCGATGTGTTGAAGATGACCAATTGTGTTTCATATAGCCTCCAATGCCTTCATTGTCCAGAATTCTAATGGGAGCCCTAGGAGCTTGACCCAAAACATTATATTCTTCGGGGTCTCCATAATCGGGTTAAAACCCAGATACCATGGGTGGAGCTGCAAGAAGCTGCATCGGCAGACCCATGTGCGGTTGAGGATGTTCACACAGTCATATTCATGCACAAGGTGGATGCAAAATCATGAATTCATCATCTGACTAACTTTTGGTGCATATCCGAGCAAAGGTCCCCATGAATTCTTGACCCAAGCTGTCATATACTTTTCCTGCATTTCCGAGAAGATCCATCACCTAACTAAGGCTATATTTTGGAGGCTAGTGACTCTGCCCCATAGGTCATCATGGTCGAAATTCACAAGTTTTATGTCAGCTGCATGCTTGAAAATTATATTTCTAGAGTATCCACAACTGTTATTTGTGAGATGATAGCCCAAAATAATTGACTTGTGACTACTAGAGATTCGTTTGAATCCCTGACCTGTGAAATCATTCGGGCTTTCAGATGGTAAAGTCAAATAAGATAGCTCAAATACCGAGTCTGCAGCTCAAGCCCATTCTGCTTCCAACATGGCCACAATAAGATCTTCATGATTCAATGTATCGGATGCAAGGATGTCCACACTATCACCCATCGCGAACCCCATTGCAGCTGTTATGATAGGGGGTTGACAAGAGAATAAATAAACCAACCAAACCCAAGATTCAGATCGTGCAAGTGTGAATGGCCAAATATATACTTTGTTGTGATACAACTAGGATGTAGTGAATGTCCATAAAGGGGAGCCGTCATCCAAGGAATGTGTCAGCTGGGGCAGAGTGAGTTCCAGATAGAAAGAGCCTCGAGAATTTTCTGATAGATCGAATGAAAGCCTGAATTGACATGAGACAAAATCCCGAGAAGCATGAAATGGCAGAGGGGTAGTGTTATTTTCAGTTGATCTTGGTTGAAATAAAGAAGGTGGCAGAGGTAGGTTGATTTGAAATATTGGCGGGTCTAGGGAAATTCGGGGGGTCGTCAAAAACTAGGGTGGTGGCCAGAATTCCTGGAGGAAATTGCAGATGGAGGACAGGAGAGAGAAAATGGAGATCAAATATGGAAATGACATTAGTAATAGCAGCCACCATAGTGCCACCAGCGGAAGAAAAACTGGAAGCTGAAGTCCTTATTCGTCTGATACATGATGAATGAATCCACCCATTTATGCCATAGAGAAGTTAACCGAATTGGTTCGGTGAGTGGGAGGAGTCAAAGTCTTTTGCAAATTCATGGGATGCCAATTTGTCTCCTCTTTTTTGCATGAGGACGAGGATTATGATTTGTAAAATGGGTTTGAATTATCGAATGCAGGATGAGAATTGTAGTCATGAGCAGGATCGATATCTGGATAATCACTGTTATGTGTTCAGGGAACATGGTTTTTTTCGGCCCCAAGGATGGAATTTGACGGCCATTTTTCCCGTCATAGAGAATTTTGTACATATTTGATGGCTGGAATTTGTGAATACCCATTTTCCTCAACGTGCTAGGAGGGATCGAAAATGTAATTTTGACGTTTAATTTTTTTTCAGAAACGTGCTTACACCTTTTATTTTCCATTTACGAGAGTATTTTTTCAAATTGACTCCTCCCCAAGGCTGTAGTCAAACTGTAAGTAAAAATTACTTTGTTGAATCACTAAAAATTAATATTTTAATAACGAAATCACCACAGATCATTATTAATATTTTAAAATTAGAATTAATCTTGTTTTTCTACTACCTATTACTGAAATTTCACGAAACCTTCCTTTTACCTATTACAAAAAGTTCACGAAAACTTCCTTTAACAGAAGACACCAAAAAGTAATAAAGCTAGCTACCGGACGAACTTCCAAGGTCTTGATTCTTGAAGCAGTGCAGAAGTACCACACTGGCACAGTGACTCTCAAGGCATATTCAGACTTACGAGGCATATTCAGACTTAAGTGACATGTCCAATTCAAGATTGGCTCCAAGGCAACCCTCTCAAGACTGGCTTAGAGGAAACTAGGTTAGGCATTGATTTTTTTTAATGTGAGTTTGAGTTGTTGGGAGCTTTTAATTTCATAAGATAGGTTCCAAGTTTTAGCTGTAATTTATTTCTATGAAATTAGAGTTCCAAATTAACACGCCTATTCCATAAGCAATATAATATATTATTTGTAAGCATATTTATTAAAAAAATTCAATCTTATTTTGGTGTGAATGATGATAATTTACATATTAATTGTTTTTTCCAAGTGTATTTGTATTATGTCTTGATTTTTTTTCTTTTTGCATTCACATGGTATTCAACTGTGGCATTGTCATCACTCCTGGCTACTGGATTTATTTGAGTTGGTAAAGTGGGAAGGAGATTGAGAAATTGGTAATGATGGCAAAGCAAACAATTGGAATGAGTGGAATGTTTCTTAGTCATCTTTAGCGTTAAATTAAGGTGCATTGTACTTTGTAATCTGGGAAGGATAAGATATAGTGGTGTTTCAGTTCCCTGAAAAAACAAAAGAAAGAAAATTATTTCTATTATTAACTTAGCTATTACATTTAGGAATCAAAAAGTTTAATATTTTATTAACTTAGATGTTACATTTAGGAATCAAATGTTTAATATTTTATTAACTTAGATGTTACATTTAGGAATCAAAACGTTTAATATTTTATTAACGTGCTTGAAATTATTCATCTTATCAATTAGGCTTGTCGTATTCACCCACATTAGAATTTTCTACTATTGTATTTATCCTTGATACTTTCAAGCATAATCGAGTAGATTGTAATATGTATTATTAGATTTTCTTGTTTAGCCTATTGTAAAGCGGACATTTCTTTATTGTGCAAATGAATCGCATCAGCAAAAAATTCTCCGAGTGGTTAATGTGAGCAGAGGTGACATGCAGAAATTCCTTACTGTGAACTGCTTATATTGACATCATATTGGAAGTTCACTTTCCACAATATAAAATGAATTTATCTTATTTCTTGTCCATTCTTTCATCAATATTCAGACTAGAAGCTGATGGAGTGGTTCACTGGTGGAGGTGGAAGCTTGAAAGGACACTCACTAGGGTTAATTTTCTAGAGTCATATGACTAAGAGCGTAGTCTAAAAATTTGAATTTTTTTTTTTTTATTATTATTATGAGAATATCACGAATGAAGGGTAAAATTTTAAACATAATTTTTTTTGACGGGAAGTATAATGACTCAAAACGTCAAAAAAATATTGTGTGATGGGTAAAGAGAAATCCAAATTCCAACCCTGATCGGCCCATGTTACCCCCCATTCATCCAGAGATGCATGCAAGGATAGAAACCACGACAATATTAAGAAAAACAAGAGGATGGTGGCCTTAGATAATCCTAGGAAGACCAGAGTACTTCCCCTAACGACTTCAAGATTGACTTATAACCATTACAAGACCGAATATAAAGCAGAAGTTGCATAAGAGAAAATTCAGTATGAATGGTTCCTGGAGACTAACCAACCTACAAAGTACTTGACAGGACCCTCTTTTTTCGGAGATGCATGCAAGGATAGAACCCACGACAATATTAAGCAAAAAAAGAGGAGGGTGTCCGTAGATAACCCTAGGGAGACCACAGTACTTTGCCCAATGACTTCAAGATTGACTTATAACCATTACAAGCCCGACTATAAAGTAGAAGTGACATAAGAGAAAATTCAATATGTATGGCTCTTGGAGGCTGACCAACCTACAAAACTACCTGACAAGACCCTTTTTTTCAGAGACAAAATATACTAACCTTAATCTCAAGCTTGATGATAGCGGTAAACCCATACGTCGATTCCATTTTTCCTTGTCCCTGTCATATACAACCTCTGTATCCAGTGAAAGCTAGACTCTTCAACTCCATACTTTCTCTTCTTTGAGTTCTCTTCTCAAGTATCTAAGCGGATTCTAGACTTCGACAACGATATGGTGATTTCGGAAGAAGCTGAACCCTAGGAGGCTCAACAAGGAAAAGAGGAGAAATTGATTGTACAGTGTTTACCCACCAAACTTGTTATTTCAATGAATTCCCATTGGATTTTAAACAAATTATATAGGAAAAATAAAACGAAAACTTTTCAAAAAGTCGCATTAAAGACAACTCGCTATTCTTCGTCTAGTTAATCTAAATTCACATAAAACCTCACTTTTTAGGTGCTTCTTTGTCCCCCAAAACTTATTAATTCCAGATAATATGACAAAATATGCCCTTCACATCCTACAATATGTACAATTTTATATTCGTAGGGAGTTGGCCCTTCATACTAATTCTTATTTACCCATGTGAGTTTCATGAAGCTTTCTTTGCAACATAATTTCATGTTCCAAATCAATTTTTACCTTTGGCTATGTCTTCAACTTCCAGCAACACTGCCAATTCTTCCACCCCCTCATAGAGCATTCAAGGTTCCAAAACTTTAAATTATCTACATTTATAAAAAAATAAATTCTCATGTATGGTTGCAAGTCTAGTTGCAAAAAAAATTCTCCCACCTACTACACAATTTCAAAGGGACCATACTTGGTTTTGGATTCCTCCTAAAGCCTTATATCTATTTCTCATTGACATGTAACCACATCATATCCCACATGAAATTAATGATATACCTTATGTTGATCATGCGTCTATGTATATATTTATTTTGCTTTCTACAACTTCTCTTTTTCTTGCTCGTGTATTAGTTAAAATATTTTGATGAACCTCATGGAATAGTTTTTATTATCAGTCATTCCATTGACCTCTATACAATATTTTGAGAAAATGAAATTTCAAAGGGAAATAGAGGAAAATTCCAAAAAACTTCTCACATGGAAATTTATTTGCAAAATTATGAATTGCATAGCTATAACAATTTAAAATAAGGTTGACTATCAACCCAAGTCTTAGGTTTCCTTCTATGAAACCTTTTTAGCAAATGAACCATAGTCATGTTTACCACTTTCATATGTCCATAAAAAAAGGATGAAATTGTGTGCTCCTTTCCTCTTAGGTATCCATCATACCCCATAACCTTCTTCAAAATGAATTAGCAATAAACTATGTCTATTAAAAATAATGGATCTGGGCAAATCCAAAATGCACCCATATCTTGTAGAAAATTAACTTAGTTAATTCTTCTATAATTTCAATTTTCTTGCATGGAATCAATTATATGATCTTATTGAATCTTCCAACTGCTATAAATAGGTAATCATTCCCATGCCTTGTCATTAGTTAGCCTATAAATAATCCATTCAAATGCTTTCTCATGGTTGACCCAATATAGTGAAATGAATATATAATCCCAATTTCCAAGAATTTTCATTGTGATGATCATCCTTCTTACAATGTTTATAATGTGAGTTTTTCCTTTGCATGAAAATATTGGGAAGAAAAAAGAGATTCTTGTATGTCTCCCTTTTCCTTCCTAAGTCTCTTTGCAACACGATCCTCTTCCATACACTACTAGCCATGAAATGAGAAGGCACTCACAACCCATTAAAATTTTCAACCCTTTGAATAATCAATTCACCATAGAAGCTTCCATATAATCAAGATAACAAAGATTTGGTTTTCCATAGAGGCTTGCAATGATTTAATTGCATGCATCCATGGAATTAATAAAAGATGATGGAATAACTAAGGATATGACAATGGGAATTTATTACATCCATGCTCATAGTCATAAGTAAGCACATGAAACACACAACATGCACAATGCATGAACATTAACTTTTAACCAAAATTGGTCCATGAAATTGGTTGTGTATAAGACATTTTTTACCCAACTAGGCATTTGGTGCATATGCCACCCCATATCCTATAATAACACCAATGTAAATGAACCAAGTTATAATTTTATCATTAAATCAACCCAACCCCAACTCAATTCCTCCAATGACTTAGCCAATATTCTCACTACAAAGTAGTCCAAACATCTTATCCAACCATAAATTAGCCATGACACTCTCTTCGACTACCCTACACAATAAAAGAGACAATCTCTCATTTCTTTTCTCAATTGTCCATTAAGAAAAATCCTAAGAGGATTTTTAAAAAATGTCCACAACTATATTAAAAAAGCGAGCCACACATTATTGATCCCCTTCATCAAACAACACTTGCATTCCACTCCTCTAAGTTCATTAAATTTTTAAAATATATGATTATGTTGTTGAAGGACAACTCATCTTCCTTGATTATGGACCCCTTACACTCCACTAACTTTGATGACTACGTAAATTATGTTTTTCAAAAGCAAGGGTGTACTACTACTACTACTCCACATTAGGGGCACTACTAATCATGGTAATCAAACACCATTTGCACTGCACGCTCTCCCATGTTAATAATTTTATACTTCAAAGGAACTTCAAAATTAGGAATATTTTGCGCAAGGAGTTTTAAAAATGTTAATAAAAGGCCAAGTATGCACCTAACCATCGTAATAAGTGTCTTTCACGTAATAATAGTAATTCAATTTTAAGGTCACGACCAAGTTAAATACTAAATTGGTGTATGAAGTTTTTTTGTTTGTGAGATAAGGAACGCATTTTCACGATGTGATTTGATTGCTTAATTCTACAAAAGCATACATACTTAACCACTCTCTAATTTGAACTTGTAGCCTTTTAAGAAAAAAATTCATGCTCTTAATCATTAAACTCACTCAAATTGTAATAAATATCATATACATGTATAGCTCACATAGGACCAATAATTTAATAGCTAACGAATATTATTTATTTATTGAAACTTATGTTAAAACAAAATATTATCATATTGCACCTTCATAAACTTTTCTTTCAAGATTATTCAATTTTTATGAAAAATGTCATTTATAAAAAAAATAAAAAAATTAATGTATGTTTATTTATTAATTGTGCATGAATATATGTACACAGGCTTTAATCTTATCATATTATAAATTCAACCTTTTATTATAGAGTAGTCTAATGAGGCCATAATTTTGCCCATAAAATAGTGGAAATTCAGGCAAGATTTTGAACAAAATCAAACAGAAATTTTAGAAAGTCTAGGTTAAAACTGTCAAGATTCAGGAGTTTGGGTGCCCCAAGGGTTTTTTATGGTGTTGAATCCATTTTCACCATAAAAAACAATTTAAACACTTTAGTAGTTGGATTTTTTGAAAGAAAAAAAAAATCAGATTCAAGTGAAAAATAGTTTTGAGCAAAATTGTGGCCTCGATAGACAACACTTAAAATTGAAAATAAATAATGGATAATGAACTAATGTTATTAGAACTGGGTATTCGGCATCGAAATTGGGAACTAGAAAAAAATGGACCCAAAAATAGGTTGACAAAAAATAGATAAATATTCAAATTTTGGAAAAAAAAATATAAGTATTCATGTGCATCCATATGAATCCAAACCATTATACAAAAATATGTAAGTTTTTCTCGTATATATAACAAAGATGCATATGACCAAAATAACACAGAGTGCAATGCATCTTTTAACAAAAAATACCTTAGCAAACAAGCTCTATATGACCTTTATAGTCCAAAAAAATTCATGTTACAAAAATACCTACATATATTCAGAATCATTCTCTATATTGGGATTCTCATTATCAATATCACTTTCTAACTATTAAAATAAGATAGAAAAAACTTAACATGTCAAATCAAGATTTTGTTTGAGCGATAGGTACAATTTTACTAGGTTCGTGACAAAGGAATTCAACAATCAATACCACCAACATCAAGGTACACAGAAAGCTTAGTGCACTTGATAAATGCTAGTTCCATGCCCTCATACATAATAAACGACAATGAGAATGTTGTAATCCCCTTAATTCTCAAGTCTTGAAAATTGTTAAGTCACTTGGATTTTGAGTGGGATCTAATATTTTACTTTCTCCATATAAAATCCAATGAAATTAGAACCACTCTAAAAAATCTTGAAAAAATAATGATTAAAATTTGAGTAAAAGGATAAAAATGCCACTTAAATAAAAGATAAAAGAAGAATTGTAAAAATAAAAAATAAAGAAAAATGCCACTTAAATTAAAGATAAAAAAGAATAAATAAATAATAAAAAATAAAGAAAAATATTACTTTTACTTTCAAAATTTTCATTAATTACATAATAGATCACTAGGTTTAAATATTAGACTTGCTAAAAATTTATATTATTGTTTTTAGAAAAAAATAAAAATAAATAAATAAATGACATCAAACGCTTTTTGAAGAGATACCAAAATACACCCATTTTGAGAAAACTCATCCACCATATCAGGAAAACATTTCCTTTGTGTCAAAAATGTGAAGCAATATTTCCTCAAATATACCATCCTAAGAGTGTAGAAAACATGGAAATATACCCCACCCAAAAAGGAAAAAAGTGGGTCCATTAAACACTAATTTACTTCAGTCTCTGTTGAGCTTGATAAATTTAAGACTTCAAAGAGTGAGCACTACGCTTCACCTTAATCAAATACCCCAACACTCCACTCTTTCCCGAGCTTAATAAATTTATACTTCAAAAGTTCCTTTTGCGAAACTTTAAGTAGGGGAATTTATGTTAGACAGGTTTTAAAGATATCATTACTTTCAGAAAAATACACTTTAAAAACGAAATTTTCTCGGGTGGCCACCAAATTTGTACACGTAAGCAGATTTATATGATGTGCATGCATGTCTCGTGAGGCTTCATAATTTGATGACATTCTAAATTTTTGTTGCCTTGTGTTTGTCAAACCAACGTATCATCATATTCCTTGTACGGGCACCTTTACTTTTGAGGCCACCTTAACAAATCATTTGAATTTTTTTGTGTTTTAATGATTTTTATGAACATGTTATCGTGTCATTTCAATTCCCATCTTTATCACATTCAAAAGGGACTTAGCATCTTATCCACACTGAAAGGTAAAGAAAATGGGAGAGAACAATGATATTATTTATTTTAATTAAATTGAATTTAAATTAGAATTAGTTTTACTATCGTTTGAAAAAAAGGGTTTGAAAAAAAGGATTTTAGGATTGTGTGATGTTGGATGTTAAAATAATTTGTTCATTTACATGATGTTATTACTAGGATTGTGTGAGGCTTAATTGATTCTGATGTCTTGTAGGATAATTTTTATCTCCATAAATGTCTCTCACCTTTAAACCTTTTCCATAGGGACTAAACCCCAAACAAACCAATTTAGTAATTTATCTTAAGCTTAAATCTTGGATTTAGACAACATAGAGAACAAAATAATGAGCGTAGAATTTTCTACGAGTGTGGGATTTGTTGTGAATAAGGACATTTGATCAATAAATGGGAAAGTAACAACCCAACTTGTAATTGGCTTATGCATGCCATGTAAATATTTTTATTTTTACATTTGAATTTTAAAAATTTAAATGGGTTGAGTAGGGACTCAAATTCCAAGGGATTGACGGAGGTCAATTTCTTGGGAAGTTCATCTTACTTGTTGAAGGAAGAAATTGGACTGTTGGTACAACCATTGAAGGTTGGTTGTTGAGTTTTTAAATGAAATGGTGTTATGCTTTTAATGGAACTGGTGTTGTAAATTTATAATCTACAAGCAAGGGATGCAACCCATACTTGTTTGAGAACTACACAAGACAAAAAAAAAAGGAAAACAAATAGGCACCATGTTGTTTTGGGTCTGCGCAGACACTTGTAGAGGACGAAATTTAATGCACAACAACTATGTGTGTTGTTGGAAAAGGGCATGGTTGAAAGCTGAAGGTCAATGTGTGTGAAAAATGGAATACACGGGAATTGGGAGAAACGGAGAATGGTTAGGTGGAGAGTTGCAGTCTTGAACGCAGTTGTCCTCCTCCAACACAATCCAAGATAAGTTTTTCTTATTTATAACCTTGTACAAATTCCAAATTAATTATGAATGAATGATTTGTTGAATGATTGCATGAACAATATTTGCTTACTTGTGTTCATATGCTAAATTTTTGGTTATAATTCATAAAGAATGTACATGGTGTGAATAAATGTTTTCATGTGATTGTTGATCTTGATCCAATACCCTGTTGCAGGGATTTAATTAACTATTATAGTGTTGAAGTTGCATTAGTGGAGTGATTGCAAAATAGTGTTAATGAACATTATGGAATGATCTAATATCTTGTTGATTGTATGTTGAATGGTTGACAAGATTTAACATGGTTGTTAGTGTGCTTATTGGTCTTTCATGACTCAAGAGAAGGAGGGTTGTTTCCATCCCTTGTGTTTGCATTCTTTAATTGCATAGATACATGCATGAGGGGTTGAATCCTTATTCATTTGTTTGTTGAGATGGTAAGTTTGATTCAGCTAAGGAAATAAGGTTTACTACTTTGTTAATGAGTTGTTCTAGTTCTTTGTGTTCTTAGAAAATAATTGCACGTTGAAGTGGTTTTGTCTTGGTGTCATTGCTTGAGGGAATGTTTACCAAGTTGTTCCTAAGATTTTCTCTAGAATTCATTAGCCATCGAGTGTTGATATCGACACTTGAAAACACCTGAGAAATTCTATAAAAATCATGAAGAATTTGCGTTCTTGGAACGTTGTGAACATTGTAAAATCAATGAAATTTAAATTTTTGGACCCCACAGGTCAGAGGTCGGGAGGCTGTCTAGGAGGGTCAGACCTCAGTGAGCCTTTGCCTCGACCTACAATGGGTTGACTGAGAATTTGGTAGAGGCTGGGAATTTGGGTAGATTCAGGAGGCTAGGCGGGTTGGGGGTCGGACTAACCCCAACCCAACATGTTACCACACTAGGAGGAGTAAGCTGACCCCGACCTAGGTCGAAGGTCGGGGCTCAGGCCCAACATTCAAAATGAAAAATGGGTGCTAGTGGAAATGGGACCAACCTCTGACTGGGTTGATTTATCTTCCTACCACATGGCCTTATCCACGATGGAAACAGTGACATGTCAACTGCCACATGGGCCATTGGGTGGTTGCCACATGGAGGTCTAAATAATGTGGCAGGCTTTGAAAGTTCATATCTTCATAGGGCCATAACTTTTGAATTCTGATTCAAATTTCAGTAAAATTTATATTGTTGGAATTTTCTCAAAGAGATGGATGCAACGATGTTGTCTAATTGAAGTTTTAAGGAAAAAAAAAGGGGGTCTTGTTCCCATAACTATACCTTGGGAGATGGATATGCATAGTGACTTCCTCCTTTTAACTCGGGTTGGATTATGGATTTAGGTGGGGGTGTCACATGAGAAAGTTAACAACAGAGTTCCTGTAGGGGATTTCAAGATGATTTTTAGAAAAATAGCTAAACTAATGTTTAGGTGTTAAAAATAGGTTTGGATCTAATTGATTACTTGCATCAATCTATATGTATTACATTGTGATTCCACATGTAGCATAATAGTGACGATTGATAAGATTTTATTGTTGATTGATGAACTAACCACTTGTGTTGGAAGATATATATATATATATATATATATATATATATACATATATATATATATATATATACATATATACATATATATACATATATACATATATATATATATATATATATATATATATATATATATATATATATATATATATATATATATATATATATATATATATATATATATATATATATATATATATATATATATATATATATATACATATATATATATATATATATATATATATATATATATATATATATATATATATATATTTGGTGAATGTGCATGCAGATAGGATAATGCTTGTGGCTTGATTTTGACTAATATTGATGTGATAACAACGATTGTTTTGTGACAGCTAGGTTATTATGACAAACCCATGGAAGCAATTCCATGGTCATCATTATGTTTATTTGATTATGTTATTACGTGTCTAACAGTTGTTTGTGAATGAAAAAACATCACAAGCAACAAAGGGTAGTAGAGAATTAAAGGATGGAAACCAGAATGGTTCACTACCACTCTGAAAGTTACAACATGGATATGAAGAGGCAAGGATGGATGAGGAAGAAATATCAATGGGAAATAGGGGAGGAGCCAACTCTCCTGATTGGAAGGATACTTTGGGAACCTTGAAGGCCAAGATCAAAAGCTTCAACGCAGATAATGAAATATTGGTGAAGGCCCAAGAGAGGCAACCTAAGGTGAATGCAGTTATACTGCAAATCCTCTCAGAATTACAGAGACAAAAAAAACATGAATTGGGGGCTAGCTAGAGGGACAAATTAAGTCCCTTGGAATAAAAAGAGAAGAAAAATGGGGTAGATGGTATCAGTTCCAAGAAGAGGCACAGAAAGGAAAGTGAAGACACTGTGAAGAGAAATGCACCATTAACCACCCCAAAAAGAAGAACCAACACTCATAGGAATCATTCTCGTATACATTCTAGTTCTTCTTCCACGGGGCATCATTCTCATTATCATCATCCTCACTACCATCATTCTCATGATCATCACCATCTGAGGAAGGGGGAAAGAGGAAATGTGCCTGAAGAATTCAATAAAGGAAAACCACCTACATTTGATGGGGAGATGAAGAAATATGAAGATGCAGAAGCTTGGTTTCTTGGGATGGAGAAGCTCTTTAGAATTCATGACTATTGTGAGAACATGAAGGAAAATACATCTACCTACAATCTGAAAGGAAGAGCAAGCATATGATGGGAAGAATTGAAGAATGTCAAGGGAATATTAGAAGAAGGATTAACTTGGAGTGAGTTTGAAAAGCTCTTTAGAGAGAAATATTTATCGGACAATAAGGAAAAGGATTTTTATGAGTTGAAGATGGCATAGTTTTCAGATGAAGAGTATATTACTATGTTTCTTGAGTTGTTGATATATGTGCCAGATCTCAAGGATGAGAAGGAAAATATTCAATGATTTATAAATGGGTTTCCCATGTCATTTAGAGACTAGATCGAGTTTTATGAGCCTCAAATGTTGGATAATGTTATGTAGAAATTAAAGACCATTTATTAGCAAGAAAAAAAATAGGCCCAATTTCGAAGGCAATTGGAATTCAAAGATCAACGAGAAAGATAAGAAGAAATGGCCCAAAAAGGTTATTGATAAAAAGGAAAATGCAATCTCAGCTCATGAAGACGAACTTGAGAAGAAAATTGGTCACGTGGATAAAGGTCATGTGCAACCACCTATAGGAGATTATCGTCAGTCTAAGGAAAAAGAGTCATTGAAGCATTGTATGTGTGGTGAGAACCACAGGAAAAGAGATTTCTCGCACTAGAAAATCATAGGACCTTGGATTCACAATGCACAGGAAGATCAAATAGGTGGTGACATAGCAAAGAGCACACCTAGAACATATGCAACAATAGGTAGACCACCAGACGTCCATCATTGAGATGGAAGGTAAGTTGTATGATCAAGTTGTTTCCATCTTAATTTATCTAGGTGTTGGGCCTCAAAATAGTCCCTATTCTCACTCCATTATTCACCAATACCTTCACATTACTTCCATATTACCTTCATGGCACCTTCATTCCACCTCCACATCATTACATTTACCTCATAATTGGGTTATAACTATGCTTTTCCAAATTTTATTAATTCTTAACATTTTTAAGTGGATTTGTGGTTAAACTTTAGAAAATAATATGCTTATACTTATACCTAAAAATTAGAATGATTTTTTTGACATGTGTAGGTACAAAAGAAGCTTCCTAGGCACCCTTATGTGGCACTCTATGTTCAAATTCGAATTTGAGGAGATCATGGACCTCATGGAGGAGATCATGGAGGATAGGGTTATGTGTCACCATTGGTTGAGAAATATGTGGGTCAAAGGAGGGAATAGTGGATTTACATTTATAAGTTTGTTATTATAGATTTTCTATAAATAGGAGTGTTATCTCCTTCATTTGTAATCTTGATTTGCAATCTTAATCTTAATATTCTTCTTCATTTTGTAATCTTAGGTTGGTAGTGAGAAGTTAGATTGGAGAATCAATGTAATGGTTGCAATTGCAATTTGCAATTGATGATAAATAAGATGGAGCTTCTTTGATCCTCTACATTTGACTTTTCTTTTGGTGTGCTTGTGAATCCTTGGAAGGATCCCCATTGCCTAGCAAGTACACTTTTATTTTAGTAAGCTTTTATTTTATGTTGTTTGTGATTTTCTTTAGATTAACTTATTAGATTCATATGTTTGGAATATTAACAAATGACCTTTCGTAAGAAAGTAATAATGTTTCCTTCAATGAATCTGATTTGTTATTTAATGTTTGATTTCATTAGTTTAAGTTTCTGATTTATATGCTTGAGATATAAATGAATAGTCTCTTGTAAGAGAGCTTTAACATTTCATGCAATCAATCAAAATTAGATTTAATTGCTTTAATCTCATTAGTTTAAATAGTTTGTTGATTAATATGATTAGAAATATTCATGAACAGTCTCCTGTAAGGGAGCCTTAATATTACTTACACTTATCACAATGTCTTTAGATTTCATTTTGATTAAATAACTAAATAGGTGTTGGAGATCCTAATGAACAACCTACTGTAAGGGAGGTTTGGCATTTCTTCACCTATCTTAGTTTATTTTGTCTCTAAGTCCATATATATTGGATGATCCTCAAAGTTTACTTACCCGGATTGATAGTAAATGAAAATCTAATTTGCATCTGCATTTTAGACCAAACACTAGGCTCTAACTACAATTATGCCAGTCCAGAGCTCGTAGAAGAGTGCCATTTTGCCAAGGAAATGCATGTAGAACCATGGTTAGTTTAGCTTGCAACAAGGACCAAAAGAAGAGTTAATTATTGGGTGAAATCATGTGTATTTGAGCTCAATGGTATGCCAACATCTGAAAATATAAAATTTCTACCATTGGGTGCGTACAACATGTTATTGGGCATGGATTGGTTGTACTAACACCACACTAAAGTGGATTTCTTTGAAAAGGAAATTGAATGCTTAGATGAGGAGGGAGAAAGAAGAGATTTGCATGGAAAGAGAAATCCTACTTCAGTAAGGTTGATCACTGTTGTGTAAGCTGAGCGCAACAAAAAAAATGGATGCATGTTGTATGCAATGAAAATTTCCATCAATGAGGAAGCTAGCAGCAATATTGAGAATGAGGAAAGTGAGATGTTGAAAAGATATCTAGTTTTGAAGCAACTTGCAGATGTATTTCCAGTAGAGGTTCCTAGATTACCTCCTTAGTGAGAGGTATATTTCTCCATTCAGTTGATATCTAAAGCAGTACCAACATCCAAGGCACCATAGAGGATTATCAATCCTAATTATCTGGTTGAGTTAAGGTTGTAGTTGAAAGAGATGTCGGACAAGGGCTACATAAGGCTAAGTGTATCTCCATGGGGAGCACCCATGTTATTTGTGAAGAAAAAGGATGGTACTCTCATATTATGTCTTGAATATAAGAAATTAAACAAGGTGATGATAAAGAACATGTATTCGTTGCCACAAATTGATGACCTCTTTGACCAGTTGTCGGGAGCAACGGTCTTCTCCAAGATCGACTTGAGGTCAGGGTATCATCAAGTGGGGATCAAGGAGGATGAAATTCATAAGACTACATTACAAAAATGATATGGGAATTATGAGTTTCTAGTGGTACCCTTTGGGCTGACTATTTCCTCAACTACATTCATGTGCTTAATGAACAATGTTTTGTGTCCTTATTTAGACAAGTTTGTCATTTTATTTGTTGATGAACTATTGGTGTACTCAAGGACTAAATAAGAGCATGAGAAGCACTTAGTTATAGTGCTACAGTTTTTGATGGAGCATAGGATTTATGCAAAGCTTAGGAATTGTGAATTCTTCCAGTCATAGATACATTACTTGGGGAACATTGTATCCAAGGTGAGGATATCAGTTGATCCAGGAAAGTTAAAGGTCGCCATGGAGTGGCCAACACCAAAAAATGTGAATGAGATCAGATCGTTCATGGGGCTGGAAATCTATTACAGGAAGTTCATCATAAAATTCTCTAAGATAATAAAGAAGTTTGAGTGGACGACGAAGTGTGCAACAATTTTTGAGCAATTGAATAAGTTGCTCACTAATGTACCAATTTTGAGGATTGCAAATCCAGACATAGACTTTGTGGTGGGTAAAAATACATATAAGGAGGGGCTCAGTGGATTCCTTATGCAAGAAGGGTAGGTAGTTTCTTATGAGTCCGGGAAATTGAATGAGAAAAATGAAAATGATGTAACTCGTGATTGGGATTTAGTTACCATCATTCATGCACTAAAGATGTGGAGGCATTACCTCCTCGACAGGATATTCATGCTCATGAAAAATCAAGGAGGACTAAAGTACATGTTTGATCAACCTAAGTTGAACTCCAAAAAAGCTAGGTGAATGGATACACTTAGTGAGTTTGATTTTGAGATCAAGTACATCAAGGGTAAGGAGAATAGGGTTGTTGGTGCACTTAGTAGAGGGATTAAATTAAACCACTTGGAAACCATAATTTCTTATGAAGAAGACCTTGTAGAGCGAGTCAAAAGTGGAGGGCAGTGTGATTAGATATATTAACAACTGAAGGAAAAGTTATAGCAAGATGGTGAGGGAGGAAAGGATGCATAGTATCATCTCACAGCTGATGGTTTGATTAGATTCAAGAATATAATCTATGTGTTGCAAAATGATGATTTGAAAAGAATCATCATGAGAGAGTTTCATTCAAAGCCATATTCCAAACACCTAGGGTACAAAAATAATCTTATGTCCATCAAGAAGTTTTATTATTGGCCTAGTTTGAAAAGGAAGTAGTTGATTTTGTTACTAAATACGTAGAGTTCCAGTAGGTGAAGGAAAAATGAAAACATCCAACAAGTTTGTTGCAACCCATTACCATTATTAAATGGAAGTGGGAGGTGATCCCCATGGATTTCATTACAAGTTTGCATATAACATTTAGGAAACATGATGCCATTATGGTGATCATTGATCAGTTGAAAAAGGTGGCTCATTTTGTAGCAGTGAAGTCCACCAACTCAGCTAGTGAGGTGGGACACATCTTTATAAAGGAGATTGTGAGGTTGCATGGAGTTCCCAAGAAGAAAATTTCAGCTAGAGATGCTAAGTTCACTTCCAAGTTTCAGAAGGAACTATTTGTAATCTTGGGTACCAAGTTAGCCTTCAATACAACTTATCATCCACAAAAAGATGGAAAAATAGAGAGGGTGAATCAAATCCTCAAGTACATGTTGAGGATGTATGTAATGCACTAACAAAAGAAGTGGGAGGAGTATCTCCACTTGTATAGTTAGCATATAATAATGGGTACCAAGGGTATTTAAATATGATCCCATTTGAGGCATTGTATGGAAGGAGTTGTAACAGTCCTATCAACTAAAGTGACCCAACGAATATTGTCCTTATTGAACCTAATATGTTAAAAGAAATGGAGTATAAAATGCAAGTCATTAGGCACAATTTAAAGGTACTACAAGACAGGTAAAAGAGTTATGTAGATCAACATATGGGGCATAGAAAGTTCTAGGTTGGGGAACATGTTTACTTCATGATTACACCCAAGAAAATATCCTCGAATATTGGGTCATGTGCCAAGTTGGAACCACGGTTTTGTGGACTTTTTGAGATACATGAGAGGATAGGGAAAGTGGCCTATAAGTTGGAATTACTTCCATCATTTAAAATCCATGATGTTTGCCATGTTTTTTTTCTTAAAAGATATGTGCAGGATTCTAATCATGTCATTGGTTGGTTTTTGCTACAGGTGGAACCAGAGGGAGAGTTCCAACCACATCCACTATGCATTCTAGACTGGAGAAGTCTCACACTCTCGAATTGAACCATAGAGGAAGTCAAAGTGTAGTGGAGGCACTTTGGGCCCGAGGAAGCCACTTGGGAAATGGATGATGCCATGAAGTCAACTTATCCATTTTTATTCATTGGTTGAGGCAAATGTATATATGTATATGTAAATACTACAAAGAGTTTTAAATATAAAGCTCCATGGAAAATATGTTGTTTGTTTTTCTTATAACATGTTTTATCTATTATATATGGATAGAGAACACCGAGGACAGTGTTCCCCCAAGGGGGAGGGGTATGTAACAGCCTAACTTGTAATTGGATTATGTATGCCATGTAAATAATTTTATTTCTACATTTTAATTTTAAAAATTTAAATGGGTTGAGTAGGGACACAGATTTCAAGGGACTCTGAGAGGTCAATTGCTTAGGAAGTTTATCTTACTTGATGAAGGAAGAAAATGGATTGTTGGGACAACCATTGAAGGCTAGCTGTTGATTTTTTTAATGAACTAGTGTTGTGCTTTTAATCAAGGAAGTCAAAGTGTAGTGGAGGAAATTTGGGCCCAGGAAGTCCCTTGGGAAATGGTTTATGCCATTAAGACAACTTATCCATTTTTGTTTGTTGGTTGAGGAAAATTTATATATGTGTGTGTGTGTGTGTAAATACTGCAAAGAGTTGTAAATATAATGCTCCATGGACAACAGGTTGTTTTTTTTCTTATTAAATTCTTACTCTATTACATATGGACAGTGAACACTGAGGGCAGTGTTCCCCTAGGGGGAGGGGTCTGTAACAACCCAACTTGTAGTTGACTTATGAATTCCATGCAAATAATTTAATTTCTACATTTGAATTTTAAAAATTTAAATGGGTTGAGAAGGGACATTGATTCCAAGGGATTGAGAGAGTTCAATTGCTTGGGAAGTTTAACTTACTTGATGAATGAAGAAAATGGATTGTAGGGAAAACCATTGAAGGTTGGTTGTTGAGTTTTTAAATGAACTAATGTTTTTCTTTTAATGGAACTTGTGTTATAAATTTATAAACTACAAGAAAGGGACACAACTGATACTTGTTTGGGAACTACAAATGACAAAAAAAGGCGGGGGGGGGGGAGTATAGGCACCATGTTTTTTGGGGTCTTCATAGACACAGGCATAAGAAAAAAAGGAATACATGTAAGAATTAGGAGAGGCATAGAATGCATGATCATGAGAAGAAGGGAGAGCGATAATTGGTAAAAAAAAATTAGGGGGCATGGGGAAAGAACGTGCACATAGAAGGGAGCACACATGAGGTTTTAAACACTTATGTAAGTGCCAAGGAGGATGAACATATATAATTCTGGTAGAATTCTCGGCACAACATTCTCATCATTACATTCAAGAAAAATGTACAATACTCTTGTACATATCAGAGAGTAGATTTTGGACTTATGCGCACAAGATAATACCAGGGAGGCTCACTAGTGAGTATTTTCCATGTTTACAATTGTATTAAAGAGTTCTCTGAGATACATTAGTGCAAAGGAATAATTATTACACCACAAGGAAGAAAAAAGGAGTGGTACTGAGATTAATAAGCAAACAATGACATTTACTGCAGTGTGGAGGACATTGACTTCTTTCACCACTCTCAGAAGAAATTCATAACTTCGATTGAGCAATATGAGCACAAATAGGATTCCTTCGAGTGAGGTTAAGTATTAAGATACCGTGGGGGGTCAAACGATGGAGATGGAGTTCTCTAGATTCCCTTGACAACATGGGGTAGAGATTTATGCCTTGGATTCTGTTGTGCTATACAATGCCCCCCATTTGTTTTCATAAATGGGGACCCTTTAGAAATAATTAGGAAATTTATTTTTATATTTAAAAAAAATAGGAAATAAAGTTTTCTGCTTTATTCCTTAGTGCGCATGGAAAAATGCATAACTTACAATAAAAAATACTTAAAATACACTAAGTCATGCGGGCTGTGAAATGCGCTAAGCCTTTTCTGAAGTTATATTTAAAAACTTGCAAACGCTTCAATCACCGTTACAATTTGTTTATCACATCGCACCTCATTTAAACGATCAAACTTATAAATCAATTCGGTATAAGTTGTGATTATGCGCACCTAATGAGCCAACAAAGTAATAAACATAAAGCTCTAAAGTCCCATAAAGCGCAACCGCTTGACTTCTTGAATGTGCACTTCGCATTTCGCATGACTTAACCAAAAGAAAATTCATTTACTGCATAAAAGTTGCGATTTGCGCAGATCTCATTTCGCAGAATTTATGGGTAACATCGTAAATGGTAAAAGTTATAAATTGCGATATGCGAATGAATGGCATTTAATTACTCAAGCATGCGAAATGAATTATGTCATATCAAACCAAAATCCGAGATCCAATGTCTTAAATTGATTGATAGCGATTTCATGTAAAGGTGTAAGAGATTTGATTTGAAATTATTATCAATGATTAATAACATTTAATAGAAATAAAGGTTTTAATAGATTCATATCTATTTTTTCATGTTTGAAATAATCTAACGATGGATTTGTCTTTCTGTTCCATGTATTTTTAATGTTTACTCTCTTTACCTTAAATCAAGAAACCAACTAACAGAATGAAGAAAATAGAGACGAACAAGAAAGGCAAAGAGATTGCTCAAACGTCGTCTACTGAGGACTCAAACATGTCTCCCCTATTTTCAGATACCACATGCAACAATGAATGCAGCAGTTTTTCATGGGAAGCGATGTATCAGTTTTTTGAAAATGAAAAGCCAATAGTAATAGACAAAGTTGCTTCAGTAGACTTATTTGTTTCTTTAGACTGAACTGATTTGACATCGCATGTTCATTCATCCATAGGATAGCCGCAAGGCCAAAAATTATCCCTTACACTGACATGGTTAAGTGGGCAATTAACCACTTAAACATAGAAGGTAGGACTTTCAAAGATTCAAAAGGAGAGAATATTGGGTCATTCAGGGAAGAAGATTTACAAGCAATGTACCATCTACCCTCCCCGTAACATAAATATGACAAGGCTTTTTTGCAAAGCTTTAGAGGAAAGCACCCAGACCTCATGAAAGTCAAAAAGGAATGGAAGGAAGACCAAGGCAAAATGAAGCGAGATAAACTTGGTACGTACCCAATTTCCTACATTCCTTCCCCTTACTATTATGCTTTCAGTATGTTGTGTAGATTGTTTTCGAAACCTGATACCACTAGGTTTTCAGTAGATTGGGTCCCATTAATTGACGCAATCTTCAATTCTTTAATTATGAATTGGGCAAATATCCTATCTGATAAAATTCCCTTTTGCGGCAACCTGTGCTTGAGATGATCTTCTATCAGCTGACTTGAATTGAAACCCTTGATCCTATTGCAGCCCAAAAGGATGTGTTGACCATTACCAAAGCATCATGCTAGTCTCTTGGTGAAGAGTGCCATCACCTTTTGAAATCCTTGCCAGATGTAAGACCCTCTTCTACAGGGAAGAAGGGTGTTTCTATAAATCTGCATTAGAGGTCGTCCATCTAAACATTTCTGCTTGATGAAAGCAGTCTAGAAACCTGATCTAGAAAGCACTCTCCATATGGATTTTAACAATAGGTCATGCGAGAAGGAGTGCACGTCCAATAAGCCCAAGCCCCCGAACTACTTGCGGATAGAAATTTCATCCAGTTTACAGAGATGTATTTTGATGATATTCTTAGCCCCGAACTAGAGAAAATGTGAAATAGTCTCTTTGATGAGGGAGATAATTCAAATGGGGAGGTGAAAAATATGAGCCCAAAACATGGCTAATTGCTGGAGCACAACCTGGACAAGTATATACTGACGTCCTAATGATAACCATCGATGTGTCCATCTTTGAATCCTTCTGTCAAACTTGTCAACGAGCCATAACCAATCCTTTGATTTATAACCATATGACTTCAGCCTAAACCCGAGATAGGACAATCCCTCTGATATGTGATTTAGTTGTTCTATAAATAAGTCTGCTATGAAATCAATCTCCCTTCTATCCCCATTTTCAAATAAAAGGAGTGATTTACAACCATTGATGTGCAACCCTGAAGCCGCCCCAAAACGAAGGAAAATATAATGTAGATAGATCCATTGAGTTCTTAATAACCTACCAAAAACAAGAAGGTCATCCAAAAATAATGAGTGTGTAATATATACTGAATGAGAGAAGGAGATGCCATCAAAAGAACCCCTCCGATGAACCTCCTTGAGAAGATTGTTGAAACCATCCATTACTAAAATGAAAATTAGAGGGGATAGAGCACACCCCTCGTGGAGACCATGACCAGCCATAAAAAAAATCTAAGGTGAGTCCATTAATAATTATAGAATATCTAACAAAAGAGATGCAAGCCATGATCCATCAGATGTTAGGAAGAGAGATGTCAATCTTCAGAAGGATCAGTCCCTGATATGCGACCAGTCCACACAAGCATAGGCTTTGAATAAATCCACTTTCATGATGAGATTTTCCAATTTCCTGGTGTGAATTGAATGTAAAACTTCTCATTCCTTTGCTATCGCATCATGGATGGAGTGTCTCGAGAGAAAAACAAAATTTTCACTGGTGATGTGCTTTGAAAGAACCCCTTTTATTTGCATGGCAATGATTTTCGATGTTATTTTATAAATGACATTGAAGAGTGCAATGGGCCTAAAATCCTTGAAATTCCTAGGGCTTGTGGATTTAGGGATAAGCACGAGAAAATTTGAATTGATGTCATTTGGGATGAACCCCCTCAACCTGGATCGCTCCACCACATCAAGAATTTAATCCCCCATCAACTCATAAAAGTGAATATAGAACTCTTTCGGCCATCCATCCGGGTTGGGACTCTTATCTCGAGCAAAGGATTTTAGCACCCCAAGTATCTCTTATTTTGTGACCACATGTGCCACCACTCCTCATTTGCAGGAATATCGAACATCAGAGCACAGTACTCCAAAGCCCACCTTTGGCTTGCATGATCGATCCCATCCATTGACTTGTAAAACTCAGAATAGTATAAGAGAGCCTCCCTTTGGATGTCTTGTGTTGAGTACACAAATTTTCCATCTAATGAGTCAATGTGTCATATGGCATTCCTTTTTTTTCTGTAGTTTTCACAGTGGTGGAAGTATATAGTGTTGAGATCACCCACACTTAGCCATGTTGCTCTACTTTTTAGTTTCCAAGTAACCTCATGTAATCTCAAGATTTATGTTTTGTGCTTCTCCAGAGTCTCCAGGTATGAAATGTTTGAGGATCCTGGGGGACATTCTCCATTAACATGTAGATCTGAGCCACCTTTATTGATATGTTTCGGAGCTCAGTATTCAACTCCGCCTTCTTATTACGTTCCCAGGAGCATGTTTTTCGCTTCAATAAGCGAAGCTTATTTGAGAGGCATCCCAAAAATTTACCTCCTGAGCGCTTTCCCCCTATTTCCAAAATTTTTTGGCCAGCAACTAAATTTCGGGATCCTGCAGCCATATCCTGTTGAAATTAAAGGGGATACCCTTTCTTAAAGGCTCCTCTCTCCATGTGAAGCATATGGAAAAATGATTTGATAACGATGTTGAGGCAACCGTTGACCTCAAATTTCCAATAATTTCACATACACTCTCGTGAGCTAGGAACCTATCAAGCCTTTTTCCAATGAAATTGGTCCTTGCACAACGGTTTGTCTAGGTCAGAGCCAGAGGGACAGGACAAATTTCCATAATATGGTGAGCTGAGAGAATCCGGTAAATGCGAGCTGCTAGAGCGATGACACCATACTTCACCAGCTGTCAAGGTGGAGTTAAAATCCCCCATAATAATTAGATTGTTGATGCTCAGGATGGCCGATGTGTCAATTCGGGACCAGAATGTGGTTCTGAGGCAGCTTGGGGCATACATATTAATTATGTGGATAGCTTCAGGGTATCCTCTGATCTCGCTTGAGAGGATAATTCCTCCAAAAAAACTGTAAGCATGGAGGTTGGACATGGTTTGGTTCCACATGGCAATCATTCCACTGGATTTTCCAATCGATTCAATGCCAACGACATGCCAGTCTGGTCGAATGGAAAGAAAGAGATGAATGGCTTTTGACAAAGAACACAAGGTTTCCTGGAAAAATTCTATGTTGGGATAGGTTTCAGTAAATAGTTCTTTCAGGCGAAGGTACTTCAGATGGTCACCCCGCCCCTCAATGTTAAGAGATAAGATGCAGTTCATTTGTTACCATGATCGGGCTGGCATGATCTAAGTGCCCGAGGATCGGAGGTGGTTGTGATTGGGATATCCTGAAGCCCATCCAATTTTTTCAGAAACAAAGATTTGGATTTCACCCTACCCCAAAAATTTCTACTACCATTTTTGGAATTTTTTCTCACAGTGATATTGAGAGATGAGGCCGGTGAAATGGCTGAAGGGGGATCATAGCGTGGACGATCATACATTTTGAGCGTAGAAATGTCTAAATATGGGTTGCAGAGTAGAAAATATACATCGCTTCCAACAGAGTTTATGGGTGATTCGAGAGGAGTCTCGTCCGCAGGAGCCAATATGGGCAGAGGTGAAGCCAATTCCAACGGTGACATAGATGGAGAAATCGGCTGCGGAGTCATAATGGAAGGCAATGACTCATTTAAGGGCCCAGATGTGGTTGGATACTTGCAGGGTTGGGCCTCAAGAAGACGATGGCCTTCCACCGGGGACTTAGACAGAGAGACATGGCCAAAGTCTAATGGATAATTACAAGAATCGAGTATAGGGGAGCTAGCATGGATTACATTCATTGGAGGATAAATTAGAGAATGGGATGACAATGATGTAGAAGAATTAACTTGCATGGGGGTAGGATAAAGAGATGAAAGCTTACCCAAGAGATTCTACTTTGATTGATGTTTGAGCCGAGAACTGGAGTGGTAGTGGAGCGGCTGAGCCCTATTGAAGTTCTTCTGCCTACGCCCGAGATGGAATTTGAAAATTAGGTGGCCCATATGGTGACACAGGAGGAACTGGAATGGGAGCCCCCAATAGTCGACCCTATGATGGTGCCTCCGTTGTTCCTACTAGAGATCAACATTACTTGAAAGACCCCCAGAATAGCTAATCTCCATTAAGAACCATGTAATCCGCTTATCCTTTGCGCCGAAAATCCCTAGTTCGATGTGTCGAAGATGACCAATTATGTTTCCTATAGGCTCCAGTGCCTTCATTGTCCAAAATTCTAATGGGAGCCCCGAGAGCTTGACCCAAACCACTATATTCTTCGGGGTCTCCATAATCGAGTTGAAACCCAGATACCATGGGTGGAGCTGCAAGAAGCTGCGTCCGTAGACCCATGTGCGGTTGAGGACGTTCACACAGTCATATTCATGCACAGGGTGGATGCAAAATCACGAATTCATCATCTGACTAACTTTTGGCGTGTATCCGAGAAAAGGTCCCCATGAATTCTTTACCCAGGCTGTCATATCCTTGTCTTGCATTTCCGAGAAGATCCATCACCTAACTAAGGCTATATTTTGGAGGCTCGTGACTCTACCCCATAGGTCATCATGGTCAAAATTCACAACTTTTGTGTCAGCTGCAGGCTTGAAAATTATATTGCTAGAGTATCCACAACTGTTATTTGTGAGATGATAGCCCAAAAGAATTGACTTGTGACTACTAGATATTCATTTGAATCCCTAACCTGTGAATTCATTCGGGCTTTCAGATGGTAATGTCGAATAAGACAACTCAAATACCAAGTTTGCGGCTCATGCCCGTTCCGCTTCTAACGTGGAGACAATAAGATCTTCATGAGTCGATGTATTGGATGCAAGGATGTACACACCATCACCCATCGCGGGCACCATTGTAGCTGTTATGATAGGGGGTTGACAAGAGAATAAATAAACCAACCAAACCCAAGATTCAGATCGTGCAAGTGTGAATGGCCAAATATAGACTTTGTTGTGATACAACTGGGATGTAGTAAATTTCCATAAGGGGGATCCTTCATCCAAGGAATGTGTCTGTTGGGGCAGAGTGAGTTCCAGATAGAAAAAGCCTCGAGAATGTTCCGGAATGTTATCACAAAATCATACCTGATAGGCTGCCAATCAAGCTAATCTCATGTAACTATTTCAGACCAATATTTTGGCTGAGGCTTAGCCTCCTCAACCTGAGAGGGCTCTCTCAAGTGTTTATGATTTTTGATAAATATGTAGATGGCTAAATCTATATGGGATAAAAGTAGATAAATGATATAAACTGGTTTTAAATCACATTATCAAGTGTACATTGGGCTTATGGAGTCATAATAGCTTCAGTAAAACCAAAATAATCTACCGAGCATGGAAGTCAAGGCATATAAGAGTTCAAGTCAAGGAATACACATGTAGAACAGTGAAACACATAGTCAATTTGTCTATGAAGGAAGTCAGAGCATCATTGATGAATTCTGAGTAACATAAGCAAACACCACTGCAATAGAGTATTGAAAAGATGCCATCAGAACAAGAACATACAAGAACTCCTTATGAATCTTGAGTTGTCTAAGTAGAAATTCTGTATTAAGCTGAAAACAGTCACTTACAATAAACAGATTCTTTTTGCTAACAAATTTCCAACCCTTTCTATTTCGACCCCTTGGTATTTTACAGATCATTTACATCATAAGATAAGCTTATACACAACTAGTTACCTCTAATTCCTATGCTTTGACACCTATTCTAACCATAAAACATGGTATTTATTACAAACACAACTGTAAAACTAATATAGAGTCCTATTACAAATAGAACTAGAACTCTTTTGATTCTACTCAAAACAACTTTATCTAAACTTAATTACATCATTTTCTACCTATATTTCCATTATGTCGAATCCTGATGATGAGTTCCAACCTGTTATGACCATAATGCTGATGATGCTAATCTCTTGCAAATTAGGAAACTGCTCCCCTATTTTCAGGCTTAGGATTCTTTTAGTTTCTTGAGATATTCTGACCACTTCTAATCCATAACTTCGAGGCTAATTTATGTCAGGAACATGATTAGCATATGTCCCAAGTCATCCCTTCATGCCAGTTGTGTAAAACCACTTTGAACTTCTCAAAACAGTGAAAACAGACCTGTGCTACGAAAGCAACACATTTTCGTAGCGCTTTTCGTAGCGCAGTATTTTTACCCATTTTCCTTAAAAATTTAGCTTCCTTTCCTTTATGATTACTTTGATATTCACTTGAAATAGCTTCCTTAGAAATTTCAAGTCAAAATACATGGTCTTCCCTCCAAAATTTGATAAGAAAAGGGTGAAAAAGCTACTATAGCAGTTTCGTAGCGCATTTTACCCTTTTTTCACTACATGCGCTACGAAATTGTTGTGTAAGCAGTTTTAACCAGATTTTCACAAAATTTAAAACAAAAAGGTGCCACAACTTCAGAAAATCATTGGCTTCATCAAAACCATCAACTATTTGGACTAAAAACATAACCTTCATAAAATTTAATCCTCATTTTCCATTTTGAGTTTGCTTTGAATTTGTCATTTTGTACCTCTGCTCTTTAGTTCATCTTGAGATTGTTTTAATTGTAGCTCCAAATCTTCCACCTGGCCTCTTGTCTTTCTATTACTAGCTCTCAAATGGGTGTTGGTCACTCTAACAATTTTTTCTTCTTTAATGGCTGGAATTGTCCATGTAAAGAACTGCTTTGCACTGTTTGGGATATCTGACCTAGCAACTGTTTGACCTTCCAAAACAACCTTCATCCTCTTGAATTCTGTCTTTTCAATGCTGTGCTTTCTGGCCCTCTTTCTCATCATTTCCATCTCTTGTTTTTCTAGCTTCAACCTTTCTTCCAGCAGTTGACACTCTGTCATGTGTTCCTTTCCCTTTTTTAACTTGTTGGCTGCATGCTCCACTATAGGTGATGAGAGATCAACCACCTCTTCAAGGATTTTTGTTGCTTCAATAGTTACTTGGATATCTTTACTGCCTTCTTGAAGTTTCTTTTCATGCCTGGTTAAAGGTTCCCTAGCTTGAAAAACAAAAGCTGCATTATCACCTTAAAATTCCAGTTTCTTTGCTGATTTTATTTTTCTCTGTTTGGGTTCATCCACTTCAATGAAATCTTCCTGCACAATAGGTGATTCTTCTATATCAATTGCATGTAGTATATCATCCAAGTTGCCATTCATAATTGGCATGTCCTCTGTCACTGAAACAACTACTTTTCCCTTTGATGTTTTTGCTTGACTTCTTGTCTTTCTCTGAATCTCCTGCTTACTGGTCACTTGTTTTTGTTTTGTTTCTTTGACCCTTTCTACTCTCTATTTTGCAGGTGATGGGGTTTTTGAAACAAGCACTGATTCTTTCTCAATTCTATCTTCAACCTGTTTCCTTGGTTTCAACTTTACAAACCTCTTGGCTTTAGTAACCACTGGCTGACCGGATTCTGCTACTGGTGGTGAAGGATTCCCCTTAGACTTAGGGTTTCTAGCTGGGTTAGGGATTCCATTTAAAATCCACTCATAAATAAAAAGGAATACCAATCTCTATTTATTTTTTGAAGCTCATTCAAAACCAGTAACTTTATCAAATCGTGATGAAACAAAGATGTTTCACAACCATCAGATTTAGCTTGGACTTTGTTAGCCATTTTGGCAAGGCTTCTATGCAGGTAAAACGGTAAATCTAATGATATCATACCTGTGAAATGCAACAACAGTTTGAAATGATAAGTGTAAACTTTATGGTACCTGCCTTCACATGTGAAATATCTTTGAATGTTGAATAACAGCTTTGCATAATTGTCCTTGATACAACTTCTAGGTATTGCATTGTTCAGGTCCATGTCTACATATTCAGGTTTCATAAATTCCTTGCATGGCTCCATGTCGAGCCTAAAACATTTAAACCAATATTGTTGTCCCCTTGGTATCTCTGTCACAACATCTCTGATCTCAGGTGTAACTGGCATATTTATCATTCCAAATTTTGTAGTGGTTCCACTGAAATGTAAAGCAAACTCTTTGGACACCTGAGTGTGGTAACCCTGCAGCTTTTCACAAAATTTGAGACAACCAGCTTTGCTAAAAGCCTCCATTACCATTTGATCCTCCATAACATCATTTGCATTCTCAGGCTCGTATCTTAGACAATTTCCCCCTCTGTGGACTTTCTTCTCTGCTGCCATGTTTCTTGTAAAGAAAACTTGTTAGCTTCTCTAAAACCTGTAAAACATCCTCTCTTGATTTGATGAATAGCCTCGTTTGATTTGATGAACAACCTCGCTTGATACTGGTGAGAGTTGTCTTTGAATAGAACAACCACAAACTTATCCTTACTACTTCAGAGCTTGGACAACATATGTGAAGTTAAATGAAATAGAGATGACTCAATTAGGCAAAAAATTCGAATTAGAGATGTCACCTCATGACCAAATGATGTTTGATTGATATCCTATCATGACTATGATGACTGTAGGACAGGTAAGTACATCGAATCTGGTAACTAACTGACTCACCATACCCCTATCATATCATTCCCCAACTGAAACTGACAGATCTCGGCTTATTTGACACGAAGGCTAAGAAACCGCGCTTTCGTAGCACTCACAGTGTAATTTTTGCACTTTGCGCAACGAAAGTAGCAACGCTTTCCTAGCGCAAAACTCAATTTTTGAACTAACGGTGCTACGAAACTGTGGATTTGTGGCTAATTGCAGAAAATTAACCCAAAACTTACTTAGATGACCCTTGAATGAAAAATGTGAACTTTTTGACTATGGAATGGACCTATAAAGACCTTATTTTAATTATGATGATGAACACTAAACCTATAAACTATGACATACCCTTATCCATGCTAAAATGACTTTCAAAACTGTTTAGACCATGACCAAAACAAAGTTGACATACCATGTTTTTTTTTTTTTTTTGGTGATAATACGACAGATTGAATGAAAGCCTGAATTGACAGAGACGGAATCCCGAGAAGTATGAAATGGTAGAGGGGGAGTGTTATTTTCATTTGATCTTGGTCGAAATAAAGAAGGTAGAAGAGGTAGGTCAATTTGAAATATTGGCGGGTCTCGGGAAATTCGGGGGGTCGTCGGAAACTAGGGTGGTGGCCAGAATTCCTAGAGGAAATTATAGATGGAGGACAGGAGAGAGAAAATGGAGATCAAATGTGGAAACGATAGCAACAATAGCAGCCACCATAGTGCCACCAGCGGAAGAAAAAATGGACGCTGAAGTCCTTAGTTGTCTGATATATGATGAATGAATCCACCCATTTATGCCATAGAGAAGTTAACCGACACTGGTTCGGTGAGTGGGAGGAGTCAAAGTCTTTTGCAGATTCATGGGAGGCCAATTTGGTTCCTCTGTTTTGCATGAGGATGAGGATTATGATTTGTAAAATGGGTTTGAATTATCGAATGCAAGATGAGAACCGCAGTCATGAGCAGGATCGATATCTGGATAATCATTGTTGTGTGTTCAGGGAACATCGTTTTTTATCGGCCCCAAGGATGGAATTTGATGGCCATTTTGCCCATCATAGAGCATTTTGTACGTATTTGATGACTAGAATTTGTGAATACCTGTTTTCCTCAATGCTCTAGGAGGGATCAAAAATGTAATTTTGACGTTTAATTTTTTTTCAAAAACTTGCTTACACCTTTTATTTTCCATTTACGAGAGTATTTTTGCAAATTGACTCCTCCCCAAGGCTGGACTCAAACTGTAAGTAAAAATTACTTTGTTGAATCACTAAAAATTAATATTTTAATAATGAAATCACCACAGATCATTATTGATATTTTAAAATTAGAATTAATCTTGTTTTTCTGCTACCTATTACAGAAAGTTCAAAAAACCTTCCTTTTACCTATTACAGAAAGTTCACAAAACCTTCCTTTTACAGAAGACACCAAAAAAGGAATAAAGCCAACTATCGGGCGAACTTCCAATGTCTTGATTCTTGAAGCAATGCAGAAGTACCACACTAGCATAGTGACTCTCAAGGCACATTTAGACTTACGAAGCATATTCAGACTTCAGTGACACGTCCAATTCAAGATTGGCTCCAAGGCAACCATCTCAAGACTGGCTCAGAGGAAACCAGGTTAGGCATTGATTTTTTTTAATGTGAGTTTGATTTGTTGGGAGCTTTTAATTTCATAAGATAGGTTCCAAGTTTTATATGTAATTTATTTCTATGAAATTAGAGTTCCAAATTAACACGCTTATTCCCTAAGCAATATAATATATTATTTGTAAGCATATTTATTAAGAAAATTCAATCTTATTTTGGTGTGAATGATGATAATTTACATATTAATTGTTTTTTCCAAGAGTATTTGTATTACGTCTTGATTTTTTTTATTTTTTTTTTGCGTTCACATGATATTCAACTATGGCATTGTCATCACTCCTAGCTACTGGATTTATTTGAGTTGGTAAAATGGGAAAGAGAGTGAGAAACTGGTAATGATGGAAAAGCAAACATTTGGAATGAGTGGAATGTTGCTTAGTCATCTTTAGCGTTAAAGTAAGGTGTATTGTACTTTGTAATTTGGGCAGGATAAGGTATTGTGGTGTTTCAATTTCCTGAAAAAACAAAAGAAAGAAAAATATTTCTATTATTAACTTAGCTGTTACATTTAGGAATAAAAAAGTTTAATATTTTATTAACTTAGCTGTTACATTTAGGAATCAAAACGTTTAATATTTTATTAACATGCTTGAAATTATTCATCTTATCAATTAGGCTTGTCGTATTCACCCACATTAGAATTTTCTACTATTGTATTTGTCCTTGATACTTTCAAGCATAATCGAGTAGATTGTAATATGTATTATTAGATTTGCTTGCTTAGCCTGTTGTAAAGCAGGCATTACTTTATTGTGAAAATGAATTGCATCAACAAAAAATTCTCCAAGTGGTTAATGTGAGTGAAGGTGACATGCAGAAATGCCTTACCGTGAACTTCTTATACTGACAGCATATTGGAAGTTCACTTTCCACAATATAAAATGAATTTATCTGATTTCTTGTCCATTCTTTCATCAATATTCAGACTAGAAGCTGATGGAGTGGTTCAATGGTAGAGGTGGAAACTTGAAAGGACACTCACTAGGGTTAATTTGCTAGAGTCATATGACTAAGAGCGTAGTATAAACATTTGAATTTTAGTTTTTTATTATTATGAGAATATCACGAATGAAGGGTAAAATTTTAAACATAAAGTTTTTTGATGGGAAGTATAATGACTCAAAACGTCAAAAAAATATTGTGTGATGGGTAAAGTGAAATCTAAATTCCAACCTTGATCGGCCCATGTTACCCCCCATTCATCCAGAGATGCATGCAAGGATAGAAACCACGAAAATATTAAGAAAAACAAGAGGATGGTGGCCATAGATAATCCTAGGAAGACCAGAGTACTTCAACTAACGACTTCAAGATTGACTTATAACCATTACAAGACCGAATATAAAGCAGAAGTTGCATAAGAGAAAATTCAGTATGAATGGCTCCTGGAGACTGACCAACCTACAAAACTACCTGACAGGACCCTCTTTTTTCAGAGATGCATGCAAGGATAGAACCCACGACAATATTAAGAAAAACAAGAGGAGGGTAACCGTAGATAACCCTAGGCAGACCAGAGTACTTTTCCTAACAACTTCAAGACTGACTTATAACCATTACAAGCCCAACTATAAAGCAAAAGTTGCATAAGAGAAAATTCAATATGTATGGCTCTTGGAGGCTGACCAACCTACAAAACTACCTGACAAGACCCTTTTTTTCAGAGACAAAACAAACTAACCTTAATCTTGGGCTTGATGATAGCGGTAAACCCGGACATTGATTCCATTTGTCCTTTTCCCTGTCATATACAACCTGTATATCCAGTGAAAGCTAGACTCTGCAACTCCATACTTTCTCTTCTTTGAGTGCTCTTCTCAAGTATCTAAGTTGATTCTAGACTTCGACAATGATATGGTGATTCCAGAAGAATCTGAACCCTAGGAGGCTCAATAAGGAAAAGAGGAGAAATTGATTGTACAATGTTTACCCATCAAAATTTTTATTTCAGTGAATTCCCATTGGATTTTAAACAAATTAGATCGGAAAAATAGAACGGAAACTTTTCAAAAAGTCGCATTAAAGACAACTTGCTATTCTTCTTCTAGCTAATCGAAATTCAAATAAAACTTCCCTTTTTAGGTGCTTCTTTGTCCCCCAAAAATTATTAATTCCAGATAAGATGACAAAATATGCCCTTCACATCCTACAATATGTACAATTTAATATTCGTAGGGACTTCGCCCTTCATACTAATTCTTATTTACCCATGTGAGTTTCATGAAGCTTTCTTTGCAACATAGTCTCATGTTCCAACTCAATTTTTACCTTTGGCTATGTCTTCAACTTCCAGCAACACTTCCAATTCTTCCACCCCCTCATAGAGCATGCAATGTTCCAAAACTTCAAATTATCTACATTTATAAGAAAATAAATTCTCATGTATGGTTGCAAGTCTAGTTGCAAAAAAAATTATCCCACCTACTACACAATTTCAAAGGGACCATACTTGGTTTTGGATTCCTCCTCAAGCCTTATATCTATTACTGATTGACATGTAACCACATCATATCCCACGTGAAATTAATGATATACCTTATGTTGATCATGCGTCTATGTATATATTTATTTTGCTTTCTACAACTTCTCTTTTTCTTGCCCATGTATTAGTTAAAATCTTTTGATGAACCTCATGGAATTGTTTTTATTATCAATCATTCCATTGACTTCTCTACAATATTTTGAGAAAATGAAATTTTAAAGGGAAATAGAGGAAAATTCCAAAAAAACTTCTCACATGGAAATTTATTTCCAAAATTATGAATTGCATAGCTATAAAAATTTAAAATAAGGTAAACTATCAACCCAAGTCTTAGGTTTCCTTCTATGAAACCCTTTTATCAAATGAACCATAGTCATGTTTACCACTTTCATATGTCCATAAAAAAAGGATGAAATTGTGTGCTCCTTTCCTATTAGGTATCCATCATACCCCATAACCTTCTCCAAAATGAATTAGCAATAAACTATGTCTATTAAAAATAATGGATCTGGGCAAATCCAAAATGCACCCATATCTTGTAGAAAAATAACTTAGTTAATTCTTCTATAATTACAATTTTCTTGCATGGAATCAATTATATGATCTTATTGAATCTTCCAAATGCTATAAATAGGTAATCATTCCCATGCCTCGTCCTTAGTTAGCCTATAAATAATCCATTCAAATTCTTTCTCATGGTTGACCCGATATAGTGAAATGAATATATAATCCCACTTTCCAAGAATTGTCTTTGTGATGATCATCCTTCTTACAATGTTTATAATGTGAGTTCTTGCTTTGCATGAAAATATTGTGAAGAAAAAAGAGATTCTTGTATGTCTCCCTTTTCCTTCCTAAGTCTCTTTGCAACATGATCCCCTTCCATACACTACTAGCCATGAAATGAGAAGGCACTCACAACCCATTAAAATTTTCAACCCTTTGAATAATCAATTCTCCATAGAGGCTTCCATATAATCAAGATAACAAATATTTGGTTTTCCATAGAGGCTTGCAATGATTTAATTGCATGCATCCATGGAATTAATAAAAGATGATGGAATAACTAAGGATATGACAATGGGAATTTCTTACATCCATGCCCATATTCATAAGTAAGCACATGAAACACACAACATGCACAATGCACGAACATTAACTTTTAACCAAATTTGGTTCATGAAATTGGTTTCTTATAAGACATTTTTTACCCAACTAGGCATTTGGTGCATATGCCACCCCATATCCTATAATAGCACCAATGCAAATGAACCAAGTTATAATTTTATCATTAAATCAACCCAACCCCAACTCAATTCCTCCCATGACTTAGCCAATCTTCTCACTACAAAGTAGTCCAAACATTTTATCCAACCATAAATTAGCCATGACACTCTCTTCAACTACCCTACACAATAAAAGGGACAATCTTTCATTTCTTTTGTCAATTGTCCATTAAGAATAATCCTAAGAGGATTTTAAAAAAATGTCCACAACTATATTAAAAAAGCGAGCCACACATTATTGATCCCCTTCATCAAAAAATACTTGCATTCCACTCCTCTAAGTTCAATAAATTTTTAAAATATATGATTATGTCGTTGAAGGCACAACTCATCTTCCTTGATTATGGACCCCTTACACTCCACTAACTTCGATGACTATGTAAATTATGTTTTTCAAAAGCAAGGGTGTACTACTATTACTACTCCACATTAGGGGCACTACTAATCGTGGTAATCAAACACGATTTTCACTGCACACTCTCCCATGTTAATAATTTTATACTTCAAAGGAACTTCAAAATTAGGGATATTTTACGCAAGGAGTTTTATAAGTGTTAATAAAAGTCCAAGTATGCACCTAACTTGTTGGAAATCTTGTCATTGATGGCAAAGGAGAAGACATGAGCAGCACTTGAACTATCAGTTGAAAAGGGCCATTTGATTTTGAAGATCTGGCCAAAACAAGAAGTTTGTAAGTGAATGCTTTTGTATTTGATTTCGTATATATGAATGAAGAATTTGGTTCTGAAATATATGTGTATTCTTTGGTTGAATTCTGTGTGAGGGATGTTTGAGTTTCTATGGATGATTATAGGAGACACTATGTAATAGAGATCTGAGATGAGGCTCTGTATATGAGAAAAGAATCGATGGTAATTAGTATCGACATTTTGTTTTCAAATAAATGCATGAAGGGTTGTGCACTTCTTTGAGAAAATGAAGGGAAGAATTCAGTCATAGACCACTGTAAGGGTCGATGACATGGAGCGAAATTGAGTTTCAAGACAGAGTTCAACATCTGAAGATATCAGATCTTAAGAAAGGGGAATTCAAGTAGAAATGGGCATTTCAGGTTGAGAATACACAGTGCGTGTAGATCAAGTTTTAAAAAGATCGTGGTTCGGTTTCACTATGGATTTGACCCACAGGCATTTGATATGGAACTAATCCACACGTAGGTGCAAGATGAAGGATGTCAAAGCCCGCTCGAAGGAACTGGAGTTGATTCGAATTCAAATGAACTCGATGTTGTGAGCAAAAGCAAGATCGAGTTTATAAATGCGGAGACAAATGATGAGGGTTTGATTAACTCTATTCGTGCTTAATGAAGCCCTGAAGTCAATTGGGAATCCAATAGCACCGAAAAGCAAGGAGCTGTGAGCACACAGCGTATCGAATTCGTTGGAACAGTCAAATATTCAAGCAGAAGAATGAAATAACTGAATAACTCGATGGAACAAGAAGGGTTGAAGTGAAGCTATAGAGGAATAGCGTATTAAGAAATTAGGGCGGTCTTCCAACTGAAGATTAAATGGTTCGTTGAGTTAAAGAAGAAAGCGGAACCATGAGGAGGAACCACGAAGGCAAGTTCTGGAAAGAAAACAGTGGTTTTTGCATTTCTTAAAAATGGTAAGTGGAATGTCTGAAAAAAAATGCGATAACACTTGGCATGTGATGCGTGTCCTGAAGTGGTATCCAAAAACCATGAATTTCGCAAAGTTTTTGGGTGTTAAAACACGGAGGTTAAAGAAATTCGATTTCCATTGGATGTGTCGATCAAAGGATCGAACGACATTCACATCATCAAGTTGCGAAGAGGTTAACACAAGGTAAGTGTTATAAGTTGTTGTGGGACCCAAATATGTTGCGGATTCTTGGTGATATAGGTTGCGTGGTTCAACATATAATGTGAAGCGTTATGATATGCCGAGGTTTTAATCCAAAGGAAAGGGGTTATATAATGGTGGTTGATATTCAAATATGAAATGGAATGTTAATGCATGTATGGTGAGTGTGCCTTTCTCTAGTGAATGTTGATGAGGTATGATTGTTATGGGACCCAACCGAATTTTAATATTTGTCGGGGTCTTAATAAAGTCTGAGGCTTATTAAATGTTTCATAGCATTTGATTTGGGTATTTTGATATATTTTATGTTTGATATGTGAATGGTAAGCCATGGCACATTTAGGTTGAGTTTTTATGAAGCTCGGATGTTGATTCACAATGGCCATAAGGTGTCTGAGTCGAAGACTTAGAGCCCAAAGATTTGGTTGATTATTTAATGCAATTCGAATGGTGATAAGATGAGGTTTGGCTAAGGTTTACAAAATGTATTTTCTGCATTTGGTTTTAAATTTTGGTTAAAGACCAAAATATATAAAGAAGACATCCGCACAAAAGATTATCAATTGGGTTTGATTATAAATTAGAGATTTAAAGTGCTTCCGCATCAATGTTGTGATATAGCTAGATTTAAAATTATTTGGATAAAAACTGGAATGTAATTTTATATACACAAGAGAGTGCAGATTGTGGGTTAGCGGGGTTAGCCCGCCATCACTATAACAGCAAAAATTGAAAAGACAGTGACAGCAGCAGAAAAGACAAAAGTATGGCGAGCCAGGAGTTGAAAGGGCTGAGTAAAATGTATTATTGTATCTGTAAATGTAAATGAGTTAATTATTTTTTTTGTATGTGATGCAAAGGCAAGTCTCCGTAGGCAAAGCAAAACTACACTGTAATACACAAATATTATATCATTCCGAAAGTGCTAGACAAGAAAATGAGAAGGGGGAAGGAAAAGAGTCATACCTGTTCATTTCGAATTCCCTGTGGAATGCAGATAGTTATGAGGTAATCCCTATAAATAATGTTACCAGCATATGCATAAAGAGGTTAGAGAATGGAGAAATGAGGTAGAGAAGGTAAGAAGAAGGAGGAGCAGATAGAGAAGCTGTGAAGGTTTAGAGATGATATAAGGCATATATGAAGACTGGTGGACAACAGTGAAGAAGGAACAAAATAGAGCTGATGTCCAGGTAAATCAGCATGTGTTTGTTTAAAGAGTGAGGAAGTGGGTGCTTCCATATCAAGTTGTAGCTTGATAGATGTCAGTTGTAGCTGGCTAAGGTAGGATCCTCCTGTAGGTTGTAGCCTGCAGAAATAGATGGGATTTGGAGCTTCCTTGCAAGTTGTAGCTTGCAGAACTGAGGTTGTAGCCTCCTATAGGTTGGAGCCTACAGAAAATCAGTGATGAGAGGGAGTTGGAGCTTGCCTTTGCATCACAACAATAATAAGATGTGGTTTTCTCCCTTATGGGTTTCCACTTATATCTGGTGTCTATGTACATGATGATTATGTGTTGATACTCTGTATTTAATCTACTTAATACCTGTTTCTCACTAATTAAGATTGTGGTTTCACTGTACATTAAGTTAATCATGAAATGAAGATGTAAATAAGTGTAATTGAAAGTTTTACAAGACCATGAATTCATTAAACTGATTCACCCCCCCCCCCCCTCTCAGTTTAACAAAGGATTCAACAATTGGTATCAGAGCAGTTTCCTTCTGTATCAGTTTAACAACTGGAAGGAGATACTAGGTCCCCAAGATGGCTATTCTAGAAGGATGCTCAACAAATAAAGCCCCTTTTTTCATCGGTACAAAGTATGCCTTCTGGAAAATAAGAATGAGGACGTACATAATGTCCCTAGGAATAGAAGTTTGGGCTGTTATGGAATTGGGATATGCCCCAAAGGAGTCTGGCTCAGAGAAAGATGCCAAACTAGATTTTGTAGCTAATGCAAAAGCCATGAATGCTCTCTTAAGTGGACTATGTGAGGCAGAATTTATCAAAGTAATGCACAAAAAGACTGCCAAAGAAATATGGGATACATTAGAAAGCATCCATGAGGGAGAAAAGAAGGTGAAGATAACTAAACTACAAGTCTATAGAGCTCAGTTTGAAAATATAAAAATGAATGATGATGAAGACATTGCCAGCTTCTTCTTAAGGGTTGCAGAAATTGTGAATAACATGAAAGCTCTAGGAGAAACCATAAAAGAATGTGTAATTGTTCAAAATATTCTAAGATCTTTACCATCCAGCTTTAACCCCAAGGTTTCTGCCATAGAAGAAACAACTAATTGGGAAACTCTGACCATGAACCAATTACTTGGAAATTTAACAACCTATGAGATGAGACTGCCATAGAGGAAGTCAAATGTGAGGGAGGAAACCTTTAAGACAGAAAAGAAAAAAGAATAAAAGGAAAATAAATTCTCTTGCTACGATGAAGAAGAGGCCAAATTTGTCAGAAAATTGGATAGAGGCTCAGGCAAATATAAAGGTAAAATTCCATTCAAATGATTTAATTGTGGAAGAGTTGGGAACTATGCTTCTAAGTGTCCTCATAAGAAAAAAAATAATCACACTCAAGAAACAGAGAAAACCAAAACAAATAACTAGTAGAAAGGGAAGAGATTCAATAGAAAATCATTTTATGCTCAGCAAGACAACATTGCATCGGAAAGCTCAGATGAATCCTCCAATGAAGAGGGAACCTCTGAATTTGTATTGATGGCCAAGGAAGAGCTTGAAGGATTCCTTCTAGGAGATGAGGAAGAAGGTGAAGTTTATCTTAAGGGGGAGCTAAGAAGTGCCCTGGAGGAAATAGACAGACTTAAACTAAAGTGAAGAAAATAGAAAGACATTCTCCTCAAATATGTAAGAGAAGAACAAAATTTAGAAGACCTCATTCAGTTGAAAGTAGAGCTTGAAGAAGCCAAGAAGGTAGAAGACACTCTACTTAAGCAAATTGAGGATAAAATTTAGAAGCAAGAGAAATTGGAAGAAGAAGTAGTATGCTTAAGAAGGAAATTAGAAAACTCCCAAAGGAAATTGTCAATTAACTCTTCTCAAATGACAAGCTCTGAACAGTTGAATAAAATTCTAAATGCTCAAAGATCTCCCTTGATAAAGACTGGGATAGGCTACGAAGGAGAAACAAGTAAGTCCAAGGAAGAAGATTACAGAAATATCATTTTTGTAAAAGTTGTTAAGGACAATGAAGCAGCCCAAAAGGTTCCTACAGAAGTAGAACCCTGCAATGAAGTAAACCGAAACAAGAAGGGACCTCAAATGACAAAGAACGAAATAAATAAACAATCAACTGAAAAAGGCTCATATACTCCTGAATATATAAAATTTGGAAGCAATCAAAGGAGATTCTTCCCTCCTATGAAAATGGTCACTTGTTATGCCTGCCACAAACTGGGACATATTGATGCATACTGTCATAAAAGTAGAATCAATTCCAACCAGCAAAGGATGCAAAAAGTGAAAATACTACCTCAAGCAAACAAATGGAGAAGAAAACCCTTCATCAGGTACGCTAATTGTTTTTATGGGTATTGTTTTTACTGTAAGGAGTTCGGCCATAAAGCCAAGGAATGCAGAATGAATGGAGAAAGACTGATGTATGGAAACTCAAGGAGATGGATGAACAATGGAGAATTCACTCGTGTACATAATTCATTTAGAAACATAATCAAATGCTTTGACTGCCATCAAATGGGGCCCAAGTGTCACAAATGTCCTCTCAGAGAAGGTGGTCCATCCTCTTAGGAAAGGTACCAAACCAAAGGATGCATGCAATAGAAAAAGAAGTTGAATAAGTGTGACCTGGCTCTAATAGCTCAAGATCACAAAAACCAATGGTATTTGGATAGTGGATGCTTAAAGCACATGACTGGAGATCGAAGCAAGTTTGTAACCTTTGATGAAAAGAAATCTAGGAATGTAACATTTGGCAATGATAAAGCAGGGAAAATCAAAGGAAAATGCTCAGTCAGTCTGGATAATGGAAGAGGAAAGGCCCAAGATGTACTATTTGTGGATGGGCTGAAAGAGAATCTGCTAACTGTCAATCAAATGTGTAATAAAGGCTGTGAAGTCATTTTTAGAGCCCAAGATTGTGAAGTAAGATAAAGCACCACCGGAAAGTCCTTGATCAAAGGTGTTCGAACAGAAAGTAATGTCTATATAGTGAAAGAAGAGGATGAATTAGGTCATCTAAGCAAACTTGATGAATCATGGTTATGGCATAGAAGATTGGGACACCTAAACTTTGACCACATCATAAGTCTGAGCAAGAAGAATGCAGTCAGAGATATGCCAATCATAAAGAAGCCTTCAAATACCATATGTAAATCCTGCCAACTAGGCAAGCATACCCACACATCTTTCAAGACCAAAGAGAAACTATCTACAAGTAGACCTCTTTAGCTTGTTCACATGGACCTGTGTGGACCTTCAAGAACTAAAGCACCAAGTGGAGAATCTTATTTCATGCTGATAATAGATGATTTTTCCAAAATGATGTGGGTAGCATTTCTCAAATATAAATCTGAAGCACTTGAGAAATTCAAGATATTCAAGGCATTGACAGAAAATCAAATAGGATGCAAGCTAAAGTGCATCAGATCAGACAAATGAGGTGAATTCACAGACTATGATTTTGCAGACCTATGCAATGAGCATGGGATAAAACAACAGTTTACAATTGCAGGTGCACCTCAACAGAATGGAGTGGCAGAGAGACAAAACAGGTCAGTACAATAGATTGCAGAGCAATGATGCAAGAAAGTAACATTCCCTAGACCTTCTGGGAAGAAGCAGTACACACAGTTGTTCACATTCTTAACAAAGCTCATTTAAGACCAAACTATGACAAGAATCCTTACGAATTATGGCATGGTAAACCAACATAAATCAAGCACTTTAGAGTCTTTGGAAGCAAGTGTTTCATAAAAAATAATGATGAGAAACTGGGGAAGTTTGATGCAAGAGCTGATGAAGGAATATTTTTAGGATATGCATCCAAGAGTAAGGGTTACAGATGCTACAACAAAACACTACACAAAATTGTGGAAATCATTGATGTAAGATTTGATGAAGATATACCAAACAGAACAAGAAGCACAAGATGCAGCAATCCTCCAGATGATCAAGAATAAGAGAACCAAGATAATGATGAACTGAGCAAGACAACAGAAGATACTGAATTAAACTCAAAAGGTCCCTCAAGACACACTCAAAAGAATCATCCATAAGATCAAATCATTGGGGACAAGAGTGTGGGAGTCCAAACAAGAAGACAACTTGCTGAACAGATAGAAGAAGTATACCTAGCCATGCTATCTCAAATAGAGCCAAAGAAGTTCGAAGAAGCCAGCAAAGACAAAAACTGGGTAAATGCTATGAATGAAGAACTGGACCAAATTGAGAAGAACAATACCTGGGAATTAATTCCAAGATCCACTGGGAAAAATGTCATTGGCACAAAATGGATATTCAAGAATAAGATGAATGAAAAAGGGTAGGTAATCAGAAATAAAGCCAGACTTGTATGCAAGGGATATTCACAAATTGAAGGTCTTGATTATGATGAAACCTTTGCCCCTGTAGCCAGAATGGAAGCAATCAAAATGTTCTTGGCCTTTTCATGTTATCATGATTTAAAGGTATATTAAATGGATGTGAAGTCTGCCTTCCTGAATGGAGATCTAGAGGAAGAATTCTACATGGAACAACCTGAAGGATTCTCCTTAATAGATAAATAAGACTATGTGTGCAGATTAAAGAAAGCCTTATATGGGCTTAAACAAGCTCCTCGTGCATGGTATTCAAGGTTGGACAAATACTTGCAAAAACAAGGTTTTAAGAAAGGAGGAGTAGACAGCAATTTGTACATAAAGGCTAATGAAAATGAACTCCTAATTGCCGTAGTATATGTAGATGACATCATGTTTGGTAGCAACAAAGCAAATTTAACAAAAGAATTTGTTGAAGAAATGAAATCAGAATTTGAGATGTCTATGATTGGAGAGCTCACCTTCTATTTAGGACTTCAAATTCAACAAAATAACAGAGGAACATTCATCTCACAAGAAAAATACTTAAGAGAGATGTTGAAAAGGTTCCAAATGGAAGACTGCAAACCTGTGTCAACTCCCATGATCACTGGATGCAAACTATGTGCAAGTGATGGATCTGCAGATATAGACCAAAGAATTTACAGATCCATGGTAGGAAGTCTGCTATACCTAACTGCCTCTACACCAGACATTGTGTTGGCAGTAGGACTTGTGGCAAGATATCAAGCAGCACCAAAACAAAATCACTTACTAGCAATCAAGAGAATATTCAGATATATACAAGGAACTACACATTATGGGCTATGGTATGCAAAAAGCAAAAGCTTCACTTTGACAACATATACAGATGCAGATTGGGCCAGTTGCATGGATGACAGGAAAAGAACAAGAGGAGGCACATTTTATTTGGGAAAAATTCTGGTGGCAGGGCTAAGCAAGAAGCAAACTTCCATCTCTCTATCTACAACAGAAGAGGAATACATAGCAGCAACATCATGTTGCACACAAGTAATGTGGATGAAACAAATTCTCCAAGACATGAAGGTAAGCGTGGATGATCCCATTTCAATCAAATGTGACAATACAAGTGCAATAAGTATATCAAAAAATCTTGTATTTCATTAAAAAAAAAGCACATCCCAATTAAGTACCATTTCCTCAGAGAACAAGTAGCACAGAAAGTAGTGAAGTTGGAATATGTACCAACAAAGGAACAAACAACAGACATATTCACAAAACCTCTTGCTAAAGAACCATTCAAATATCTAAGAGAAAAACTAGGGGTAGTGTCTGCAGATGTTACTCTCTAACATGAAAAGAAAGCATCATTCCAGGGGGAGATCAGTCAACAAATATTGTCACAAAAGAGCCAGAGCAAGTGAGCAATGCATGGAACAGGTCCTCAAGATCAGAGTATTATGGACAAGATTTGGAAACCACACTAGGAAATGTGCAACCCTTTTCCATTGATGTTAAAGGGGGAGGAAAAGCAAGCAAAAGAAGAAAGGGTCTTCTAAAAGGCAAGCAGAGGAAGTCCTAGAGGAAGTATTGGAGTATTTCCATCAATGCCAAAGGGGGAGACTGTTGGAAATCTTGTCATTGATGGAAAAGGAGAAGACATGAGCAACACCTAAACTATCAGTTGAAAAGGGCCATTTTATTTTGAAGATTTGGCCAAAACAAGAAGTTTGTAGGTGAATTCTTTTGTATTTGATTTCGTATATATGAATGAAGAATTTGGTTCTAAAATATATGTGTATTCTTTGGTTGAATTCTATGTGAGGGATGTTTGAGTTTCTATGGATGATTATACGAGAAACTCTGTAATAGAGCTCTGAGATGAGGCTCTGTATATGAGAAAAGAATAGATGGTAATTAGTATCGACATTTTGTTTTCAAATAAATGCATGAAGGGTTATGCACTTCTTTGAGAAAACGAAGGGAAGAATTCAGTCATCGACCACTGTAAGGGTCGATGACCTGGAGAAAAATTGAGTTTCAAGATAGAGTTCAACATCTGAAGATATCAGATCTTAAGAAAGGGGCATTCAAGAAGAAATGGGCATTTCTGGTTGAGAATACACAGTGCATGTAGATCAAGTTTTAAAAAGATCATTATTGGGTTTCATTGTGGATTTGACCCACAGGAATTTGATATGGAACTAATCCACATGTAGGTGCAAGATGAAGGATGTCGAAGCCTGCTCGAAGGAACTGGAGTTGATTCGAATTCAAATGAACCCAATGCTGTGAGCAAAAGCAAGATCGAGTTTATAAATGCGGAGACAAATGATGAGGGTTTGATTAACTCTGTTCGTGCTTAATGAAGACGTGAAGTCAATTGGGAATTCAATAGCACCGAAAAGCAAGGAGTTGTGAGCACACAGAGTATCGAATTCGTTGGAATAGTCAAATATTCAAGCAGAAGAATGAAATAACTGAATAGCTCGATGGAACGAGAAGGGTTGAAGTGAAGTTGTAGAGGAATAGCGTATTAAGAAATTAGGGTGGTCTTCCAACTGAAGATTAAATGGTTCGTTGAGTTAAAGAAGAAAGTGGAACCGTGAGGAGGAACCACGAAGGCGGGTTCTGGAAAGAAAACAGTGGTTTTCCAATTTCTTAAAAATGGTAAGCGAAATGTCTGAAAAAAATGCGATAACACTTGGCATGTGACGCGTGTCCTGAAGTGGTATCCAAAAACCATGAATTTCACAAATTTTTTGGGTGTTAAAACACGGAGGTGAAAGAAATGCGATTTCCGTTGGATGTGTCGATCAAAGGATCTAATGGTGCTCGCATCATCAAGTTGTGAAGAGGTTAATGCAAGGTAAGTGTTATAAGTTGTTGTGGGACCCAAATATGTTGCGGATTCTTGGGTGATATAGGTTGCATGGTTCAACATATAATGTGAAGCGTTATGATATGCCGAGGTTTTAATCCAAAGGAAAGGGGTTATATAATGGCGGTTGATATTCAAATATGAAATGGAATGTTAATGCAGGTATGGTGAGCGTGCCTTTCTTTAGTGAATGTTGATGAGGTATGATCGTTGTGGGACCTAACCGAATTTTAATATTTTCCAGGGTCTTAATAAAGTCTGAGGCTTATTAAATGTTTCATAACATTTGATTTGGGGATGTTGATATATTTTGTGTTTGATATGTGAATGGTAAGCCATGGCACATTTAGGTTGAGTTTTTATGAAGCTCAAATGTTGATTCACAATGGCCATAAGGTGTCTGAGTCGAAGACTTAGAGCCCAAAGATTTGGTTGATTATTTAATGCAATTTGAATGGTGATAAGATGAGGTTTGGCTAAGGTTTACAAAAGGTAGTTTCCGCATTTGGTTTTAAATTTTGGTTAAAGACCAAAATATATAAAGAAGACATCCGCACATAAGATTGTGAATTGGGTCGGATTATAAATCAAAGACTTAAAGTGCTTCCGCATCAATGTTGTGAAATAGCCAGATTTAAAATTATTTGGGTAAAAACTGGAATGTAATTTTATATACACAAGAGAGTGAAGATTGTGGGTTAGCAGGGTTAGCCCGCCATCACTATAACATCAGAAACTGAAAAGACAGTGACAGCAACAGAAAAGACAAAAGTATGGCGAACCAAGAGCTGAAAGGGCTGAGTAAAATGTATTATTGTATCTGTAAATGTAAATGAGTTAATTATTTTTTTTGTATGTGATGCAAAGGAAGTCTCCGTAGGCAAAGTAAAACTCCACTGTAATACACAAATATTATATCATTCTGAAAGTGCTGGACAAGAAAATGAGAAGGGGGAAGGCAAAGAGTCACACCTGTTCATTTCGAATTCCCTGTGGAATGCAGACAGTTATGAGGTAATCCGTATAAATAATGTTACCAGCATATGCATAAAGAGGTTAGAGAATGGAGAAATGAGGTAGAGAGGGTAAGAAGAAGGAGGAGTAGATAGAGAAGCTGTGAAGGTTCAGAGATGATATAAGGCATATATGAAGACTGGTGGACAGCAGTGAAGAAGGAACAGAACAGAGCTGATGTCCAGGTAAATCAGCATGTGTTTTTTTAAAGAGTGAGGAAGTGGGTGCTTCCATATCAATTTGTAGCTTGATAGATGTCAGTTGTAGCTGGCTAAGGTAGGAGCCTCCTGTAGGTTGTAGCTTGCAGAAATAGATGGGAGTTAGAGCTTCCTTGCAAGTTGTAGCTTGTAGAACTGAGGTTGTAGCCTCCTGCAGGTTGGAGCCTACATAAAATCAGTGGTGAGAGGGATTTGGAGCTTGCCTTTGCATCACAACAATAATAAGACGTGGTTTTCTCCCTTATGGGTTTCCACTTATATCTGGTGTCTATGTACATGATGCTTATGTGTTGATACTCTGTATTTAATCTGCTTAATACCTGCTGCTCACTAATTAAGATTGTGGTTTCACTGTACATTAAGTTAATCATGAAATGAAGATGTAAATAAGTGTAATTGAAAGTTTTACAAGACCATGAATTCATTAAACTGATTCGCCCCCCCCCCTCCCCCCCACCCCCTCCTAGTTTAACAAAGGATTCAACATAACCATCATAATAATTGTCTTTCACGTAATAATGATAATTCAATTTTAAGGTCACGACCAAGTTAAATACTAAATTGGTGTATGAAATTTTTTTGTTTGTGAGATCAGGAACCCATTTTCATGATGTGGTTTGATTGCTTAATTCTACAAAAGCATACATACTCAACCACTCTCTAAATTTGAACTTGTAGTCTTTTAAGAAAAAAATGCATGCTCTTAATCATTAAACTCACTCAAATTGTAACAAATATCATATACATGTATAGCTCACATAGGACCAATAATTTAATAGCTAACAAATATTATTTATTTATTGAAACTTATGTTAAAACAAAACATTATCATATTGCGCCTTCATAAACTTTTCTTTCAAGATTATTCAATTTTTATGAAAAATGTCATTTATAAAATAAATAAAAAAATTAATGTATGTTTATTTATTAATTGTGAATGAATATATGTACACACGCTTTAATCTTATCATATTATAAATTCAACGTTTTATTATAAAGTAGTCTAATGAGGCCATAATTTTTCCTAGAAAATAGTGGAAATTTAGGCAAGATTTTGAACAAAATCAAACAGAAATTTTAGAAAGTCTAGGTTAAAACTATCAAGCTTCAGGAGTTTGGGTGCCCCAAGGGTTTTTTATGGTGTTGAATCCATTTTCACCATAAAAAAAAATTTAAACACTTTAGTAGTTGGATTTTTTGAAAGAAAGAAAAAATCAGATGCAAGCGAAAAATAGTTTTGAGCAAAATTGTGGCCTTGATAGACAACACTTAAAATTGAAAATAAATAATGGATAATGAACTAATGCTATTAGAACTGGGTAGTTGGCATCGAAATTGGGAACAAGAAAAAAATGGACGCAAAAATAGGTTGACAAAAAATAGATAAATATTCAAATTTTGGAAAAAAAAATATAAGTATTCATGTGCATCCGTATGAATCCAAGCCATTATACAAAAATATGTAAGTTTTTCTCATATATATAATAAAGATGCATATGCTCAAAATAACACAGAGTGCAATGCATCTTTTAACAAAAAATACATTAACAAACAAGCTCTATATGACCTCTATAGTCCAAAAGAAATCATGTTACAAAAATACCTACATATCATCAGAATCATTCCCTACCCTATATTGGGATTCTCATTATCAATATCACTTTCTAACCATTAAAATAATATAGAAAAATCTTAACATGTCAAATCAAGATTTTGTTTGAGTGATAGGTACAATTTTACTAGGTTCATGACAAAGGAATTCAACAATCAATACCACCAACATCAAGGTATATAGAAAGCTTAGTGCTCTTGATAAATTCTAGTTCCATGCCCTCATACATAATAAACTACAATGAGAATGTTGCAATCCCCTCAATTCTCAAGTCTTGAAAATTGTTAAGTCACTTGGATTTTGAGTAAGATCTAATATTTTACTTTTTCCATATAAAATCCAATGAAGTCGGAACCACTCTAAAAAATCTTAAAAAAATAATGATTAAAATTTAAGTGAAAGGATAAAAATGCCACTTAAATGAAGAATAAAAGAGAAATTATAAAAATAAAAGATAAAAGAAAATGTCACTTAAATTAACGATAAAAAGAAGAATAAATAAAAAATAAAAAATAAAAAAAATGTTACTTTCACTAGGCTTGAATTACTTACTAAAAAAATTATATTATTGTTTTTAGAAAATGAAAAAAATCAAGAGAGACATCAAACGCTTTTTGAGGAGATACCAAAATACACCCATTTTGAGAAAACTCATCCACCATATCAGGAAAACATTTTCTTTGTGTCAAAAATGTGAAGCAATATTTCCTCAAATATACCGTCCTGAGAGTAGAAAAGAAGCAAATATACCCCACCCAAAAAGGAAAAAAGTGGGTCCCATGAAACACTAATTTAACTTCAGTCTCTTGTTGAGCTTAATAAATTTAAAACTTCAAAGAGTAAGCACTACTCTTCACCTTAATCAAATACCCAACACTCCACTCTTTCCCGAGCTTAATAAATTTATACTTCAAAAGTTCCTTTTGCGAAACTTTAAGTAGGGAAATTTATGTTAGACAGGCTTTTAAAGATATCATTACTTACAGAAAAATACACTTTAAAAACGAAATTTTCTCGGGTGGCCACCAAATTTGTACACGTAAGCAGATTTATATGATGTGCATGCATGTCTCGTGAGTCGTCATAATTTGATGACATTCTAAATTTTTGTTGCCTTGTGTTTGCCAAACCAACTTATCATCGTATTCCTTGTACGGGCACCTTTACTTTTGAGGTCACCTTAACAAATCATTTGAATTTTTTATGTTTTAATGATTTTATGAACATGTTATCGTGTCATTTCAATTCCCATCTTTATCACATTCAAAAGGGACTTAGCATCTTATCCACACTGAAAGGTAAAGAAAATGGGAGAGAACAGTGATATTCTTATTATTTATTTTCTTAATTAAATTGAATTTAAATTAGAGTTATTGGTTGACAAAAGGATTTTAGGATTGTGTGATGTTGGATTTTAGAATAGTTTGTTCATTTATATGATATTATTATTAGGATTATGCGAGGCTCAATTGAATTTGGATGTTTCGTGGGATAGTTTTTATCCCCACAAATGACTCTCACCTTTAAACTTTTTCTATGATATTTAGGATAGTTTTTATCTCCACAAATGGCTCTCACTTTTAAACTTTTTCCATGATATTTAAATTAGCGACTTGATATGGACTAAACCCCACACAAACCAATTTAGTAATTTATCTTAAGCTTAAATCTTGGATTTAGACAACATAGAGAACAAAATAATGAGCGTAGAAGTTTCTATGAGTGTGGGATTTGTTGTGAATAAGGACATTTTATCACTAAATGGGAATGTAACAACCCAACTTGTAATTGGCTTATGCATGCCATGTAAATATTTTTATTTTTGCATTTGAATTTTAAAAATTTAAATGGGTTGAGTAGGGACTCAAATTCCAAGGGATTGAGGGAGGTCAATTTCTTGGGAAGTTCATCTTACTTGTTGAAGGAAGAAATTGGACTATTGGTACAACCATTGAAGGTTGGTTGTTCAGTTTTTAAATGAATTGGTGTTATGCATTTGATGGAATTGGTGTTGTAAATTTATAATCTACGAGCAAGGGATGCAACCCATACTTGTTTGAGAACTACACAAGACAAAAAAAAAAAAGAAGGAAAATGAATAGGCACCATGTTGTTTTGGGTCTGCGCAGACACTTGCAGAGGACGGAATTTAATGCACAACAACTATGTGTGTTGTTGGAAAAGGGCATGGTTGAAAGCTGAAGGTCAATGTGTGGGAAAAATGGAATACACGGGAATTGGGAGAGACAGAGAATGGTTAGGTGTAGAGTTGCAGTCTTGAGCGCATTTGTCCTCCTCCAACAAAATCCAAGATAAGTTCTTCTTATGTATAACCTTGTACAAATTCCAAGTTAATTACGAATGAATGATTTGTTGAATGATTGCATGAACAATATTTGATTACTTGTGTTCATATGCAAAAATTTTGGTTATAATTGATAAAGAATGTACATGATGTGAATAAATGTTTTCATGTGATTGTTGATCTTGATCCAATACCCTGTTGCAGGGATTTAATTAACTAGTATAGTGTTGAAGTTGCATTAGCGGAGTGATTGCAAAATAGTGTTAATGAACATTATGGAATGATCTGATATCTTATTGATTGTATGTTGAATGGTTGACAAGCTTTAACATGGTTGTTAGTGTGCTTATTGGTCTTTCATGACTCAAGAGAAGGAGGGTTGTTTCCATCCCTTGTGTTTGCATTCTTTAATTGCATAAATACATGCATGAGGGGTTGAATCCTTATTCATTTGTTTGCTTAGTTGGTAAGTTTGATTCGGCTAAGGAAATAAGGTTTACTACTTTGTTAATGAGTTGTTCTAGCTCTGTGTTCTTAGAAAATAATTTCACGTTGAAGTAGTTTTGTCTTGGTGTCATTCCTTGAGGGAATGTTTACCAAGTTGTTCCTAAGATTTTCTCTAGAATTCATTAGCCATCGAGTGTTGAGATCGACACTTGAACACACCTGAGAAATTCTATAAAAATCATGAATAATTTGCGTTCTTGGAATGTTGTGAACATTGTAAAATCAATGAAATTTAAATTTTTGGACCCCACAGGTCGGAGGTTGGGAGGTCGTCCAGGAGGGTCAGACCTCGGTGAGCCTTCGCCTCGACCTACAATGGGTCGACTGAGAATTTGGTAGAGGCTAGAAAGTTGGGTAGATTCAGGAGGCTAGGCGGGTTGGGGGTCGGACCAACCCCAACCCAACATGTTACCACACTAGGAGGAGTTGAGCTGACCCTGACCTAGGTCGGAGGTCAGGGGTCAGGCCCAACATTCAAAATGAAAAATGGGTGCTAGTGGAAATGGGACCAACCTCTGACTGGGTTGATTTATCTGCCTACCACATGGCCTTATCCACGATGGAAACGGTGACATGTCATCTGCCACATGGGCCACTGGGTGGTTGCCACATGGAGGTCTAAATGATGTGGTAGGCTTTGAAAGTTCATATCTTCATAGGGCCATAACTTTTGATTTGTGATTCAAATTTCAGTAAAATTTATATTGTTGGAATTTTCTCAAAGAGATGGATGCAACGATGTTGTCTAAGTGAAGTTTTAAGAAAAAAAAGAAGAAGGTCTTGTTCCCATAACTGTACCTTGGGAGATGGATATGCATAGTGACTTCCTCCTTTTAACTCGGGTTGGGTTATGGAGTTAGGTGGGGGTGTCACATGAGAAAGTTAACGACAGAGTTCCTGTAGGGGATTTCAAGATGATTTTTAGAAAAATAACTAAACTAATGTTTAGGTGTTAAAAGTTGGTTTGGATCTAATTGATTACAGGCATCAATCTATATGTATTACATTGTGATTCCACATGTAGCATAATAGTGATGATTGATAAGATTTTATTGTTGATTGATGAACTAACCACTTGTGTTGGAAGATAGATATATATATATTTGGTGAATGTGCATGCAGATAGGATAATGCTTGTGGCTTGATTTTGACTAATATTGATGTGCTAACAATGATTGTTTTGTGACAACTAGGCTATTATGACAAACCCATGGAAGCAATGCCATGGTCATCATTATGTTTATTTGATTATGTTATTATGCATCTAACAATTGTTTTTGAATGAAAACACACCACAAGCAACAAAGGGTAGTAGAGAATTAAAGGATGGAAAATAGAATTGTTCACTACCACTATGACAGTTACAACATGGATATGAAGAGGCAAGGATGGATGAGGAAGAAATATCAATGGGAAACAGGGGAGAAGCCAACTCCCCTGATTGGATGGATACTTTGGGAACGTTGAAGGCCAAGATCAAAAGCTTCAATGCATATAATGAAATATTGGTGAAGGCCCAAGAGAGGAAACCTAAGGTGAATGCAGTTATACTGCAATTCCTCTCAAAATTACAGAGACAAAAAAAACATGAATTGGGGGCTAGCTAGAGGGACAAATTAATTCCCTTGGAATAAAAAGAGAAGAAAAATGGGGTAGATGGTATCAGGTCCAGGAAGAGGCACAAAAATTAAAGTGAAGACACTATGAAGAGAAATGCACCATTAACCACCCCAAAAAGAAGAACCAACACTCATAGGAATCATTCTCGTATACATTCTAGTTCTTCTTCCAGGGGGCATCATTCTCATTATCATCATCCTCACTACCATCATTCTCATTATCATCACCATCAGATGAAGGGGGAAAGAGGAAATGTTCCTGAAGAATTCAAGAAAGGAAAACCACCTACATTTGATGGGGAGATGAAGAAATTTGAAGATGCAGAAGCTTGGTTTCTTGGGATGGAGAAGCTCTTTAGAATTCATGACTATTGTGAGAACATGAAGGAAAATATAGCTACCTACAGTCTGAAAGGAAGACCAGGCATATGGTGGGAATAATTGAAGAATGTCAAGGGAATATTAGAAGAAGGATTAACTTGGAGTGAGTTTGAAAACCACTTTAGAGAGAAATATTTATCGGACAATAAGGAAAAGGATTTTTATGAGTTGAAGATGGTATAGTTTTCAGATGAAGAGTATATTACCATGTTTCTTGAGTTTTTGATATATGTGTCAGATCTCAGGGATGAGAAGGAAAAGATTCAATGATTTATCCATGGGTTTCCCATGTCATTTATAGACTAGATTGAGTTTTATAAACCTCAAATGTTGGATGATGTTATGAAGAAATTAAAGACATTTTATTAGCAAGAAAAAAATAGGCCTAATTTTGAAGGCAATTGGAATTCAAATATCAACAAGAAAGATAAGAAGAAATGGCCCAAAAAGGTCATTGATAAAAAGGAAAATGCAATATCAGCTCATGAAGACGAACTTGAGAAGAAAATTGGTCACGTGGATAAAGGTCATGTGCAACCACCTACAGGAGATTATCGTCGGTCTAAGAAAAAAGTGTCATTGAAGCATTGTATGTGTGGTGAGAACCACAGGAAAAGAGATTTCGCGCACTAGAAAAGCACAGGACCTCGGATTTACAATGCACAGGAAGCTCAAATAGGCGGTGACATAGCAAAGAGCACACCTAGAATATATGCAACAATGGATAATCGCCAGGTAGACCACCAGACGTCCATCATTGAGATGGAAGGTAAGTTGTGTGATCAAGTTGTTTCCATTTTAATTTATCTAGGCTCTAACTACAATTATGCCAGTCCAGAGCTCGTAGAAGAGTGCCATTTGGCCAAGGAAATGCATGTAGAACCATGGTTGGTTTAGCTTGCAACAAGGACCAAAAGAAGAATTAATTATTGGGTGAAATCATGTGTATTTGAGCTCAATGGCATGCCAACATATGAAAATATAAACTTTCTACCATTGGGTGCATACAACATGTTATTGGTCATGGATTGGTTGTACTAGCACCACACTAAAGTGGATTGCTTTCAAAAGGAAATTGAGTGTTTAGATGAGGAGGGAGAAAGAAGAGATTTGCATGGAAAGAGAAAGCCTACTTCAGTAAGGTTGATCACTATTGTGTAAGATGAGCACAAAAAAAAAATGGATGCATGTTGTATGCAGTGAAAATTTCCAGCAATGAGGAAGCTAGCAACAATATTGAGAATAAGGAAAGTGAGATGTTGAAAAGATATCTAGTTTTGCAGCAGCTTGCAGATGTATTTCTGGCAGAGGTTCCTAGATTACCTCCTAAGTGAGAGGTATATTTCTCCATTTAGTTGATATCTAGAGGATTACCAACATCCAAGGCACCATAGAGGATGATCAATCCTAATTATCTGGTAGAGTTAAGGTTGAAGTTGAAAGAGATGTTGGATAAGGGCTACATAAGGCCGAGTGTATCTCCATGGGGAGCACCCATGTTATTTGTGAAGAAAAAGGATGGTACTCTCATATTATGTCTTGAATATAAGAAATTAAACAAGGTGATGATAAAGAACATGTATTCATTGCCACAAATTGATGACCTCTTTGACCAGTTGTCGGGAGCGACGGTCTTCTCCAAGATCGACTTGAGGTCAGGGTATCATCAAGTGGGGATCAAGGAGGATGACATTCATAAGACTACATTACAAAAATGATATGGGAATTATGAGTTTCTAGTGGTACCCTTTGGGCTTACTATTTCCTCAACTACATTCATGTGCTTAATGAACAATGTTTTGTGTCCTTATTTAGACAAGTTTGTCATTTTATTTGTTGATGACCTATTGGTGTACTCAAGGACTAAAGAAGAGCATGAGAAGCACTTAGTTATAGTGCTACAATTTTTTATGGAGCATAGACTTTATGCAAAGCTTAGGAATTGTGAATTCTTCCAGTTATAGATACATTACTTGGGGAACATTGTATCCAAGGTGAGGATATCAGTTGATCTAAAAAAGTTAAAGGTCGCCATGGAGTGGCCAACACCAAAAAATGTGAATGAGATCAGATCGTTCATGGGGCGGGAAAGCTATTACAGGAGGTTCATCATAAAATTCTCTAAGATAATAAAGAAGTTTGAGTGGATGGCTAAGTGTGCAACAAGTTTTGAGCAATTGAATAAATTGCTCACTAATGTACCAATTTTGAGGATTGCAAATCCAGACATAGACTTTGTGGTGGGTACAAATACATACAAGGAGGGGCTCAGTGGATTCCTTATGCAAGAAATGCAGGTAGTTCCTTATGAGTCCAGGAAATTGAATGAGCAAAATGAAAATGATGTAACTCGTGATTTGGAGTTAGTTACCATCATTCATGCACTGAAGATGTGGAGGCATTACCTCCTCGACAGGATATTCATGCTCATGAAAAATCACGGAGGAATAAAGTACATGTTTGACCAACCTAAGTTGAATTCGAAAAAAGCTAGGTGGATGGATACACTTAGTGAGTTTGATTTTGAGATCAAGTACATCAAGGGTAAGGAGAATAGGGTTGTTGGTGCACTTAGTAGAGGGATTCAATTAAATCACTTGGAAACCATAAGTTCTTATGAAGAAGACCTTGTAGAGCGAGTCAAAAGTGCATGGTAGTGTGATTAGATATATTAACAATTGAAGGAAAAGTTATAGCAAGATGGTGAGGGAGGAAAGGATGCATAGTATCATCTCACAGCTGATGGTTTGATTAGATTCAAGAATATAATCTATGTGTTGAAAAATGAGGAGTTGAAAAGAATCATCATGAGAGAGTTTCATTCAAATCCATATTCCAGCCACCTAGGGTACCAAAATAATCTTATGGCCATCAAGAAGTTTTATTATTGGCCTAGTTTGAAAAGGAAGTAGTTAATTTTGTTACTAAATACATAGAGTGCCAGTAGGTGAAGGAAAAATGAAAACATCCAACAAGTTTGTTGTAGCCCATTACCATTATGAAATGGAAGTGGGAGGTGATCCCCATGGATTTCATTACAAGTTTGCATATAGCATCTAGGAAACATGATGTCATTATGGTGGTCATTGATCAGTTGAAAAAGGTGGCTCATTTTGTAGCATTGAAGTCCACCAACTCAACTAGTGAGGTGGGACACATCTTCATAAAGGATATTGTGAGATTGCATGGAGTTCCCAAGAAGATTATTTCAGCTAGAGATGCTAAGTTCACTTCCAAGTTTCAGAAGGAACTATTTGCAAGCTTGGGTACCAAGTTAGCCTTCAATACAACTTATCATCCACAAAAAGATGGAAAAATAGAGAGGGTGAATCAAATCCTCAAGTACATGTTGAGGATGTATGTAATGCACTAACAAAAGAAGTGGGAGGAGTATCTCCACTTGTATAGTTAGCATATAATAATGGGTACCAAGGGTATTTAAAGATGATCCCGTTTGAGGCATTGTATGGAAGGAGTTGTAACAGTCCTATCAACTAAAGTGACCTGATGAATATTGTCCTTATTATACCTAATATGTTAAAAGAAATGGAGCAGAAAATGCAAGTCATTAGGCATAATTTAAAGGTAGTACAAGACAGGTAAAAGAGTTATGTAGATCAACATAGGGTGCATAGAAAGTTCTAGGTTGGGGAACATGTTTACTTCAGGATTACACCCAAGAAAATATCCTCGAATATTGGGTCATGTGCTAAGTTGGAACCACGGTTTTGTGGACCTTTTGAGATACATGAGAGGATAGGGCCAGTGGCCTATAAGTTGGCATTACTTCCATCATTTAAAATCCATGATGTTTTCGATGTTTTTTTTCTTAAAAGATATGTGCAGGATTCTAATCATGTCATTGGTTGGTTTGTGATACAGGTGGAACCAGAGGGAGAGTTCCAACCACATCCACTATGCATTCTAGACCAGAGAAGTATCACACTCTTGAATCGAACCATAGAGGAAGTCAAAGTGTAGTGGAGGCACTTTGGGCCCAAGGAAGCCACTTGGGAAATGGATGATGCCATGAAGTCAACTTATCCATTTTTATTCATTGGTTGAGGAAAATGTATATATGTATATGTAAATACTACAAAGAGTTGTAAATATAAAGCTCCATGGACAATATGTTGTTTTTTTTTCTTATAACATGTTTTCTCTATTATATATTGATAGAGAACATCGAGGACAGTGTTCCCCCCAGGGGGAGGGGTCTGTAACAGCCTAACTTGTAATTGGATTATGTATGCCATGTAAATAATTTTATTTCTACATTTTAATTTTAAAAATTTAAATGGGTTGAGTAGGGACACAGATTTCAAGGGACTCTGAGAGGTCAATAGCTTGGGAAGTTTAGCTTACTTGATGAAGGAATAAAATGAATTGTTGGGACAACCATTGAAGGCTAGCTGTTGATTTTTTTAATGAACTGGTGTTGTGCTTTTAATCAAGGAAGTCAAAGTGTAGTGGAGGAAATTTGGGCCCATGGAAGCCACTTGGGAAATGGCTTATGCCATGAAGAAAACTTATCCATTTTTGTTTGTTGGTTGAGGAAAATGTATATATATATGTGTGTGTATGTGTGTGTGTGTGTGTGTTTGTGTAAATACCGCAAAGAGTTGTAAATATAATGCTCCATGGACAACAGGTTGTTTTTTTTCTTATTAAATTCTTACTCTATTACATATGGACAGAGAAAACTGAGGGCGGTGTTCCCCTAGGGGGAGGGGTCTGTAACAACCCAACTTGTAATTGACTTATGAATTCCATGCAAATAATTTAATTTCTACATTTTAATTTTAAAAATTTAAATGGGTTGAGTAGGGACACTGATTCCAAGGGATTGAGAGAGTTCAATTGCTTGGGAAGTTTAACTTACTTGATGAATGAAGAAAATGGACTGTAGGGACAACCATTGAAGGTTGGTTTTTGAGTTTTTATATGAACTAGTGTTTTTCTTTTAATGGAACTTGTGATGTAAATTTATAAACTACAAGAAAGGGACACAACCGATACTTGTTTGGGATCTACAAACGAAAAAAAAAGGGGGGGAAGTATAGGCAACATGTTTTTTGGGGTCTTCATAGACATAGGAATAATAAAAAAAGGAATACATGCAAGAATTGGGAGAGGCGGAGAATGCATGGTCATGAGCAGAAGGGAGAGAGATAATTGATAAAAAAAATATTAGGGAGCATGGGGAAAGAACATGCACATAGAAGGGAGCACACATGAGTTTTTAAACACTTATGTAAGTGCCAAGGAGGATGAAAATATAGAATTCTAGTACAATTCTCAGCACAACATTATCATCATTACATTCAAGAAAAATGTACAATAATCTTGTACATATCAGAGAGTAGATTTTGGACTTATGCGCACAGGATAACACCAGGGAGGCTCACTAGTGAGTATTTTCCATGTTTACAATTGTATTAAAGAGTTCTCTAAGATACATTAGTGCAAAGGAATAATTATTACACCATAAGGAAGAAAAAATGAGTGGTGATGAGATTAATAAGTAGACAATGACATTTACTGCAATGTGGAGGACATCGACTTCTTTCACCACTCTAAGAAGAAATTCATAACTTCGATTGAGCAATATGAGCACAAATAGGATTCCTTCGGGTGAGGTTAAGTATTAAGATACCGTGGGGGGTCGAACGATGGAGATGGAGTTCTCTAGATTCCCTTGACAACATGGGGTAGAGATTTATGCCTTGGATTCTGTTGTGCTATACAAAACCCCCCATTTATTTTAATAAATGGGGACCCTTTAGAAATAATTAGGAAATTTATTTTTATATTTAAAACAAATAGGAAATAAAAATTTCTTTGTGATTTTCCGCTTTATTCCTTAGTGCGCATCGCAAACCGCATAATTTACAATAAAAAAGACTTGAAATCCACTAAGTCACGCGGGCTGCGAAATGCGCTAAGCCTTTTCCGAAGTTATTTTTAAAAACTTGCAAACGCTTCAATCACCGTTATAATTTGTTTATCGCATCGCACCTCATTTAAAAGATCAAAATTATAAAGCAATTCGGTATAAGTTGCGATTATGTGGACCCGATGAGCCAAAAAAGTAATAAACATAAATCTCTAAAGTCCCATAAAGCGCAACCGCTTGACTTCTTGAATGTGCACTTCGCATTTCACACGACTTAACCAAAATCAAATTCATTTACCACATAAAAGTTGTGATTTGTGCAGATCGCATTTCGCAGAATTTATGGGTAAAATCGTAAATGGTAAAAGTTATAAGTTGTGATATGTGAATGAATGGCATTTAATTGCTCAAGCATAAAAAATGACTTATTTCATATCAAACCAAAATCCAAGATCCAATGTCTTAAATTGATTGATAGCTATTTCGTGTAAAGGTGTAAGATATTTGATTTGAAATGATTATCGATGATTAATAACATTTAAATGAAATAAAGGTTTTAATATATTCATATCTATTTTTTCATGTTTGAAATAATCTAACGACGGATTTATCTTTTTGTTCCCTGTATTTGTAATGTTTACTCTCTTTACCTAAACTCGGGAAACCAACTAACATAATGAAGAAAATAGAGACGAACAAGAAAGGCAAAGAGATTGCTCAAACGTCGTCTACTGAGGACTCAAACATGTCTCCCCTATTTTCAGATACCACCTGCAATAAGGAATGCGATAGTTTGTCATGGAAAGCGATGTATCAGTTTTTCGAAAATGAAAAGCCAATAGTAATAGACAAAGTTACTTCAACAGACTTATCTGTTTCTTCAGACCGAACTGATTTTGACATCGCATGTTCATTCATCCACATGATAGTCGCAAGGCCAAAAATTATCCCTTACACTAACATGGTTAAGTGGGCAATTAACCACTTAAACATAGAAGATAGAAATTTCAAAGATTCAAAAGGAGAGAATATTGCGTCATTTAGGGAAGAATATTTACAAGCAATGTACCATCTACCCTCCCCGTAACAAAAATATGACAAGGCCTTTCTGCAAAGCTTTAGAGCAAAGCATCCACACCTCATGAAAGTCATAAAGGAATGGAAGGAAGACTAAGGAAAAATTAAGCGAGATAAACTTGGTATGTACCCAATTGCCCACATTCCTTCCCCTTACTATTATGCTGCCGGTATGTTGTGTAGATTGTTTTAGAAACCTGATACCACTAGGTTTTTAATAGATTGGGTCCCATTAATTGACGCAATCATCAATTCTTTAATTTTGAATTGGGAAAATATCCTATCTGATAATTTAGCCAAACACATCATGGAGTATAGGAATAAAAGGTTTGCTTCATCTAGATAAATACCTCCATTTTATATGAGTGCCTATGTCATGGACGCAATCTACTTTTCTTCTAGTTCTCCTACTATGGGATGGAAATGGACTACCCATGACCCTACCCCAATCCACATTTACCACAAAGCCCTTTGGGATTTATACTTCCATCCACATTTTTACAAAATTTTCCTTGGGGTCATGTTGCCTATGCACCAGATGATATTCAATGAAAAATCCCCTAGGGTTTCCGAAGAGGCTAGTACATATATTCTTTCTGTGGCTAGATGGTTTGTAGAAGATAATTTTACATATGTCAGAGTATTCGGGAGTTATGATTCTCCCCACGTCCTACCATACTATGTTCCTGATAAGTTACTTGCAAGAGAGATAGCCTACCAGCTTGTTAATGGTATTTATAAACATCTGAAAGATGCTAAGAAGGTCGTTTGGCCTAATTTCCCTTTACATCGTGGTACTTTTGCACTTTTTGATATTGACCATGTCTACAAATAGGTTTCAAATATTAATCTGTTAAATTTAGCAGCAATACCAAAGAGGTTGTATGATCCAAATGATGTAATTAAAAACTACATCACAGAGCTTAAAATGAAGCATTTTGTAAAGGAAATAGACGGATTTGTGATCTCTTCCAAGGCATGAAAAATTTTTGAGATATAATTAAGTTTGCATCCAGTCAACTCAGCCAAGATGATTTGGAAGCCTTCCAAACATACAAAAATAAGAGACTGGAGAAAATTCTTCTTGACTTATTAACTATTGAAGATGTCAACATACCTACTCCAAGTATTAGCTTGGATAATGAAGCAAAAGACATGACTGAGGATGAGTCGGGTCAATTAGAGCATCAATCTCACAATTTGGATCATTCTGAAAATGAATCTGAATCTAGAAAGGATAACCCAGAAAAGATAATTGATCAAGTAATCCAAGAGATAGAGACGCATGAGAAAAGAGAAAGTAATGGAACAGGGTCAACTTCTCAAGAAGTTCAGCACAATCAAGGTACACTTGATCAGTTAGAAAAGTCCCAACCAAAGAATTTGAGTAGTGAATGCGATGAGTTTTCTGAAGCAATAAAAAATCCTAAAACCAATCCCAATACTAATCAAGCTACTAGTTTTCAGACACCTGAACATTCCCAGAAGTTAGAAGAAACTGTTCTTCCACTACAACAAGTTCCAGAAACTCATGATTGAGAGATCATACCTGCCTACCCTACAAAACAAATATTTTTACAAGTCGATGAAATTCCTTCATTGGATATCTTATACATTCCTATTCATAAGGTTGTAGTCAAGAGAAATAAAAGGATAAGAATTGATGAAACAATCTCAAATCTTACAAATGAATCTGTTGACGTTTTGTGGAAGGATCCCCTAGCTGATCATACTGAACATTTAACCAAACTATCACAGTTTGCAGGTGCATATGCTAATTCCACTATTGATAAAGCTACTGAGGTTAAAATGTTGCTGAAGCAGAAGGAAGACATAATACAAGAACTAGAGAGACTATTAGATGAAGAAAAATCTAACTCCAACAAGAAAATGAAATCGAAAATGGCCCAATTTCAAAAGGATTTTGAAAAGCTTAATTTGCAACATTAGATACAAATAACTAAGAAGCAAGCACAACTAGAAGCAACAATGACCACATTACAAAGCCAATCACAATTAGAGCAATTCATAAAAGAAGAATTGGATGTAAATGTTAAGTTAAAGCAAAAACATGAAGTATTTTTCCAACAAGCTTCTATTATTGACTCTTATTGTGACTCAAATGAATTATTGATCTAGCAAGTAGCTATCCAGAAACTTGAATGTGAGAAGCTCGAGAAGAAAATCAATGAACACATTCAATGGCAAGCATCAGACTCAGGTAAAGAAGCTAATCTACCCCAGGTAAATAAGTTCCACAAGGAGATCTTATTCAAAGATTGGGAAGCACAAATAAAGTAGGCAGATAAAGCAACAGCGAAAACATCAAGATTATCAAAGGAAATTACTGAATTTGTATGTGAACAGCTGGTGAAAGCAGAACTTATTAAAGAGTACACGTCTGAATTGTTCTTAGAAGTCAAACAGCTAGAAATACAGTGGAAGCAAAAATCAGAAACACGAGATGAAATAATTAAAAAAGTAAATAAGTTTGATCAAGAATATTATTGAAATTTTCTGATCAAAGCTTATCATCAATACTAGATCCTGCAGTCTTTAACATATTCAACAAGAAGATCGCAGCTAGTACTCTCAAACGTAATATTCAAGGGACAGGTTAGATCGAGGATATCGCAGCTAGCTCAGCTCAAGCCCATGCTAGATATTTGTCAACTTCATGACCAAATCCAAAAGAAAGGGCAGAATTCATAAATCATATTGTTACTTTATTTTCCTAGATTGTAGTCTAAGTTAGTATTACGAGGATGGTTTTTTGAAACCTCCTCTATATTTTTGTAATAATCTATTTTAGAACATAGTTAGTTTAGTATTTAAAACCCTCTCATGCATTTAGAGAAGGGTCCAGAAATTTGTCAAAAACATTTGCAAAGAATGTACTATTGTAAGTTTGTGAATGCTTTTATGAATGGATGAAACACAATCTGTTATCTTTTGACAATTAAAGTTGTTTAACTAATGTTTCACTACTGTACTCTTTAAATTGCTTGAAACTGAAGAGGAGCAGATCAATTACTATCAGTTTACATGAGTAGAACTTCGTACATATGGTATTTCTAGTCACTTGTATTAAGTCTTGCTTTATAGATTGACAGTTATCTTTTTATTGCATTATATATTTGAAACGTTATTATAGATGAATGTTACATGCACTTTTGTTCTAATATTTTTCTGTGATTTCTTATTGAATGTATAATCACACATATGAATGCGATATATATTTTACAATTCTTCTATTCAAAATACTTTGTTAGAAGAATCATCTTACATAATTTTCATCTCTTTCAACCGTTAAATGATCTATATTACTAATAGGTGAAAGATATCTCTTTAGATCACATAAAGGAATAAAAAACCCGGATATATAGTATAATAAATATTTTAGATAGATGCATATGATAGATTAAAATAATTCTCCATTTGCATGTTGTATAATCAAAACACCCTCAAAATCATCCTTATTGGGAAACTGGTCCCATTATCCCCAGTCGGAGCCACTACGCCAAACGGAAAAAGAGTTTCTTAAGGTCTGGGCCGGGTGGTTTTCCCCCATGTTTTGGCAGCGGAATTCCGAGGCCTCAACATTCTGGCACTAGAAGGAGGGCCTTGTGAATGGAAAAAATATCTGATCAATATAAAGGTCAATCTAAGAGTCTCTCTCCCTCTAGACCCCCATCAACTTCCAGAAAATTATATAGATCCTCATCTTTAAAATCTAAAGATCATCCTTCTCCTAAGTCTCCTAGTGATACTCAACCCATACTATCTCCTGATTCTCATAAACCTTCCCCAAAATTTTAGTCTTTGATAGGAAAGTTAGAGAAAGTATCCATTTCTGTTGAAAAGCCTGAATCTTCTCAAATATCAGATATCAATATTTCGTCTTCTTTACAACCTTGAAGAATATTAACTCGATCAGAAAGTCAAAAGAAAGGAATTCTTCCTTTTGAATTTCCATTGATAGTACTCGAAATAGAATAAAGAGGACTCAATCAGAGTCAATCGCCAATGAGATCTTATCACATTCATCATCATTACCTCTGCTCACTTCCACAACTTCCATTCCAACAATCAGTGTTACTTTAACTAGTTCCAGTACTCAAACTACTATCCCTTCAACTAGTCCTAGCACTCAGCCTGCCTCTTCTTCAACTCACACTCAATCCATCACATCCACCCAAACTCCAATGGCAGGCCAAGTACCTCCACCAAATGTATGTCCATGGAACAATCCAGGGGCTGTAAATATGCCCACTCCTCTTCATGCTCTTCCAAAATACCTTGAAAGGTGGTTACCTAAATTCAATCTTGATGTTGGTATTCCGACAGAAGAACACATTCACAATTTTGTGTTAGCCATCAATTTAAAAGAAGTAGTTTAAGACGATTGCGTTGTAAGATTATTTCTGTATACTCTAATAGGATCTGAAAGATCCTGGTATTTTTCATTGCCTGCCCACTCTATAACTAGCTAGAATATGTTTGAAGAACAATTTATAGCTAAGTTTGGGGATGATAGGACCACTGCTACACTCATCAATGATTTGTCAAATCTAAAAGCTAAAATAGGTGAGAATATAAAATATTTTAATTCAAGATTTAATAAATTACTCAGTAAAATTCATGCTACATCAGTTCCTGGTGCAGAAATTCAAATTGAGTGGTATATTTCATCTCTTCCATCCAATATAGCTATTTTTATTGATAGAGAAAAATTGCCGACACTTGCAGAAAACATGAAGGAATCTTTATCTGTAGAGAAACGCATAACCGCTCTTGAGAAGAAAAATTCCCAAGAAGATCGAAAATCAAAGAAGGTATCTTTCAAAGATGATTCTAAAAATAAAATGCCAAAAGACCCTTTTGATGTGGAAGGTATTAAATTTTTTTTGAAGACTATGACAAACGATATGGTAGATATCAATAAACAAGTCATTGAAAATTCGAGCTCAAAAAATACTTTCAGAAACTTCAAGAAAGGTCAGTCCTCTAATACTCAACCTACAAATATCATATCTAATGCTAAATCTGATCAAGATACAGAGGAAGAAGAAGATGAAGAAGAAGAAGAATTTGAACTAAATGGAATGTGGGATTTCATCCTACCAAATGAAGAACATCATGAAGCTTTACCTGTAAGTACAAGGAGCAAAAAGACTACTGAAGCAACAAAGCCAAATCAAGAGCAAAAGATTTCAACTCCCGCTAAGGATAAATCAGTAAGCAAGAAGTCTACTTCAAAGGCTACACAAACAAGTCTCGTTACTTCAGATACTCCACCTACATCTAAGACAATGGTAGTCTCAGACACTATTGATTATAATGTAGTTGAAGATATGAAGAAAACCAGGGCCAACATTTCAATTCACAAGCTTACTAAATTAAAGCAGCAACAGAAAATCTTACTTGGGGACTTAAATGCAGTTCTTGCTTCAACCTTACCTACTCCAGTAATAGTACAACCTGCTAATGAAATGGGTAAGTCACCTTCCCCTTCAACTAAAATAGATGCTACATAATTGATTATGATAGGTGATTGATCCATCTCTCATACTCCTCCATTTCTCTTAACCTATGATATCTATAATAAAAACGTTCATAATTGTTTAATAGACTCAAAATCAGTATGTGATAAGTAGAACATAACTCCCTAGAGTTCCCCTATTCATATAGTACAACTTGATAGAACTAGAGTAGAGGTGGTAGGAGAAATAAATTATGTTTCCATCAAATTGTCATCATATCCAAAGGTTACTCAAATAATTGATATACTGGTGGCTAATATTCTTGAGTTTTACAGCTTAGTTTTAAGCTGAGACTGGTATGAAAAAATTCATGGATATTTTGAAATAGACTGGTCACATATGTGGCTACCATATAATGGAAATCCAAATCAAATTTGGGTAGACCGTGAAGCATACAGTCACTAATCTTGAAGGAGTAAATGAGCCAGTAGAATTCAATAATAACATTATTGGAAACTTCTCAGAAGAATCATTTTTGGAAAATTTCAATGCTCAACCATCACCTTTCTTTGATAATGCAGTTGTTTCTCAGATTGAGAATTTTTCCCAGATAGATAGTTCCAAATATATACATTTTGTAGATAAAAGAGTAGTTAATTCTTTATTTTGGACTCTTTATTTTGATGGTTCTAAATCTGAAGATGGTGCAGGCGTTGGCTGTATTTTAATAAACCAAGAAGGAGAAAAAACCATGTTAGCTTGCAGATTAGAATTCAATTGTAAAAAAAATATTGCTGAATAGGAAGCATTAGTCCAAGGTTTGTACAAAGCCATTGATCTTAATATCAAATATCTGAAAGTCCTAGGAGATTCAGAAATCATTGTTAGACAGGTAAGAGATACCATTCATTGTAATTCTGGACATTTAAAGCATTATCAATCATTAGTCCAAGAATTAACCATTCATTTCTTAGCCTTTAATATTTCTTTTGTACCTAGGATGAAAAATGCTAGTGCAGATCTACTGGCTAATGTAGCATCAAAGTTAATTCCATCTCAAGAGTTTAGTCCCGATAGATTTTCCATTGAATTAATTTTTAGACCATCTGTTCTTGATAATATTACCAATTGGAGAGTATTCAATAATGATTCAGATATCATAGATTTCTTAACATCTGAAGTATCTTATGATAGTCAAATTTTGGATGAAAATGAACATGACATTCAGATTAAGAAAGAAGAAGACGAAAATCCTATTCCTAAATATGTTGTCAAGTTAGAAGACCTATATGATATGAAAAATAGGTTTAAGAGAGTTACTAACTCAAAAACACAAATCTCTACCTTAAGATTTGAGTTAGTAAATCTAGGAACTGGGGAAAAACCTCAAAATGTCAATCTAGGTCTTGGTCTATCTTCTAAAGAAAGATTATCATTCATCAGATTATTTAGAATGAACAAAAGTTTCTTTGCTTGGGATTACACTGATCTTAAAACATATGATACTTCTATGATTCAACACACAATTCCTATGATATCAGAAGAAAAACCTATACAACATAAATTAAGGAAGATTCATCCAAATCTGGAAAATCAAATCAAAACAGAACTAAACAAACTCCTCAAGGCAAAAATGATCTTTCCAGTTAGGCATTCTAAATGGGTATAAAATTTGGTACTTGTCAGGAAGAAGAATGGAGATATTAGAATTTGTATTGATTTTAGGAATTTAAACAAAGCATGTCAAAATGACAACTTTCCATTACCAACCATGGAACAATTACTGCAGACAGTAGCTATTTTTGAACTTATGTCATTTCTAGATGGATTCTCAGGACATAACCAAATTCTCATACATCTAGATGACAGACTGAAGACTACATTCAGGACTAAGTGGGGAACTTATTCCTATCAAAAAATTCCATTTGGATTAATGAATGCAAGTGCCACTTTTCAAAGAGCTATGGACACAACTTTTAGGGGGCTCATAAATAAATCATTAGTTATTTATTTATATGACATTATAGTCTTTTCTAAACAAGTAAACAACCATGTGAATGACATAAAGCAAGTCTTTGAGCACTGTAAAAGGTATGGAATCTCATTAAACCCAAATAAATCATTTTCTACATTAGATGAAGGAAAACTTTTAGGATTAATTGTGTCAAAAAGAGGAATCTATATTGATCCTAAAATATTTGAAGAGATTAAAAGAATTCCTTTCCCTCATAACAAGAAATCCATGCAGTCGTTTCTTGGGCAAATTAATTTTGTTAAAAGGTTTGTCCCTGACTTTTCACAAGGAGTTTTACCATTACAAAACATGATTAAGAAAAATTCAGTCTTTAAATGGGGACATAATGAAAGAGAAGCATTTGATTTGATTAAACACTCCATTTCCAATGCTCCATTCCCGACTACCCCCAATTTTCTTAATCCTTTTACTTTATACACTTTTTCATCAGATACATGATACGTTCTTGTTTTAACATAGCTTAATGATTAAAAAATTGAAGCATCAATATAATTTTTCAGTTCCAATTTTCAAGGTGTAGAACCAAATTATTCATATGTTGAAAAGCAACCATTTCTTGTCTTTAAGGCTATAAAGCATTTCAAGCCAAATCTCCTAAAAAATCACACCAAAATCATAATTCCATTCTCTACAGTGAAACAACTATTAATGCAAAGAGAATTAGGAGAGAAAAGGGCTAATTGGGTTATCGCTTTACAAGAATATGATGTATAAATTAGACCCTCTAAAATTGTTAGAGTTCAAGGTTTTTGAAAAATGCTTACAGGAGCATCCCATCTATCATCAGAAGAAGATTCAAGTAACAATGTGCAAATATCAGAGGTAAGCCTAAATGATCCACAATCTCAATACGCTGATCTCATATTTTATTTGAAGAATGGATATGCTCCAACCCAGCTCAGTTACAAAACAAAATGAGCTTTGAGATTAAAGGCCAAGCAATATGAATTAATCAATGATGTATTGTTTAGGATAAATTTTGATTCTGTACTACTAAGATTCTTAGAAAAATCTGAAGCAGAGAAAGTCTTGCAGGAACTCCATGATGGACCAGCTGGAAGATATTTTGGAGGAAATACGACAACACACAAAATCCTGCATGCAGGTTACTATTGGCCTACACTTTTCAAATATTCTCATGAATATGCAAGAAAATTCAAATTGTGTCAAAGTGCATCTGGAAGACAAAGGAAGACAACCTTCCCATTATAGCCAGTGTATATCGAACAACCATTTGAACAATGGGGATTAGATATAATCGGTGAGATTGTTCCTAACTCTTCCAAACAACATAGATATATTCTCACAACTACAAATTACTTTAATAAGTGGGTGGAAAAAATTCCATTAAAGGTAGCCAACTCTGATAATATCACTGATTTCATCGACCAATATATCATAACTAGGTTTGGTTACCTACTGCTTTAATGTTTGATAACGCATCTTACTTCTCAGGAACTGCTATGATGGAATTTGAAATCAAAATAGGTTTTAAACTTAAGTATTCTGCGAATTATTACCCAAAAGGAAATGGTTTAGCATAATCCACAAACAAAAACTTGATTAGAATAATCAAAAGAACTTTTGATCAAAACCAACGAAATTGACATACGTCATTAATCTTTGCTCTTTGGGCAGACTGAATAACTCAAAAATTTTCTATTGGCACTTCTCCATTCAATCTTGTCTATGGAAAAGAGGTTGTACTTCCTACCAACGTAGTTATTCCATCTCTTTCCTTAGTACAATTTATTGATGAATCTCCTTCTTCTTCTTTACAACTTAGACAATGTCAAATTCTTAAGTTATAAGAAGAAAGAGAAAAAGCTAAACATACTCATGCACATCATCAACAGATAGTAAAAGCCTCATTTGATTCAAATTCTATTACTCCAAAAAAATTCAAATTGGTGATCTGGTATTGAAATGGAACAAAGCGCATGAGGAAAAAGGTAAACACACGAAGTTTCAAAAACTCTGGCTAGGTCCATTTCAAATAATTGAAGAAATAGGCCCATCGACATTATTATTGCAAGATCTATCAAGAAAAGGAGGTTCTTTGCCTGTAAATGGGTAGATTTTGAAAAAATACTTTTCATAGGAGGCAATCCCTTCTATTCCCTGTATACTAGTGTCTTTTCCTTAGGAAAATAAAAGTTTCTTAGTATACTTTTTTGGTTTTTCAAAATAAAATCTCATATGATCCTTTTTTATTTATCACTTATAGAAATAAGAAGTGTTAAGGAAACAATTGAAATATTTGAAAGACAAATAGATTTTATTTTCACTAAAAGATGCAATTTCACTGAAGTTATTTATTATTTGATGAACTCCCATCCTTATATAGCATGATTATTCTGTCATCAGTCAAGAAAAGAATCATTAACATAGTAAAGACTCTTTTATAGAGAAGCAATCTAAAACTCAGCATTGTCATCCAGAATCCTCAAAAGGACCAATGATTCACCCCATCCAGTAAAGCTTATTAATTTTTGAAACAAATTCAAAAAAAGATTAGAACTACAAAAGCTTAAAAGATAATAAGTCTTATCACGAGCTTGTTTACCATGTTCATAGGGAAATAGTTGAACTGACATTACCAATACTGCCTACCACAATAGGGTAATGACTTGAGATTATATCAAGAGGACAAGGGGTCTCATCAAGAGCCAGTTTGATCAGTTTAATTACAACTAGTGAATGGCATTGTCATTATTCGGTTACCAAGCCAAGACAATGGATTTTAAGTAAATAAAAATATAATGCAAAAAATATCAATTGTATAAAGTTAGAATTTATTTTTGGAATTGTAAGAAACACTAGATGGGACAGTGAATCATTGTTGGGTAAAAGGTAACCCTACCAAAAGCTTAAATTTCTTATTGGAATAGAGGCTCCACCTGTGATAAAAGAGTAAATATTTATAAAGTTGATATATAAGAGCCACCTGCTTTATCTTTTTGAATTGAGTAAAGACTGATATAGATTCTCATACTTATATCTTTAAAAGAGGGGTTCTTATGAGTTGTAATCAAGAGAAATTTTATTGCTTAGTAAGATATTATTTGTTTGAAATTCATTCCTGCAACTATTTTTATTTTCAAAAGAGTTTTCAGAAATTTCAAAAAGTTAGTCAGAGATAGCTGGTTCTCCCAATTGAATCCCCAATTGTTGTGCTATACAACACCCCCCATTTATTTTAATAAATGGGGAATCTTTAGAAATAATTAGGAAATTTATTTTTATCTTTAAAACAAAAAACTTTAGGAAATAAATTTTTCTTTGTGCTTTTCTGCTTTATTCCTTAGTGCACATCGAAAATCGCATAACTTACAATAAAAAGGCTTGAAATCCACTAAGTCGTGTGGGCTGTGAAATGCGCTAAGCCTTTTCAAAAGTTATATTTAAAAACTTGCAAACGCTTCAATCACTGTTATAATTTTTTTATCGCATCACAACTCATTTAAACGATCAAAATTATAAATAAATTCGGTATAAGTTGCAATTATGCAGACCCGACGAGCCAAAAAAGTAATAAACATAAAGCTCTAAAGTCCCATAAGTGCAGCCGCTTGACTTCTTGAATGCGCACTTCACATTTCACACGACTTAACCAAAATCAAATTCGTTTACCACATAAAAGTTGCGATTTGCGATTTGCGCAGATCGCATTTCGCAGAATTTATGGGTAACATCGTAAAAGGTAAAAGTTATAAGTTGTGATATGCGAATGAATGACATTTAATTACTCAAGCATGAGAAATGAATTATGTCATATCAAACCAAAATCTGAGATTCAACGTCTTAAATTGATTGATAGCTATTTCGTCTAAAGGTGCAAGAGATTTGATTTGAAATGATTATCGATGATTAATAAATTTAATAGAAATAAATGTTTTAATAGATTCATATCTGTTTTTGCATGTTTGAAATAATCTAACGATGGATTTGTCTCTCTGTTCCATGTATTTGTAATGTTTACTCCGTTTACTTTAAATTAGCAAACCAACTAACAGAACAAAGAAAATAGAGAGGAACAAGAAAGGCAAAGAGATTGCTCAAACTTCATCTACTAAAGACTCAAACATGTCTCCCCTATTTTCAGATACCACCTGCAACAAGGAATGCGGAAGTTTGTCATGGGAAGTGATGTATCAGTTTTTCGAAAATAAAAAGCCAATAGTAATAGAAAAAATTTCTTCAGTAGACTTATCTGTCTCTTTAGACCCAACTGATTTTGACGTCGCATGTTCATTCATCCACAGGATAGCCACAAGGCCAAAAATTCTCCCTTACACTGACATGGTTAAGTGGGAAATTAACAAATTAAACATAGAAGATAGAACTTTCAAAGATTCAAAAGGCGAGAATATTGGGTCATTCAGGGCACAATATTTACAAGAAATGTACCATCTACCCTCCCCATAGCAGAAATATCACAAGGATTTTCTGCAAAGCTTTAGAGCAAAGCACCTAGACCTCATGAAAGTCATAAAGGATTGGAAGGAAGACCAAGGCAAACTTAAGCGAGATAAACTTGGTACATACCCAATTTCCAAAATTCCTTCCCCTTACTATTATGTTGCCGGTATGTTGTGTAGATTGTTTTCGAAACATAATACCACTAGGTTTTCAATACATTGGGTCCCATTAATTGAAACAATAGTCAATTATTTAATTTTAAATTGGGAAAATATCCTATCTGATAATTTAGCCAAACACATCATGGATTATAGGAATAAAATGAGTTTTTTATCTAGAGAAATACCTCCCTTTTATATGAGTGCCTATGTCATGGACACAATCTGCTTTTCTTCTAGTTTTCCTACTATGGGATGGAAATGGACTACCCAAGACCCTACCCCAATCCACATTTACCACAGAGCCCTTTGGGATTCAAACTTCCATCTGCATTTTTACAAAATTTTCCATGGGGTCATTTTGCCTATGCACTAGATGATATTCAATGAAAAATCCCCTAGGGTTTCCGAAGAGTCTAGTACATATATTCTTTCTGTGGCTAGATGGTTTGCAGAAGATAATTTTACATATGTCAGAGTATTTGGGAGTTATGCTTCTCCCCACATCCTACCATATTATGTTCCTGATAAGTTACTTGCAAGAGAGATAGCCTACCATCTTGTTAATGGTATTTCTAAATAGCTGAAAGATGCTAAGAAGGTCATTTGGCCTAATTTCCCTTTATAGTGTGGTACTTATTCACTTTTTGATATTGGCCATGCCTACAAAGAGGTTTCAAAGATTGTTCTGTTAAATTTAGCAGTAATGCCAAAGAGGTTGTATGATAAAAATTATATACTAATTAAAAACTACTTCACAGAGCTCAAAATGAAGCCTTTTGTAAAGGAAATAGACGGATTTGATGATCTCTACCAAGGCATGGAAATTTTTTTAGATATAATTAAGTTTGCATCCAGTCAACACAACCAAGATGATTTGGAAGCCTTCCAAACATACAGAAATAAGAGACTGGAGAAAATTCCTCTTGACTTAAATATTTAACAGACATACTCCAAGTATTAGCTTGGATAATGAAGCAAAAGACATAATTGAGGATGAGTCGGGTTAATCAGAGCATCAATATCACAATTCAGATCATTTTGAAAATGAATCCGAATCCAGAAAGGATAACCTAGAAAATATAATTGATCAAGTAATCCAAGAGATAAAGATGCAAGAGAAAAGAGAAAGTAATGGAACAGGGTCAACTTCTCAAGAATTTCAGCACAGTCAAGATACACTTGATCAGTTAGAAAATTCCCAACCAAAGAATTTGAGTAGTTGTGGGATGAGTTTTCTGAAGCAATAAAAAATCCTAAAACCAGTCCCAATACTGATCAAGCTACTAGTTTTGAGACACTTGAACATTCCCAGAAGTTAGCAGAAATTTTTCTTACACTACAATAAGTTCCAGAAACTCATGATCGAGAGATCATACTGGCCTACCCTATAGAACAAATAGTTTTACAAGTTGAGTAAATTCCTTCGCTGGATATCTTATATAGTCCTAGTCATAAGGTTGTACTTAAGAGAAATAAAAGGAGAAGAATTGATGAAACAGTATCAAATCTTACAAATGAATCGGTTGAAGTTTTGTGGAAGGATCCCCTAGCTGATCCCATTGAAAATTTAACCAAACTATCACAATTTTCAGGTGCATATACTACTGCCACTGTTAATAAAGCTACCGAGGTTAAAATGTTGTTGAAGAAGAAGGAAGGGAGAATACAAGAAATAGAGAGACTATTATATGAAGAAAAATCTAACTCTAGCGAGCAAATGAAATCGAAAATGGCCCAATTTCAAAAGGATTTTTAAAAGATTAATTTATAGCATCAGATACAAATCACTGAGAAGAAAGCACAACTGGAAGAAAAAATGACCAGATTACAAAGGCAATCACAATTAGAGAAATTCATAAAAGAAGCATGGGATGTAAATGCTAAGTTAAAGCAACAACATGAAGTATTTTTCCAACAAGCTTCTATTATTGACTTTTATTGTGACTCAAATGAAATACTGATCCAACAAGTATCTATCCAGAAACTTGAATGTGAGAAGCTCGAGAAGAAAATCAACGAACACATTCAATGGCAAGCATCAGACTCAGGTAAAGAAGCTAATCTACCCTAGGTAGATAAGTTCCACAAGGATATGTTATTCAAATATTGGGAAGCACAAATAAAGCAGGAAGATAAAGTAGCAGCGAAAACATCAAGATTATCAAAGGAAATTACTGAATTTGTATGTGAACAGTTGGTGAAATCAGAACTTATTAAAGAGTACACATCTGAAGTGTTCTCAGAAGTTAAACAGCTAGAAATACAGTGGAAGCAAAAGGCAGAAAAACAAGATGAAGTAATTAAAAAAGTGAATAAGTTTGATCAAGAAAATTATTGGAATATTATGATCAAACCTTATCATCAATACCAAATCCTGCAGTCCTTAACAAATTCAACAAGAAGATCGCAACCAGTACTCTCAAACACAGTATTCAAGGGACAGGTCAGATCGAGGATATCACATCCAGCTCAACTCAAGCCCATGCTAGATATTTGTCAACTTTGTGACCAAATCCAAAAGAAAGGGTGGAATTAATAAATCATATTGTTAACTTATTTTCCTAGATTGTAGTTTAAGTTAGTCTTACAAGGATGGTTTTTTGAAACCTCCTCTATATTTTTGTAATATTCTATTTTAGAACGTAGTTTAGTATTTAAACCGCTCTCATTCATTTAGAGAAAGGTCCAAAAATTTGTTTAAAACATTTGCAAAGAATGCACTATTGTAAGTTTGTGGATTCTTTGATGAATGGATGGAACACAATCTGTTATCTTTTGACAATTAAAGTTGTTTAATTTTTGTTGCACTACTATTAGTTTACATGAGTAGAAATTCGTACATATGGTACTTCTATTCACTTGCATTAAGTCTTGATTTATAGATTGACAATCATCTTTTTATTGCATTATATATTTGAAACATTATTATAGATGAATGTTACATGCACTTCTGTTCTAATATTTGTCTGTGATTTCTTATTGAATGTATAATCACACATATGAATGCTATATATTTTTCGCAATTATTCTAATCAAACTACTTTGTTAGAAGAATAATCTTACATAATTTTCATCTCTTTCAACTGTGAATGATCTATATTACTAATAGTTGAAAGATATCTCTTTAGATGGCATAAAGGAAGAAACACCCCAGGTATATAGTAGAATAAATAGTTTAGATAGATGCATATGATAGATTAAAATCATTCTCCATTTGCATGTTGTATAATAAAAAAACCCTCAAAATCATCCTTATTAGGAAATTGGTCCCATTATCCCTAGTCGGAGCCACTACACCAAACGAAAAACGAGCTACTTTAAGGTACGGACCGTGTGGTTTTCCCCCATGTTTTGGCCGCGAAATTCTAAGGCCTCAACAAATTCTTGGATAGTAAGTACTGGAGTCTCCTTTGTTTGATTTTAATTTAGTTTGATACTGTGTTTTGGAATCCCTTCATTGGGTGGAACCATTGTGTTTCATGCTGCTAGGGTGGAGGTGAAGCCTCGTGATTCCTTGGAGTGTGTGTGGATATTGGATAGCTGAAGGGTGGGGCATCAGGCCTATGGATTCCATGTACATTAGTTGACTGATGAGTAGCTAGTGGGTGGAGGTAGGAGGGCCTATGGAGTCCCTGTTTCAGCTGGAAGTTGGTGGTTATTCCCTCAAGAAAGAACACCTCAGTCCATGGAATCTATCTCCACGGTGAAAAATGGAAGTAGCTTGGCTACACTTGTCTATGGTTGGAAAGAGAGTTGCAGTCTCGAAATCATTTTCCCTCCTCCAACATAATCCTAGATAAGTTCTTATTATGTATAACCTTGTATGAATTCTAATTAATTTTGAGTGAATGATTTGATGAATGATTGGATTACTAACCTTGGCTTACTTATGTTCATATGCTAAAATGATAGTTACAAGTCATAAAGGATGTATATGATGTGAATAAATGGTTTCATGAGATTGATGATCTTACGCCAATACCCTATTGCAGGGATTTAATTAACTATGATAATGCTTGCATAGTAGCGTTAATGAACACTATGGAATGATATAATATCTTGTTGATTGCATGTTGAATTATTAAACAAGATTTAGCATGGTTGTTAGTGTAACAACCCCAGAGAAAATTCCATGTAATAAAATTTGATAAAGGAAAAATAATAACCATGGTCATGGGACACGTATTCCAAGCTTAATGTTGGGAAAAACATCCTAGTGTGGGTGTTTATATGGTTTATTGTGGCTATGGAAATTGACAAAGGCAATGGCTAAGGCTTTGGAAAGGAAAAGTGGAATTTATTGGAATCTATTTATGAAAATAATGGAAAATAGGAGAAAAGGGAGGTGAAAGGTCACAGGTTGCATGTGAGGAGGAAAATGAAGGAAAATAATGGAAAATTGAAGAAATTAGAGGCCTCATTAATAAAAAGGCTTATGAGGATCAGTGGGCAAGATTTTGTCAGTTGAGACTTTTTTCATTTCAGTTTTGGAGCTCTCATTTTCTCTCTCTCTCTCATACTCTTGGAAACTTATAGTTCCTTGGAGAACTCTTGGAGAGTGTGGCATACTTGGATTTTTGGAGCAAGAAGGAAAAGGAAGATCAGGAAATAACTATAGGACATCGAGATCAACAACTACAACGAGTTTTGTGTAATATTTTAAATCTGGAACAGCACAGCAGGCCTGTTGAAATAATGCACTCCTGAGAAATATATGCACAGAAATGAGTTTGCAGCCCTTGGATCCCTTAGATAATCTCATCTAAGATCTAAATCCAAAAGGAGAGCAAAAAAAAATCAAACTAGGTGGGTTAAACAGATCTCCCACAAACTAGTCTAGCTGAAATTCACTCAAAGAGAGGGGCTGGAGCTATATGCAAGAGACTGCTTCAGAAAGAACACAATTTATCAATTTACAAGCATGATACCAACATGAAGGTTCTTCTTTCAGCTATAAATCAGAAAAATGGATTTACAATGAAACTTATACAGTGTATAACAGAAATAGAATGAATATACAAGACAAAAGCCTCAAAATGAGTTGCTACAACAACAAGAAATGGTAGAATAAGCTTGACAGCATTATTTTCATTGCTGAAGCATGCAGTAGATTACAACTCAGATCTAGAGCAGATCTGTACATAAAATGATAGATCTATTTCAGATTTGTGTACAATATAGGCTCCTCTATACATTCCCCTTGGGGATCTCAACAAATCATGAACAGCGATGAGTAGATCTGAGATCTAAGTCATAGATCTGCAGAAGTATTCAAAAAATTATGAATCATAACATATACAGCAGATCAGATCTGAAATAACATGGATTGGTTGGCCAATCCACGGATCACCACAGTGAAAGGAAGGACCCAATCACCAGTGATCTTCCTCCTCTAAAATAATGCCAAGACACCCTGCAACTCTGCTTTTGCAAATAACTCAGTCATGGAAGAGGGACTGTGTTGTAGGCCCTAAAAATGCTTTGGCCTACTCCCAATGTATGGATATGAAGCTCAAAATGTGGATGCACTCTTCGAGGAGGTTAAAAGACACACTCACTGTGAAGAGGCTCCAATACAAGCTAGATCTTTGCAGATCTAGGGTTCCACTTGCTGCAGCTCACATGGAAAACCCAATCCTAAGAAGAACTGTGCTATAGATGTGGCTTGGAAAAATGTCGGATAGTGGACTAGACAAACAAGACTCCTCCAAGAGCTTCTCAAGGAAGGATGTGGGAGTTCCTCAACAGGAAACCCCAACAAAGGATGTCTAAGCAGACAATACCTTCAGAAAATAATAACATCAACAACCTCTTCCTATTGTCCTCCTCCTTCTTTTATAGGGTTAAACCTTGCCAAACCCTAAACCACCTCAATTAGTTAGCCCCTTTCACATGTGGAGCCTCCATCTAGAACTGCGCTGTGTATCCATGAGGTTCATTTCACCTAGACTGCATTGTTGATTTGGTCAAGGTTGACCCAGTCTTGTGATTTAAGCCCATTCACACTTGCAAGAGATTATTTACATGGCCCAAATATGTCTCTGTTTACATAGGCATTGATTTATTCATGGTTTTTAGGAGTTTTACATGTCCTCCTTCATAATTTATTCATAAACATGAAATGCAAGATGAAATAAGGAAAAATAAGATATTCCCATTAGCTTGGGCTAAATGGGAATATTATAGTCCTCCCCTCCAAAATGTTTCTTGTCCTCAAGCAACTGATAGGGTGAGTGCTGCAAGACTTCTCCTCCATTGATGACATCATCAAAGATCAAGCCTCCCTCATAAGATAGATGCTCACCAACCCAGACCCCCATGAATTGTTTCCCCAAAGTCAATATGAGAAGTGCAAAATTCATCTCATAAGGAAACAAGATCTCATGTGAAACACCCATGGGTTGTCTAATGTCCCCTCTGAAATATATGATACAAGACACATGGAGATTCTTCAGCTCATTAGGCACATGCAGCCTTCCCATCCTTCCTCCATAAATTCCCATAAAAAGTACAAGCATGTCATCCATGTATGGGAGTAAGATAATGTACAAACAAACAACAAAGTAAACATATGGAGGTGGGTCATAGTCCCACATGTGGAACCAACGTAATGCATCCCCTGCCTGCATTAGACAAAGATGTGGTAAGTGGTTTTCCCACCACTTAATTGTAGCCCATGCCATCTCACTGTAGGTGAATGTGGGAGATATATTTGGAGCCTTAGGAAAGCACCCATCATGAAACAAGATCTCCCTTTGTCCACCAAGGGAGTGGCCAAGTAAAACAATTTTTGTGGCCCCATATTTTCCATGAGATTGACATGATATAACACTCCTTCTTGGAGTCATGGCCTGCAAAAACATGGTGTAAGAATGCATGAAGTCAGAAGATAAAATACATGTATTAAGAGCATTCTATCCACCAACAATTCTCCTCCTATCAATGGAGTGGTGCATAAATCTACTCTCTCCCTCAAGGGAAGGAAAAGTGGGCTGATTTAATTCTCCCTTAGAGCCATATTGCTGCTCCAACTCCACATAACCCATGCATCTCTGATAATGTTGATATAGTTCCCTTTCAAAGCCCTCCCGGTAATAGCTCCACCATATGGTATTGTTGAGCTTCATTGAATAAGTGTGGCCAAGATGGAACCCTTCATAAGCCCTTTGCAGAAGCTTCCCCTTGAGCTTGGAGGCTCTAGACAAGAAGATTCTACCACGATTACAGATGACTCCATCAAATATTGAATAGCTCTCCTCATGCAACCAGTCATCCAGAATCATGCAAGTATGGAGGTCCTTGGAATATTCCACCAACAGTTGGGATTGCCAATAGGGATCTAATGTGCCCAACAATGGCAACGTTGATAATGTGCCAACTGTAGGGGCTACCATGTTGCTGCTCTTCTCCTTGACATCCTCTATGTCCAAGGTGTATGTTGGAAGACCATGCCTCCCATTCTTCTCCTTTGTGACATATCCCATGCCAAAAGTATGAGATGGAAGGTTTTTTTCCCTTCCTTGCTGCCCTCCTTGCTCATGCACATGCTTCAGAGAGGAAGGAAACTCTTGGGAGTTAGACTTCCACGGAAGGCTACCATTTGTCCAAGGCCTTTCCATTTTGGCCAAAGCATGCATGTGAGACCACCATCTCTCTTCCAGCAGGGAAGAGTGTTCTTCGAACAAGCTTGTCTTCTGATTCAAATCTTGCCTCCCATGCTTCATGATGGTGTCATTTCCTCTTGCAGCATATCTCCTTAATGAAATTTGAGAGGTGAGGATGGACAGTGAAGTCAATGGAAAAATGCTCTCCCTTTCTTTGTACCTCCCCCATACTCTCAGCGTTGTAGCATGATCTTCTAGTGCTCCCTCCTCCTTTGGATCTACTGAAGGAGCATTAATGTATGAAACATCTTTCATCAAATATGACTCAGGTGGTTTCCCATATGATACACCACAAGATAATGATGTATCAAGGCTCATTCCCATGTGAACAACAAGTGGGAACACATCATGACTGCTTCCACTGCGCAAATTCATCTCCGATTGCTGTTTCGAAGTACCATGAAACTTGGGGACCCCTCTTAATGGTGTAAGAGTTCCTCTGATTGGAGCCCTTGCCCCATCTTCTGATAGTGGATCAGCGGTGTGAACCCTCATTTGTTTTTTCCCATTGTATTTTAGCAAAGACACATGTTTCTCATGTCCTCCATATGGAAGAATCCCTGGAATTCCTTGCAAAGGTGCAAGAATCCCTCTAGTGGAAGCCATTGCTTCATCTCCATCTCCAAATGAAAATAGATCCCCTCCTGCTGGCACAGTGCTGGAGGATCTTCTTTGCTTTCTCCCTCCCTTCTCCTTATTTGTGGAGAATGCTTCACAATCAAAAGATCCTTTGTCTTGATCTCTTACTGAGTAAAGAGTCCTCAAGTCTTCTCTTTGGGAAAAGAGATCTTGCTGAATTGGGGTCTTTGCCTCTGATACAAGGTGCAACAAACCTTCAACCCCTCCAAAAATGTTTAGGACTGGAGTTGGCTCCATGGAATATTCCAAATCATGCAAAGATTCAGATTTCTTGGGCTTGATCTTCTCCCCCCCAGAATTCTCAAATGTCTCTCATCAAATCTTCCCGCTAGTCTCCTAGTGAATCTTGCATAAGAAGAGATGTTCCTCCCTTTCAAGGAAAAAGACTCAAACAGCCACCAAGCATAAGCCTTCCCTTGAAGATACAATGCTGCTACTCTGAAGGCTTCTTCTTCTGATACTTTATGCAGCTAAAAGTATGTGTCAAGCTTCTTTACCCAAGACTTGGCTGAGTCTTTAGGTGATCCATCAAATGTAGGTAGAGAGAATCTACCCAAAGTGTGCTGCATGCACCCTTCCCTTCTACTGTAGCTGCAGGATATTTATTCTTTGAGTTGACAGAACTCTGGGAAACTGATATGCTCTTTGAATATCTTTAATTGAGATTCATATTCTTGGAGGCATTCACTAAGAGATCCCTCATTTGGTGTTTCTCCTCTTCCTCCTTCCTTTGACAAGAAAGCATGCATGTTACCATGTTGTGGAACAGATTGTGTGGCTGAATGCTCACACACATCATATGAAGTAGTGGGGCTTTCCTCATGTGAAAACCTCCTTAAAGGATCTGCTGATCTTCCATTCCTCCCTCCCCTGATTTCTTCCTCCAGCTCATGCAAAGCTTGAGAAAGAATGTTAGAGAACTCTACTCCTTCTATTATTCCATACACAAGGGGTTTCAATGGTGTAATCATTTTTCTTCTGTCTTCTTTCATGATGCCTCTACTTTCTGTCAGTGAGAGGTTCTCCTCCCTCTGAAGACATATTGGCTCAAAGAATGCAGAGGCTGTGCCAAGATTGGTGCTCTGATACCACTGTAATATTCCAAATTTGGAACAGCACAACAAGCCTGCTGAAATAACGCACTCCTAAGAAATATATGCACAGAAATAAGTTTGCAGCCCCTGGATCCCTTAGATCAGCTCATCTAAGATCTAAATCCAAAAGGAGAGCAAAAAAAATCAAACTAGGTGGGTTAAACAGATCTCCCACAAACTAGTCTAGCTGAAATTCACCCAAAGAGAGGGGCTACATCTATATGCAAGAGACTGCTTCAGAAAGAACATAGTTTATCAATTTAAAAGCATGAAACCAACATGAAGGTTATTATTTTAGCTATACATCAGCAAAATGGATTTACAATGCAGCTTATATAGTGTATAACAGAAATAGAATGAATATTCAAGACAAAAGCCTCAAAATGAGTTGCTACAACAACAAGAAATGGCAGAATAAGCTTGACAACGTTATTTTAATTGCTGAAGCATGCAATAGATTACAACTCATATCTAGAGCAGATCTGTACATAAAATTATAGATCTATTTCAGATCTGTGTACAAGATAGGCTCCTCTATACATTCCCCTTGGGGATCTCAGCAAATCATGAACAACGGTGAGTAGATCTGAGATCTAAGTCACAAATCTGCAGAAGTATTTAGAAAATTCTGAATCATAACATATACAACATATCATATATGAACTAACATGGATTGGTTGGCCAATCCACAGATCACCACAGTGAAAGGAAGGACCCAATCACCAAAGATCTTCCTCCTCTAAAATGATGCCAAGACACCCTGCAACTCTGCTTTTGAAAATAACGTAGTCATGGAAGAGGGACTGCACTGTAGGCCCTGGAAATTCTTTGGCCTACTACCAATGTATGGATCTGAAGTTCAAACTGTGGATGCACTCTTCCAGGAGGTTAAAAGACACATTAACTGAGAAGAGGCTCCAGTACAAGCTAGATCTTTGCAGATCTAGAGTTCCACTTGCTGCAGCTCACATGGACAACCTAATCCTAAGCAGAATTGCGTTGTAGATGCAAGATGTGGCTTGGCCAAATTTCGGATAGTGGACTAGACAAAAAAGACTCCTCCAAGAGCTGCTCAAGGAAGGAGGTGGGAGTTCCTTAACAGGAAACCCCAACAAAGGATGTCTAAGCAGAAAATACCTTCAGAAAATAATAACATCAACAACCTCTTCCTGTTGTCCTCCTCCTTCTTTAATAGGGTGAAAGCCTTGGCAAACCCTAAACCACCTCAATGAGTTAGCCCCTTTCACATGTGGAGCCTCCATCTTGAACTGCGCTGTGTATCCATGAGGTTCATTGCACCTAGACTGCACTGTTGATTTGGTCAAGTTTAAGCCCATTCACACCTGCAAGAGATTATTTACATGGCCCAGATATGTCTCTGTTTACATAGGCATTGATTTATTCATGGTTTTTAGGAGTTTTACATGTCCTCCTTCATAATTTATTCATAAACATGAAATGCAAGATGAAATAAGGCAAAATAAGATATTCGCATTAGCTTGGGCTAAATGGGAATATTAAATTTTGCTTGCAAGTACCAAGTTGCATCTATGTTTTCTCCACTAGTTTTGGCATGCATTGCATATGCATGTGGTTTCTTGGTCATGATATGTCATTGGCATGGATGATTACCCGAATTGACAGTGGATTTGCCTAGCCTTTCCATTTCTTGGATATCCATGGTGTTGTCAGTTCATTTCATTGTTTGTTTTTCTGATTGGTCCTCATGTTCCTTTAGATGTAGGTTGATTTACTAGTTCAGAGAGCCTTGCTAGAAAAATTATAGGGATCCCTGTAACATCTTGGGCTGAGTTACTAATCCTGGAACCTTTGTTTGAAAAATTCTCTAGAGCCTTGTAATGGCTTGGGTTGATTTACTAGTCTTGGAGCCCTGGTTGGAAAAGTGCTTTGGAGCCCTTGGTGGGTTGAGTTACTAGTCTTGGAGCCTTGGTTGGACGAACGCTCTAGAGCTCAACAGGAGCTGTGGGTTGAGTTACTAGTCCTAAACCCTTAGTTAGAAAAAATGCTCTGGTGCCATAAAAAACTTGGGTGGAGACCAATCTGGTGATGGTTGTGATGTCTGACTGTGAGGCGGAATCACCGGAAGCCCTCATTTGGTTTTGATTGATGTGTTTTATGAGATTCAACATTCATGCTTGGAATGTGGAATGAGGGTGACTAGATGAAGAGATATTTGGCTTATCCATGTCTATGGTTGGGTGGTACGTGGAATCCCCATACTTGGATGCATTTTTCTTACGGAAATAAGAGTTATTTTCCTCTTTTATTGATGGGTAAATATGGTTTTTATTATCTGTCTTAAATGGTTGTTCTATGATTTTCATTTCTATTGTTATATGATGATTATGAATGTGCTATATGTCAGTAATGATGTATGGATCTCATCATGTTTTGATTTGTAAATGAATGAAAAATGTATCTATGACCGAATACATGATAATGTAGTTAATTTGATGAGGCAAAAATGCTTCTTACCAATTCTCAGATAAGTATGAGACCCCTATGCTCAGATATGTTATTTAAACCTATAGATTACATGTTTGAAAAAATGTGTGTCATGGATAGTAGGGGTCCAGTCAAGCCCTTGTTCAAGTGATTGCATTTACATCGTTATTCCATTATTGTTTTTCATTTATAGAAGTGTGATGGAGTTCTGGGTAGTAACCTGAGCTCTGGGCCTGTAAAAGTGCCACATAAATCACGGTCGCAGGCACATAACTACTAGGAAAATTCCCCAGTTGCATGCATACCCATGTTGTGCATGTGACTGGAGGTTTCCAGTCGCACTCTTGCCCATGTCCAGGGAGCGACTGGGGGATTGATGCATGAAAAAGGTCAGGTTGGTTCAGGGGCTAGGCTCCTGGAAGGTTTTGATGGATCTTGGGTGTCCTGTAACATGTGCATAAGGTTTGTGTTGTTATGTGGTGTCGATTGCACTTGCTTAAGGTGACCTAGCCAGTGGAATCATATCATAGTAACTCTTCATCACATGTTTACCCCAGTTGGCCGGTTACTTGTGTAGATGTGGGAGGAGGGGGTTATAGAGTGGTATAAGAGCATGGTTCACCCCTCGGAATGGATGGGTTGTGTGTTGTTCATGCATTCATGTCGTTTGAATATGTGTTTCTTATTTTTGGGGTATATGTGTTTGTTGCATATGCCTGGTGTTGGTTGTGGTTGCAGTGATGTCGCCATGTGAAGGTTGACAGGGTTGTTGTGGAATGTTTTGTCATGAGTGTCTGATTGGTTATGTGTTGTTTATACATGTCAAGTGCTTACATGTTTTCAAGTGTACATTGGTATGGTTTTTTTTTTCATGCATGAGGTCATGGTATGTGTAGTTGATATGGTCATGCATTGTTGACTGGACTCTAGCTAGAACGATGTTTATGTGTTGATATACCTATGTGTTATATGTCTATATTTTGTTATGATTATTTCTATACATGTATTACTTTGATTGGTTGATATTTTAGATGAAATATCCTCCACGAATTATGCTAAGGTAAATTGGTTTATTGTGATTTGGTTTAGTTGACATAAGATGCATTGTCGGAAAGAGATAAAAGATGACTAGCAAGATGGTAGACTACAAATATTCTCCCTATGAATCATATGAGTAGAATTGTGTTGGGAACTCTTATGACTTAGGAGACACATTGAGAAGTTTCGAGGAATAAATAAGGAGTTGTAGAGCAAATAATGACAGAATCATACACGCACAGGAGAAACAAGAAAGGGTTAATGCAGTAATCCTTCAGAGTTTGTTAGATTTGCAACGATAAGGACCACTCCAGATCACCTATGGATAGGAGGATGGGACTAATGGGGCATATGCCAATAGGTTTCATGGTGGTCACAGGTCGGGTAAAGATGAAATGACTAGGGATGGTAAGTTATTGGATACTATGGATAGGAAAGGTGACAAACACAGATATTATTCTAGTTCTGGTTTTGACAGACATTATGATGATCATCATTATCATCCTTAAAGGAGGAGTGATAGGGGATATTTTTGGAATGAGTTTAAGAAAGAAAAATCGTCTACGTTTGATGGAGAAATGAAGAAATCACAGGATGTAGAAGCATGGTTTCTTGGTATGAGGAAGTTCTTCAGGTTGCATGATTATTCAGAAGACATGAAATCTAGAATAACTAAATTCAACCTTAAAGGTAAAGAAGATATTTGGTGGGAAGATGTGAATAATGTAAGGGATATTTATGAGGAGGAATTGACTTGGAGTGAATTAGAGAGATTATTCCGGAAGAAGTATCTATCAAAGAGATACAATGATGATAGGGAAAAATAGTTTTATGAACTAAAGGTGGGATCTATGACCGATGAGGAGTACACTAAGACATTTATGGAATTTTTGAGGTATGTGCCTTACCTCAAGGAGGAGAAGGCCAAGATTTGGTGATTCATCAGTGGGTTTCCAATATCATTCAAAGACATGATTGAGTCTGATGATACTAGATCATTGGAGAAGGCCATTTGGAAGTGAATGCATTGTTATGAGAAATCAAAGCGCAGATATGAGAGAAAGATGAACTGGAAAGGTAATGATAATAATAAAGGAAAATGGGACAATAAATGAGCAATAACTTAGGATATAGGTAACAAAGAGAATGTTGCACCACCTAAGAAGTTCAATACATCTAGCAGAGGACAGGGACTTCAGTCTGAGGAGAAAAATAAGAGTGAAAGTAAGGGGCCCGTGCGGTGTTGGACTTGTGGAAGAGATCATTGTAGGAGAGATTTTCCACAACATCAGGGTGGATTAAAGCCATAGATCTACAGTTCTCAGTGGGCACAAATAGTGGGAGATGTTGGAAAAAGTATTCCTAGGATATATGCAGCGCTATATAATAGGCAGGAAGATCACCAAGCGTCTATTATCAAGATGAATGGTAAGCTTTGTGATCAAGTTGTTTCTATTTTGATTGACCCTGGATCTTAAGTATAGTTATGTTAATCCTGACCTAGTGGATAAGTGTGATTTGAATAAAGAATTGCATGAAAAATCTTGGTTAGTGTAGTTAGATATAGGTATAAAGAAAATAGTTCCTCATTGGGTAAGAGCTTGTGCATTTGAATTGAATGGTATACCTACCTCAGCACATTTGAATGTATTGTTGTTGGGATCGTATAGAAGGCTTTTGGGTATGGACTGGTTGTATCATCATAGGACCAAGATGGATTGTTATGACAAGGCTATTGAGTGCTTGGATGGAAATGTGGAACAAATTGTCTTGCGGGGTAAGAAGAAATAAACCTCAGTTAGGATGGTGACAACTATGCAAGCTAAGCATAGTCGCAGGAAAGTGTGTTTTTTATTTGCAGTGCAAATTTCTAGTGAAATTTTTAAGGAATTTGAGGATGTAGATGTGTTAAGAAGGTACCTAGTTTTACAATAGTTTCAGGATCTATTTCCCACAGAGATTTCAGAGTTTCCAACTCACATGGAAGTAGACTCCTTTATTGAGTTGGTGCTAGAGGTAGCTCCAACATCTAAGATACCTTACAGGATGAGCACACCAGAGTTGGTATAGTTGAAGTTGAAGTTTAAGGAAATATTGAACAAGGGATGCATTAGGCCAAGTGTATCACCATGGGGCACACTAGTATTTGTTTTGAATAAGAAAGATGGTACCCTCAAGTTATGCATTAATTATAGACAATTGAACAATGTGACCATCAAGAACAGATATTTGTTTCCGAGGATTGATGATTTTTTCAATCAGTTGAAGGGAGCAACATTTTTCTCAAATATTGATCTCAGATCGATATATCATCAGGTACGCATTAAATAAGATGAAATTCGCAAGAAAAATTTTCAGACCAGGTACGGACATTATGAGTTTGTTGTAGTTCTATTTGGTTTGACTAATGCTCCAACTACCTTTATATGCTTGATGAATAGTTTTTTTGTCCTTATCTAAACAAGTTTGTTATTGTATTAATTGATGATATATTGGTATATTCTAAAAATTAAGAAGATCATGGTAAACACTTAGAAGTAGTATTGATATTGTTGAGAGAGAATCAAATATATGCTAATCTCAACAAGTGAATTTTCTGCCAGACAAAGGCACATTACTTGGGACATGTGGTTTCCAAGGAAGGCATAACAATAGATCTAGAGAAGGTAAGAGTTATCATGGAATGGGCAGCTCTTAGGAATGTGGATGAGATAAGGTCCTCCATAGGGTTAGCAGGTTATTATAGGAGGTTCATCAGGAACTTCTCATGCATTACTTATCCTATCACGTCATTGCAAAGGAAAGATAAGAAGTTTGAATGGAGAGAAGAATGTGAAACCAATTTTGAGCAGTTAAAGCAGTTGTTGAAACATGCTCCAGTATTAAATATCGTCGATTTGTACAAAGAGTGTATGGTATGTAAAAATTCTTGCAAGAGAGGGCTTAGTGGAGTCCTTATGCATGAATGAAAAGTGGTATGTTATAAGTCACATAAAATAAATGAGCACGAGTAGAACTATCCAACACATGGTCTGGAGTTGGCAACAATCATTCATGCATTTAAGATGTGGAGGCATTATATTCTCGGTAGATGATCTATATTGATGAGTGCTCACAGTGGATTGCGGTATTTATTTGACCAACTGAATCTGAATACTAGGAAAGCTAGATGGTTGGCCACGATCAATGAATTCGACTTTGAGATAAGGTATATTAAAGGTAAAGAGAGCATGGTTGCATATTATCTTAACAGATGGATACAAATGAATCATATAACAGTTATGAGTTCCTATGTGACATATATACATGATAGGATCTTATAGGCAGGTCAATGTGATGTCAGGTATATGGATCTTAGGCATAGATTACAATAGAATACAAGTACAAGTACAGGTAGTGGTACATGTACAGGTACAGATACATGTACAGGTACAGGTGCAGGAGCACAATATGTGGACTATCCTCTCACAGTAGATGGCTTGATCAAGTTTAGAGACAAGATATATGTGCCATACAATAATGAAATCAAGAAGGTGACCTTGAGGGAGTTCATGTGAAACCATATTCAGGTCACCCAAGCTATCAGAAGACTCTTACAACAGTGAAGAATTTTTACTATTGGTCGAATTTGAAGAGAGACATAGCAAAGTTTGTGGTTAGGTGCTTGGATTTTCAACGAGTCAATGCGGAGAGTAAACATCAAGGTGGACTACTATAACCGATTCTGATTCTAGAGTGTAAATGGGATTTCATTTCCATGGATTTTATCATAGGTTTTTCGAGGACATCTAGATAGCATGATTCCATCATGGTTGTGGTGGAAAGGTTGACAAAGGTAGCACACTTCATTCCATTGAAGTCTACACACTCAACGAATGATGTAGCACATGTCTTCATTAGGGATGTGGTCAAATTACATGGTGTTTCATAGAATATTGTGTCATAAAGGGATGAAAATTTCACTTCCAAGTTTTGGAAGGATTTGTTTGCAGATTTGGGAATAGAGTTGGCCTTAAGTACAACTTATCATCTGCAGACAGATGGATAGATGGAGAGGCTCAACATGATATTGGAGGACATGTTGAGGATGTATGTGATGCATCAGCAATGAAAGTGGGAAGAGTATCTTCCACTGGTAGAGTTTTCTTACAACAATGGGTATCAGGAATTTTTTAGGATGAGTCCATTTGAGGCATTATATGGGAAGAGTTGCAATACTCCCATTAGTTGGAGTGATCCAATTAGTATGGTGTTGATTGGACTGGACATGTTGGCAGATATGGAATATTTAATGCAAGTAATCAAGAAGAATCTAAAGGCAACACGGGATAGGAAGAAGAGCTATGTAGATCAAAATAGGTTTTTTAAGAAGTTTCAGGTTGGGGAACAGGTGTAATTTCACATCAAGCCCAAGAAGATCTCCTTGCAGATTGGATCATGTGCCAAGCTGACACCTCAGTTTTGGGGACCTTTCAAGATTCTTGAGAGGATTGGGACAGTAGCCTATCAACTTGCACTGCCTCCGACAGTGAAATTCCATGATGTGTTACATGTGTCATTTCTTAAGAAGTATGTTGAAGATGTTGATAATGTGATTGAATGGTCTGCATTGCAGGTGGATCTATAAGGCGAATTCCAGCTATAAACTCAGTGAATTTTGTAGAGAAATATGCTCATTATAGTGCAATGGAAGCACTTTGGGACTGATGAAGATGCATGGGAGATGGTGGATCAAATTCGGGCTATGTATCCTTCCTTATTCACTGGTTGAGCGAATGTTTTAGCATGTGTTTTGATATATGTTTTTGGTATATGATTAGTATGATATTTTGGTATATGTACATATCTATATGGATCTAAATATTTCCATGAGCTATGTTATAAAGCTCCAATAAGAGATATGGGTGTCATGTCATTGAGATGTTATCATGTTGTTATGTTGTCATGTTGGTTTGCTTCTCAGCAGGTTGATCATTGTAAATATTGCAATTAGAAAATTTATAAATTTCCATGAGTAGTATTTTGTGCTTACAACAATGTTGTTGGTTGTAGGTGTCATTGAACACGAAGGATGGTGTTCCCCCAAGGGGGAGGGTTCTTTAACAGACCTAGTGAAAATTCCATGTAATAAAAGTTAATAAAGGAAAAATAATAACCATGGTCATGGGACACATATTCCAAGATGATTTTTTGGGAAAAAATCCCAGCGTGGTTGTTCATATGGTTTATTATGGCTATGAAAATTGGAAAAGGCAATGGCTAAGGCTTTGGAAAGGCAACGTGGCATTTATTTATGAAAATAATGGAAAATAAGAGAAAAGGGATGTGAAAGGTCACATGTTTCATGTGAGGAGGAAAATAAAGGAAGATAATGGAAAATTGAAGAAATTAGAGGCATCATTAATAAAAAGGCCTTTGAGGATCAATGGGAAATATTTTCTCAGTTGAGACTTTTTTCGGTTCATTTTTGTAGATCTTCTTCTCTCTCTCTCTCTCTCTTTCTCATACTCTTTGACACTTAGAGTTTCTTGGAAAACTCTTGGAGAGTGTGGCATATTTGGATTTTTGGAGCAAGAAGGAAAAGGAAGAGTAGGAAAACGCAAGAGGGCATCGGGATCAACAACTACAACGATTTTCTCTTACAGGTACTAAGTTTCATGTATGTTTTCCTCACTAGTTTTGGCATGCATGGCATATGTAATTAGTTTCTTGGTCATGATCTATCATTGGCATGGAGGATTTCCTGGATTGATAGTGGATTCTCCTAGCCTTGTTATTTCCTAGATAGCCATGGTGTTGTGGATTCATTTAATTGTTTGTTTTTATGGTTGGTTCTAATGTTCCTTTACGTGTGGGTTGAGTTACTAGTTCATGGAGCCTTGGTTCGATAAACGCTCTGGAGCCATGTAATAACTTGGATTGAGTTAATATTCCTAGAGTCTTGGTGGAAAAAACACTCTGGAGCCCTGTAACAGCTTGGTTTGATTTACTAGTCCTAGAGCCTAGTCCTGGAGCCTTGGTTGGACAAATTCTCTAGAACCTGGTAGTAGTTGTAAGTTGAGTTACTAGTCCTAGAGCCTTGGTTGGGACAAACGCTCTGGAGCCCTGGACAGCTTGGGTGGAGACCAATCTAGTGATGGTTGTGATGTCTAACTGTGAGGTGGAATCACTAGTTGAGGGTTAAGGTATTTTGGCCTCTAGAAACCCTGGTTTGATTTTTATTGATGTGTTTTATGAGATCCCACGTTCAAGCTTGGAATTTGGCACCAGGGTGACTAGTTGAAGAAATATTTGGCTCATCCATGTCTATGGTCAAGTGGTACATGGAAGTCCCAGGCAATATTGATAGGTAAATATGCTTGATATTATGTAGGTTATATGGTTGTTCTATGCTTGTCATTTCTATTATTTATATGTTGGTTATGACTGTGTTCTATGTCAGTAATGATGTATGGCTCTCATCATGTTTTGATTTGTAAATGAATGAACAATGTATCTATGACCGAATAGATGATAACACAGTTAATGTGATGAGGCAACAATACTTCTTAATGATTCTTATATAAGTATGAGACCCTTATGCTTAGATATGTTATTTAAACCTGTAGGTTACATATTTGCGACATGTTTGAAGAAATTCCTGTCATGGCTAGTAGGGGTCTAGTCAAGTCATTGTTCAAGTGATTTCATTTACATCATTATTTCTCTATTATTTTTCATTTCTGGAAATGTCATGGAAATCTAGGTAGTGACCTGAGCCCTGGGCCTGAAAAAGTGGCACAAAAAACAAGTTCGTAGGCACAAAAATACTGGGAAAATTCCCCAGCTGCATGCATACCCATGTTGTGCGTGCGACTGAAGGTTTCAAGCCACAATATTTCCCATGTCAAGGGAGATATTGGGGGATTGATGCATGAAAAGGTCAGGTTGGGTCAGGGGCTAAGGCTCCTGAAAAGTTTAGATGGCTCCTAGGTGTCCTGTAACATGTGCAGAAGGTCTGTGCTGTTGTGTGGTGTTAGTTCCACTTCCCTAAGGTGACCTAGGAGGTTGAATCAGATCATAGTAACTCTTCGTCACATGTTTACCCCGGTTAGATGGTTACTTGGGTAGATGTGGGGGGAGGGAGTTACAATTAGTGTGCTTATTGGTCTTTCAAGAATGAAGGGAAGGAGGGTTGTTTCCATCCCTTATGTCTGCATTCTTTAATTGCATAGATACATGCATGAGGTGATTAATTATTATTAATTTGTTTGCACAACTGGTAAGGTTTATTGAGCCAAGGAAAGAAGGTTTCATGCTTTATTAATGAGTTGTTCTATCTCTCTGTGTTCATAGAAAAAAAATCACATGGAAGTGGTTCTGTTTTGGTCTCATTACTTAAGGGATTTTTTACCAAGATGTGTTTAATATTTTCTCTGGAATTCATTGGCCATCGAGTGTTGATATTAGCGCTTGAAAATACCTAAGAAATTCTAGAAAAATCATGAGGAATTTTCATTCCTAGAATGCTGTTAAGACTATAATATCAATGAAATTTAAAGTTTTGGACCCCACAGGTTGAAGGTTAGAAGGTCATTCAGAAGGGTCGGACTTCAGTGGGCCTCTACCTTGACCTACAATGGGTCGACTGCACAATTGGAAGAGGTTAGGAGGTTGGGTGGAGTCGGGACGACCCCGACCTAGGTTAGAGTTCGGGGGTCGGGTCCGAAATTCAAAATGAAAAATGAGTGCTGGTGGAAATGGGGCTGACATTAGGGGAATTTTAAGGTCTAAAATGGGCCTCCTATGGAAATAATAAAATAATAGCTAAACAAATAAATAATATTTATTAATTTTCAATTCACTTTTTGCACCACAATCAATGTAACCATAGTTAAATTCAATTCAAAAGTTGTACCAAAATAAAATTAATAAAAAAATTGTATTGATGTGACTATAAATAAGAATGAGCTTTTCAAGAAAAAGTCATTATCATTGAACAACTAATGCATTTGTCCTTTGTACTTAAATAACTTAAAATAAAATATAAATATAAATTTATAAATTCTTAATTATATTATATTCTATTATTAAAATTTATATTATTTAAAGAGTATAATAACATGTAATTAATATACTATATAAAAATAAAATAAAATAAAATAATATAATATAATATAATAAATGTATAGGGATATGCATTGTTTCTTTCAAGAAATATGAAATGAAAATAATATATTTTTATTCAAAAAGTGTGAAATGACTTCTATTATGAGTACTTTACTTTGACTTTAAAAGTACTTAGAGCACTACCATGGTTAACCATAAGTTTTTATCCACCATTGAGAATGTGACAAGTAAGTACCTTTAACTCAAGCAATTCCACTTCAACCATTAGGGATGATGTCATCCCCTAAAATGTGATTGATTCTCATAAAGTGAATTTTGATTGTACATTTTCCTTAGGATGCCCATTTTAAACCTCAAAATACCCCTAATGCCTCCCGCTAGGTTTATTTATTTGCCTACCATATGACCCTATCCATATTGGCAGCTCTGGCACATCATTTGCCACATGGGCCACAAGGTGGTTTCCACGTGGAGGTCCAGATGATGTGGTAGACTTCAAAATGTCCTATCTTCAGAGGGCCATAAATTTTGATCTATGAGTCAGATTTCGGTAAATTTTATATTGTTGGAATCATCTTGATGAGATGGACACAACATTTTTGTCTAATAAAAGTTTTAAGTACGTCAAATAAATTACGTCATGTTCCCATAACCGTACCTTGGGAGCTGGATATGCATAGTGACTGCCTCATTTTAACTTGAGTTGGGTTATGGAGTTAGGTAGGGGTGTCACAATAAACATTTCCTTAACCATTTAAATAACATACAAATCCCAAGACCTTATCTATTCCACATTTTCAAGGCCTTCGAAGTAGGCACTCTATTTATTAGTCCTAACTAGAGGAAGATTACAGTGCCTTTAACTTGCAAATCTAACTATACCACCAAGACGGTTCTTGGCTGTCAGCTTTAATCATTACTTTATACCCAATATGAGTTGCATACTCTCCTTTAATTTATCTTTTTTTTTTTATTTACTTTAATTTTTAATGCAAAATAATTTCTTTCATATTTAAGCCTTATATGACTTATTTTAATACAATCAATATTCTCAATCCACAAAGCTTCATTCACAAATTATAATCCAATTCATTGAGTCAATTATCCAATCTTGAATCCAAATATTAATAAAAATAGGATCTCATAAATGATTGTGAGTAAATACACCCCTCTCTAAGATATTTTTAATCATTCTTATTGTAATAGTAACCTCCCTTTGCATCCCAAGATGGATTCTATGCCAAATCTAAATTGACACCAACACTTTATTTCTATGCCAAATGTTATTCAATCATTGGAAATTATTAAACTAATGATTTTCATTATATTGATACACTCTCTATATATTTTCTCAAGCTATCAATCCAATCTAAAAAAGATCCAAGTTGCACATGTTTTTTCTTAATAGATTTCCTCCATAGTCATTCAATTGTAAGAAATCACCATATATTTTTTTGTTTCCAAAGAGATTCCAAATAGGTGGATGTTCTTTAAAACCCACCTAGCTTCTTCCTTTAGCCAAGCTATAATCGTCCACTTGACTAGGGGAGTTCTCTCCCTTTCTTTCTTTTTGACCATAGGAATTTAAAACTAGTTTTTTATTATTATTATCTTATCTAGAACTCCTTTAATATATTATTCCATTGAATGCCAAAACGACCTAGAAAAACCTCCAATATTGACTAAGGTCAATATCCCTCTTAAATAAAGTCATAAGTTACACCAGTTATTTATTGTTGCTTCTAATTTTTCAAGTAATCATCCATAGCCCTTTCTCCTATGACCATTTCACTTTAAGAGCAATTACATGTATCTAAAGCCATATTATACATTTAAAGGCTTGAAAGGAATCCTTATTACCCTATACCCATCTTCTTTGTCCAAACCATGAAAGCATATTATGGATTTCAAAACATCTATTTCCATTTATGTAGTTGTACCACAAATATCCAAAAACCACAACAACTTCCTTACTTCCCCAACATTAATAAAAAAAGTATTAATAAATAAAAATTGTGCTAAAGAAATATTCCTGCCAATTCTAACACCCAATATAATCCCTCTTCTTTCAACATCTATAAGAAATATATTTAGACTTTCAACAACTAATAAGAAAAAGTTTGGATGTTCTTGCTTAGTCCCTTGGATGGCTTGAAGAAGTTGGAAGGAGAGATATATAAAGATGGAAAAAGAAATAGAGGTGATATAACCCATAATCAATGTGTCTACAAGAAGATTCAAACTACATGCAAAACATTCATCTGGGATGTAATTGGTTCATTGTATATATGCTTATGATAAGTTCAATTTCAACACCATAAGAAGGCGATTGTTTTTTTTGATGGGATTCAATGTGCCTTGAGCTACTCTTATAATCTCAAATATTTGCATTTTATCCCAAATTTGAATTTTCTCTTAAGAGAGAGTTTTAGAAGTGATTTCTTTACTCTTACAACTAGAATCTTAAAAATAATTTTGTAGATACATTTAATATGAATATAGGCATAAATCGTAAAAAAAATTGCATGTATTTTTCTTTGGGATCAAGGATAAAGAGTAGATTTGATGGTCCGTAAGACCTTTCCAAAGTTCTTGACTTCTTCAATAACTCTAGGAAAATCCTTTCCCACTAAAGCATATAGACCAATAATAAATTCTATAGGACATCCATTTGACCCAAACTTTTTTCCTGTTTGAATGAAGATAAAAATAATTTCAACTATGCTTCAGAATATTCCTCCTGCATCAATTGAGTTTCATAAAAAAAAGCGTATAAATTTGGAAGTTTCCCTATTTGGCTCTTTATGTATACTCTAAAAGTGTGAGACTCCTCATTAGGGGAAGGTTGAGGTCAAAAGTGAGTCTAAAAAAAAAACATGCCATCAATCCTATTAGTCTTTTGAAGAAAATGTGTTTCAAAATCCACTTCTATGTAATATTTTTTTCCCTACATAGACCAAACAACTATTGATTAGTACACAAGGGAAAAAAATAGCATGAGATATTCAAACAATACTAAAAAAGAAGAAGAAGAAGAAGAAGAAGGTTTAAGAAACAAGAAAATTATACATTGATGCATTAGGGGTACAATATCTCGCAGAGACACTGTAGGGAGGCTTGGAGGAAATGTAACCTTATATCTCCTAAAGTAGGTTCCTACATTCCCTCTCTTGCAGATGTAATATCTCCTCAATAAGTTTCTTAGAAAATATGATGGTGGGATCCAAGATTACAAAGACATGCCAATTGTGAGACGATTTGGATAGCATAAACTTGTTATGACTTATCTCTTCTAAATGGTTCCCAATGCAGTGGTATCTATAGGCCAAGGTCCATGGCTTGTCCCAATTTCTCTCATCGATGAGATTTGATCATTGAGTGAGCCTCTCATCTTGGGGGGGGGCAAGAGGAGTCCTTTCGGGCTCTATAACTCCACCGTAATGGTTTTAAGACTCGAGAATGAGGCACCCAAATTTGAATTTCCACCTAACAGAGATAATTTAAGTGACTTGCTCCACGAATATCTCAAATGTCACCTCCTATGGATGCATATGATTGTCAAAGAAATATCCAGGTGTATCTGTGCAAACTTGAAAGAGTGGCTTTTCACAAACTAATTAAAGTGTGCTTAGTGATGAGTAACCATCTACTTGTGAGCGCCTAATTTATTGACCTTTGGGAACATTTGATTTGATGATTTGTGACATATTTTGACCTTAATTGCAACATTTGTGTGTGCAATTTTTTGGTGATAAAAATTTCCCCTTGATGTGTGAGATTAGGAGAAAATGTGTAGTTGAAATACATCACATTTGTTTGCATGATTGTGAATCCTACTACTTCTTGGGGGAGATACCCTAGTCTAACAAAAAAAGAGGAAGGGTCCTAAAGAATATACCATGGAGTCCACTACTGGAAAATAAATATATGGAATATACATTTGAGGCAGTCATGTCATATGCTCATGGTCATGACTAATAATATGATTGCTACATTAGTATATAAGAACATTTTGTCAAAGATGTTGATAACATAATTGTTGATGTTGAAGTAGATGAATACTTTGCCTGCAGGGGTTCCCTAATAGAGGAGAGTATTGATTATGTATATGACCCCATGTATTGGGTGTGACTAGTGATGATGAGATTGTTAGTGAAGAGTTTCTGACTCAGTCCATGGGTCTTCATCCAAAATAAGAAACTATAACTAACGCAAAGCATGATGCATCCCAATGTGAAATTGTTGAACTTGAATGTTAGGGAGGTCGATGAACTCAATGGAAAATGATGACTCACACTGGTCCATCCATGGTTCACACTAAATTATGGTAATGTAAAATAAGGTACTACTTCCTTCCTGGAAAAGCAGAGTTGATGTCGACAAGAAGGAATATGTGACTATCCAAAGAAATAGGTTCTCTAAGAAATCCACCTGAAGGAAAATCAAATATTTAACCATAGTGAGGTGTATAGTGTTGATTTTTGGTAGCATAGGATGTGCTCTAAGTCTCAAATTCTGTGGAGAGGCTTAGACACATGCATTCTAGATAACCTAGAAATTGTTTTGGGAAATTCCACCCGGAAACAATTTTATTTGATAAATTAATTATTTTTAATGAGGACCCTAAGTCTAACTTAGGAAATTAAAATAATTAATGGGTATTAATTTAAACTATCAATGAAACTTCTAGAAAAAGCAGATCAAGTATAAATGTAATCTTAGTCGTTGATTAGATATCTAATCTCGGATGTTGCAGTATCAACGAGAATACTATAAAGGAAGGCTTGAGGGTCATTTGGAAAATGCATCGAAAGAATCGAGTGATCAATTTTTTTGAAGTGAGCAGTTCTTAGAGGAAAACCATATCTAGAGATTCTTAACGTAGTTGAGGGGAGAGACAGTTTTGGCAGGAGGATCTTCTCCGAGGCCAAGGATCATCAAAAAAGATGAAGAGAGAGGTCCATAGGAAGCATCATAGAGCCTAGAGAGGGTGACACAACACCCAAGAGGGGTGACGCAGGGCCACGCAGGCCACATGCAGAGGCAATACAATTTATGAGCAAAAGTCTGAGTTTCAGCTCGGAAATCGAGATTCTGAGCCGGGAGGGTTGGGATCGAGTTTCCTAAGGGCTAAAAGTTCATGCATAGGACATGAAAAAATTCCAGAGCAGTTCCCATGCAGGCCTACACAAATACTGCGTAGAGGGTGCTGGGGTTTCATCAATTCAGCTACCGAATCAACCGGGACTTGCAGAGTGAGGTAATCTCACTATTTTTCTCTGTCATTATTCTTTGTAACTAAATTGTCTAGTGAAACATTCATAGATGTATTCAGAATAATTGTTGCTTAATGATAAAACCCTCATATATGCTACACTGGTTTTCCCGCATTGGGTTTTTCTGGGGACATTTGTCCAAAAATAATGGTATCTTGTGTGATGTTTTTCTTTTGCTCAATTTCTTGTTTCCGCATCTAAATTTAATTAAGTGAAGTTTTCTTCAGTAATTTCTTCAATGTTTTTAGAATAAATCTTGAAAATAACTTGTTAATATATTTTTCAAGTAGGGGAAGTAACTCAGTTTGCTGCAGTAGGATTCCAGATCTAGGACTTGGAATTTTCACATGGTATCATAGCTTGTGGAGGGTTGCAGGTGCAACAAGAAGAGAAGATCAAACACTGAGAAGGAGGTTGATTAGTTGTATAAAGTAGTAGTTCGGATCCCGATATGGATTGCACATTCTAGGATTGGAGGGCTGAAAGTTCCGGGATAGTCTCTCTCTGAGTGAGTCGACAGAGAGGAAGGGATTCCAGATCATAATTTTTTCAAGCCAGAGGGAGCAGTGCAGAGCTGGTGGGACACAGTTTTCTGCAGGAATAATTTCTTTTGCTGGGCAGAAAGTTGTCAGAAGAGGAAGCGAAAGCACATTTAGGGAACTTTATTCCTCAGGAAGTTCCTAGTCGAGAAATTTCATTTTTCGAAATATCTGAGCAGAAGATCCAGGTGGAATACCTACAAACTCTATAAGGAGCACGTAAGCCAGCTAGTGTTGTGAAGAGGGGGAAGAAGAGGAGCTAATTTTAAATTTTCTGACAGACATGGAAACTAACAGGCTTAGAGACTAGGAACGGTTGGAGGGAGCATCCAAATACATGATCTAGAAGGAAAGAATCACATGCCTTCTATATGAGAAGCTATTCGTGACGAGTACGGTAGTTGTCCCTACAGATCCAGATCCACTAAAGATGTAAATGGTTGATATGGTGAAGGCTAAACGACTACTCCTTGATGGTGTCAAAGATTATATTGTGTCCCATATAGCTGGCAGGGACAAAACTAGGAAGATGTGGGGAACCTTGGCAACACTGTGTGAAGACCCTTCCGAATAGTGGAAGATGTACTTAGAGAAAAAACTGAGGATGATGCAGATGCAAAAAGGGGAGCGTATTTTTCTGTTCCTGTCGAAACATCAGGAAATCTATGATTAACGAGCAACACTAGGATCCAACCTTTCTCCTACAGCAATGGTGAGACCAGCTCTTAACGCAGTCACTTAAGAATGGTAGGTGTTCATCTAGAGAATACTAGGCAAAGAAACCTTGTCAGGATGGGAAGAGATGTTGGCTAATCTTCAGCAAGAATAGCTAAGTAGGGACCTAGTCAAGTGTAAACTTGACGACAACAGTATCAACGGGTCGAAGGTGAAGCATGAGGAGGTAGAAAATGCAGCCCTTGCATCCAAAGGGAAGCAAGAGAAACGGAAACATAAGAAATATGTAGCTAAGATAAAGTGCTTTAGGTGTGTGAACTTGGTTACTACGCTACCCAGTGTCCTTTGAAGAAAAAGGACAAGGACAAGAAGCACGATCTGAAGGCCGCACCCGCAAATATCAAGGAGGACGAGTAGGCCATGAGTGCCCACGCATCTCCAAGAGGGAAATGGAGCGACATTGAGATGTAAGTTTGTAAGAAATTCAGTTGGGAAGGATCCTTAAGGAGTCCACCTCTCCACCATTATTTGTCCTCGACGCCTTAATTTTCTACTCTGTATGATTTTCCACAAAAGCCTTAAACTATTTGAATTGATCAAAGGCTTCAGATTTATTTCTAAGGAAGTAAACCCATGTATTCCTCAAGAAGTCATCTATAAATGAAACATATTAAATAGATTTATTAGTGATGGAACTAACATAGGTCCAAACACATCATTTGTTGAAAAGTCAACAAGAAATGTGTGTCTAATTTAATTTTCCCTTAATTAAATTGGACAATAAAATGTAATCTTATCTCATAATCACTTGTAATATTTAACTGAGTGTGATCAACTCAGTTAGCTAATGAATTTCGAGTTGACGGTGGTTGGTGAGGCATGCAGAGTGATTCTATTAGTTATGGAGTTTGGGTTGCAGTTAATGCATTAGTTTAATGCATGAGAAATAAGTTAACTCAATTAATTGACTTAAAGTCAGTTGAACTAGTTGTAACTGTTTGTTGCACTAGTGAGAGATCAAGTGAATTAAATCAGATTTAATTCACATGTAGTGATCTGACATGCAACTGATGATTTACTATTAATAGCTACATGCATGTCAGTTCCAGTGGGGACCCAATTGAGAAAAAGGTTAAAGGGATGTTAACTATAAGTTGTATCATTAGTAGGTTTCCCACATGCAGTAAGACAGCCATAGGATTGCCCATGAGCATTGCGCAAACTTGGTAGGCTGAAATTCCTAAAGAATAGGGATTGCATTCCACATGAATTGCAAAAGCAAGGCAGGCTGAGCAGAGGCTGAAAATTGGCTAAGTGTTGGTCGATTTTGTTCGGATCAGTGTGAGACAGTTGTGAGAGTGTAGGAGACTCTTGTGAGAAGAGTGCATTGTAATTTTTTCATGATTCCTTGGTGAATATACAATAGAAGATAGAGGGGTTTTGAGCAACAAGCTTTCCCCGGGAAAATATCTATGTTGTGGTTTGACTTTATTCTTTCTTTACTTGTGGTGATTGGCGATCATGTTTATTTTCCACATTTGATTTGTATAAGGATTCAGTATCTTTCTTTAGTAGATTGCATGATCATATTGAATACATTGATATACATATTGTTTTTATAATTCCTACATGGAATCAGAGCGTAGGAAATCACTCTAGTAGAGAATAAATTGAGTTTGTGACTGAATAGCATTGGAATTTGCAAAAGTATTCTTGGTGTGATAGGCGGATTAGGATCAAGATGGATTTCAATGGCTTGAGATTGGACTATGAACTTGAGGTCAGTTCCAATTATATTGCGTGGAAATATAGGATGGAGGCAGTTTTGGAGGAAAACAGGTTGAAAGAATTCATTGATAATGACATTCCTAAACCCGCTGCATCAGATGTCGCTCTTCTTGATGCTTGGAAAAAGAAGGTTGTAAAGGTGAGGAGGATCTTACTGGAGGGAGTATGAGACCACATTGTCTCAAGTATCCATGGAAAAGCGACTCCATATGAAATGTGGAAGGCTTTGATGGATATTTTTCAGATTAGCAATGACCACAAAAAATTGGCACTGAAAGACAAGCTCAGGAAAATCAAAATGGAGAAAGGCGACACTATTTCAAAATATTTAACCAAGTTTTTCCAATGTCGAGATGAGATTGGGAGTGTCGGAATTATTGTTGCGGATGATGACGTGGTGAGCCTAGCTATTGTATGCCTTCCTAAGAGTTGGCATAGTTATCAGGACTCTATCAATGAGAGGGAGAAGCTGTCAGATTGGAAACGACTTTGGTCGGATTTGGTGCAAGAAGAATTAAGGCGGAATACCAGGGATGGATCTTCATCTAAGATAGATGATAAAGAAAATTGCGCCTTGGATGGTAAGGCGAAGAAGGGGAAGGGAAATAAATCCTATTCCAAATCTGAGACCAACAAAGAAGGAAATAAATGCGACATGTCCAAAGTGAAGTGTTTTTACTGTCACGAGCATGGACATTATGCCACTAATTATCCACAAAAGAAGAAGAACAAGAAGGCTTCAGGATCTGCAGCTAGTGAGGCTTTGGCCTCACAATTTGAGTTGGAATTCTCGCTCATCGCATGCATGGTGTCAAGTGTGATGGGATTAGTGTGGTACTTGGATAGTGGTGCATCTTTCCACATGACGAGAGACAAATAACTTTTCAATATCTTGGAGGAGTAGGACCTCCACATGCATATCAAAATGGGTGATGATGAGAGGTACAGTGCTACCGGGATTGGTATAGTTACCTTCCAGAGATAGTCAGGTAAAACCTTCTTATTAAAAGATGTAATGCATGTACCAGGCTTGAAAAAGAATTTAGTTTCAGTCAAAATGTTGGAGGATAGAGGTTATGATGTGGTTTTCAGTAAAGGGAAAGCTTTCCTTCGACACAAAGCCACATGAAAAGCCAAGAATATTGGGATTCGTGTGAAGAATCTCTATAAAATTGATGTAGATGGTTGCGCAACATTGATGGGTAAGGAAAACAAAGTGGTGAGTCGAAATGAGGGTGAGTTATGGCACAGGAGATGGGTCCATCTACACCATGGTGCCTTGAAGTTTATGCATCATATTTATATGGGTTTCCCAAGGGTACTCTTGCACAGATAGACACATGCAAGGGATGTACCACGAGGAAGTATGCAAAGGCCACTTTTCACGAGAAGGAGAACCGAGCAATGGAAATCCTTGAGAGAGTTCACTTAGACGTGTGTGGACCATTCTCTACAACTTCAACAACAAAGCATAGGTATTATGTGATATTTGTTGATGATTTTTCTAGAAAGTGTTGGATCTAATTAATGTAGAAGAAAGATCAAACGTTCTCAAAATTTTGTGAGTTAAAATCACTGGTGGAGAAAGACACAGGGAAGCATGTGAAGGCTCTTAGGAGCGATAATGGTGGTGAGTACATATCCAATGAATTCAAGAGCTTCTGTAGCAAAGAAGGAATTCATAGAGAGTTGATTGCGCCTCATAACCCACGCAGAAAGAAAGAAAAAAACAATTGTGTGTGCAGCATGAGCGATGTTGCATGATTAGGGCCTACCGTTGCATTTGTGGACGGAAGCATGCAACACAATGGTATTTGTGAAAAACCATAATCCTCATCAGATACTTGGCATGAGTACACCAGAGGAGGATTTTTCTAGTAAGAAACCTGATGTTTCATATTTTAAAATTTTTGGCTCATCTATCTATTGCCATGTGTCCAAATATTCCAGGAAGAAGCTCGAACCGATAGCTGAGATTGGGATATTTGTGGGGTACACTGATACTCCCCACAACTATCAGGTGTATTTTCCAAACAACAGGATGACTGTTCTGAGACGGGATATAAAATTTTATGAGGAGAAAGCCATGCGATTGTCCCTTGAGAGGGAGCTTGATTTGCATGCAGATGAGGAACTCTTGGTTGCAAAGGATGAACCTCAAGATGTGGAGCAACCACATGTGGAGGATCATGGAGTGGCAGAAAACACTCATGCAGAGCCATCGACCAGAAATGGTAGAAGGCGCACCACAGAAGTTGATATATTGAGACTTGATGCAGCAGAACATCTAGGAGCACCTACTTCACTGCGCAGACAAAGACAGTCTCCAGACAGGTTTACTGGATACATGGCTCTTATGAGAAAGTGTATTGTGACAAAAACATCCTCATTTGAGGAAGAAATGCATCAACTAATTTGGGTTAACGGTATGGTTGAGGAGTATGACTCCATCGTCAAGAAAAATGCATGGGAAGTTGTCCCAAGACTAGTCGGAAAATCAGTGGTTGGATCTAGATGGATCTATAAGGTGAAGCAAGCAGGAGATGGGAGTGTGGAGAAGTACAAGGCTAGATTTGTAGCTTGGGTATTCTCACAAGTTGAGGGGATTGACTATGAGGAGACATTCACACCGGTTTCAAGATACTCATCAATTAGATCTATCCTTACACTCTCAGAACAGATGGGGTGGCAGATACATCAGATGCATGTGAAAAATGTGTTTCTTAATGGAGTTATTGAGGAAGAAGTGTACATAGAGCAGCCGGAAGGTTTTGAGACCTTTGACAGTCATTCGCATGTGTGTAGACTCAAGAGAGCACTATATGGGCTAAAGCAAGCACCTCGTGCTTGGTACACCAAGATTGACAACTATTTCACCGGGTTGGGCTTCACAAAGAGTGAAGCGGATGCGAACCTGTACCAGATAATGGTTGATGGTAAGATCCTGATTATCGTAATTTATGTTGATGATCTAATTTTGATAGGTAAGTAGCAGCTGATAACTTCTTGCAAAGAGGATCTTGTAAGAGAGTTCTAAATGAAGGACATGGGACTCCTTCACTATTTCCTTGGTTTGGAAATATGGCAGCGGGATGATGAGCTATTTATTTCTCAAGGCAAGTATGCCAAAGAGATTCTGAGTAAGTTTCACATGGAGAGTTGTAAACCCATGTAGACTCCTCTTCCAGGAAACTGGAGGAAGGATGATGTTACTTCGGGTCAAGTAGTGGACACTATTGTTTACAAGCAGCTTGTGGGTTCACTGATGTACTTGGTGAACACCAGACCGGACATTTGCTACGAAGTTAACCAACTAAGTCAAGCTATGTTTAAGCCAACCAAGCTATTTTGTAAGGCGGGTAATCATGTCTTGAGATATCTCATGGGCACTACAGATGATCAAGACATCATGTCCAAGTTTTAAAAAATAATAAAAAATGAAAGTGTTCAGAAATTTTTGCAACTTGAACGACCAAAAAGGTCTCGTCGCTATGATTCTAGTGCCGTGAATGGTTCGCAAAACTGAGGTCGTATGCAGAGATTATTGAGGTTTGAAAAGACCAGTAAACTCCAAAAATGAGTTGACCAAGTTTGAATTTTTAAATTTGGAAAAAAAAAAAGAAAAAAAAAATTCCAGGACGGCATATTAGATTCCGACACGTGGCAGATCTTCATTTGAAGAAGGTTTTACTTTATAGTTTTCTGGCCAATTAATGGGTGCCATGTGGCAAGCCTGGAGGCCACCATGTGGCCCTAGGCCGGTGGAAATTTTGGCGGATAAAACTTTACGACTGTACAAGAATTGAACACAGGCCTTCCGCCCACAAAGTCACCGACCCGACCAGTCGGGCTACCCATTACTTCTTAACCGTTTATGAAAACCGTTTGTATTTATGGTTTAAATTTCAGTGTGGTGGAAAAGGTTAAGGGCTAGCCTCGACCGTTGAAGACCGAGGGCTGGGAACCATAGCCCACGTCTCTAACCCGCGGCTAGTTTAGCGGTTCCACAACCATGTGGCCAGCGGTCTACGGTAAATGTTAAATGTAACGGTTTTATAGAAGTTAGGTCGGAGTAATGGTATGTGATCGCCACCCAACATTAAATGTTGCCTAAAATGGTTCCACTGGATTTGGAGGAGCGTGCCCAGATTTGGGGCATTTCCCCAAACTAACTCCAGTTAACTTAAGTTCCTCCACATTTAGTGGAGTTTTTTAAGGGACATTGGGAGAAAAATCTTGGAGAGGCCATAGCTCCTTCATTATTGAACCAATTTGAGTGCAAAAATAGTCAATTTCAACTATATCAGACCTTTTGGACTCAATGGAGTATGTTGCAGAGCCATCAGAGAGCTTATAAGAAATTTTTTGCTTCAATGAAGTTCAAGGGGCCACAAGGGCCACCAAGAGGCAGAATTAGTTTGAGGCCTAGCCAAGGGAGCTAGAGGCCTTATCCAGAGATCCAATAGTCAAAATTGGATATTTCAGATGTTCAGAATCTGATGAGATAGTTTGAAGAGCCTGTAGAGAACTTTAGAAAGCCGAAAAACTTCAGTAAATTTCCAAGGGCCATTAGTGCCAACTTTTTCCAGCAGTAGTATAGGGCCTAGCCAGAGCAGCTAGAGACCATATACAATGGACCAATAGTCATTCTTGATTTTAAGAAGAATTTTAAATCTAATGGCAGAGGTTTTAAAAAGTGTTGAGGACTTCTAGAGGTCGAAAACCCAGCAGAGAAGTTTTCAGTGACCCTTGTGCCAGGGGGTGCCGACAGGTGTTGGAGGCGAAACTGAAGTAGCTGGAGGCCATTTTTGATGAATGAATAGTCTATATTGACTATTTAAGACATTTTAGAACCAATTAAAGTGGTTTCAGAACATCTTGAGAACTTCTAGAGCTCGAGAAGCTGATGTGAAATTTTGGGCAGCCCTGGGCAAACCGTGGAGGATAGCCTAGTTTGGGGATGCAGTGCTCAATTTGAGCAATTTATCAGTCGATGTTTAGTGTCTGATGTGTACTGGATACAGTAGGAGTGGTTTCAGTGATAGAAACAAAATTTTGAAGGATTTTGTGCCATTTAGAAGCTCAAAGTAGCTCAGAGCACCGACAGAAGGAATCGTGTCAAAGGGAGCCTAAAGCTGTTTGCAGAGTTTGGACAGCCATGAGAGGGATATAGATGGTATTCTCAGCCCTTTGGATCAGTTTATTATCCATTGGAGTTAAGTGTGGAACTTGTAAAAGAAACCTTACCATAATCCCAAAGAGCAGAGTCAATATGACAAAGCTCAAAGGAGATGTAGCCCACGAGATTCGGGTGAACTCCTAGATTAATTTTTCTGTTGTGTTTAAATGTTTTATTATTGAATTATGTTGCTGTTATAAATGTTAAATTTCAGAAAGAAAAAATGAACTTAAGACACATAAACAGTTAAAAATTCATACACCACTTTCAAGAATAAATTCCGCATAATGTCAAGTACAAGCTAGATCATTTAATTGTTAAACTGAGTGGGAGGTTCTTGAAATACATAAAAATTTATCCATACCACTGTACAGATCAGGTTGGTATCATAGCACTTGGTTGCTTGATTGTCAGAGTAAGCTATTGCTTAATCTTTTTCTTGTATATCTTGAAAGGTGTTTAAACAGTGTAAAAGATTGACTGTTTTACTATTTGCAAACTGGATGTTGTTTGAGTTTGCTAGAGGTGAAGGGATAGCTACTTATTAGCTAAGTCTTGGAGAGGAAAACAAGGAAGAAAGGGCTGAAGGCATCTTCCTTACCCCAAAGGACCTCAAGGTCACCCTTGGAACACAAACCCTCTTGACGGTTGTTTGTTAAGAAGCTCTTGGAGTATGTTTGTTGTTTGGCTACTTGAATAAGAGTTTGTCTCCACAGCCATTTGGTTTTAAAAATATTTTTTAGTTCTTTTGAAAGCTTTGATAACTTTTTTGGAGTTAATTTGTCATTTTCATTATGACAAATTCTACAAGTGAGGTTTCCTCCTTCACAAGATTCTTTGATGAAGATATGAAGCGTGACTTTATTATATTGAAGGACATGGTGTAGATTCTATTTGAGGATAGAAGAGAAAGCACTAAACTTCATGAGAAATTGTTTGCCATGAAGCAAGAGAAGGAAGAAATTATCCAAAAATTGCATGATATGAAGATGCAGCTCCATCAAGCCCAAGAGGCTTTGACCAAGAACATGTGTGAGGAAGAGGTATTCCACTCTAATTTGTCCTCAGTTTCCTCATTAGAAAGATGTGTTGGTCATTTCGATAAGCATATGAGAGGTAGAGGGTCCAAGTTAATGATTAAAATGGGCTATGAAGGCAAGGGTTTAGGCAAGCATGCACAAGGCATGGTTGATCCTATTTTGGTTGAGGAACGACCCAAGAATATTGGTCTTGGTTATGTGCAATTTAATGGCGAAGACTCCAAAACCATGAAAGCATGTGAGGCAACTTCAAAGAGTACTTTTGTTCCAAGTTCTAAGATGCAAATATGTCAAATTTGTTTCCAAGATGATTTCCATTGCTTTAAGCCTTTTTTGCAGCAAGAAGATGGTAGACATGCAACTTATGGCAAGCATGCGAGTTCAGACAGTTTTCAAGATAAGAACGATGATGTTAGTATGCAAATGAAAGCTAGAGCATCTACTAGTTCATCTCCTCATGAAGGCAAAAAGGATGAACATGAAAAGCAACACAAGAGGTATAAATCTTCCCATGATCAATTTGATTGTGTTTCTGCAAGGCATGATAATTTTGCATGCTTAAATGGAAGAAAGATTTGCTATGCATATTGTGGTCAATTTAACCATGATGTTTCGAGATGCTGGATGAGGAAGAAAGCATACAGGAATCAGATGAGGCAAAGGCAACTTTCAAAGAAGGTGTATAAGATTTGCACATATTTCCAGAAGAGGGGACATGTTGTTTCCCATTGTTGGACTTTGCATCCAACTAGTCGTCCCAAGCACATGCAGCAAGAGGACAAAAATACTGGCGAAGGTGGAACCAAGGATTCCATTATTGATGTGAAAATGGAAGTTTCACATGAAGAAGAGTTGCAGCAGCAAAAGTCGCCATGGAAGTGGCTTGGTAAGAAGTGGATGGACTTATTAACAAAGTAAGACATACTCCTTTGTACATATGAAAATTTCGGTTGTATGCATGTATTTTGTGATGTAATATATCATTTGTTTGAGCCACCTTGATCATTGATCAAGGCAGTGATGTTTAGTTTCCTTCTGCAAATTTCTCGCCAGAAATTTCTGAGTGAGTGCAAGAAAGACAGTTCTAGACAGGAGGACAAGCGCATCGAGGAAGGGAAGTGTCAATTGCTTTCTATTTATGGTTCAAAGTCACTAGCCATGCAAGTTAAGTGTTTGGAGGCTGAAGAGAAGAGGGTGTTGTACTCTCATCTACTGTACAAATCAGTATATTAGTCTTTTGGGGTCCAAAAGATTCCCAGTGGGGAGGTGTGATCAGGAGATCATGTCCAAGTTTTAAAAAATGCTAAAAAATGAAAGTGTTCAAAAATGTTTTCAACCTGAATGATCAGAAAGGTCTCGTCGCTTTGATTATGGCGCCGTGAATGGTTCGAAAAATCGATGTCGTATGCAGAAGTTATTGAGGTTTGAAAAGCCCAGTAAACTCCAAAAATGAGTTGACCAAGTTTGACTTTTTAAATTTGGAAATCAGATTCCGACACGTGGCAAATCTTCATTTGAAGAAGGTTTGACTTTACAGTTTTCTGGCCAATTAACAGGTGCCACGTGGCCCCAGGCCAGTGGAAATTTCGGCAGATAAAACTTTGTGACTTTATAGGAATTGAACCCGGGCCTTCCGCCCAAAAACTCACCGACCCGACCAGTCGGGCTACCCATTACTTCTTAACCATTAATGAAAACCGTTTGTATTTATGGTTTAAATTTCAATGTGGTGGAAAAGGTTAAGGGATAGCCCCGATCATTGAAGACCAATGGTTGGGAACCATAGCCCACGTCTCTAACCTGCAGATAGTTCGGCGGTTCCATAGCCATGTGTCCAGCGGTCTACAGTAAATGTTAAATGTAACAGTTTTATAACGGTTTAATAGCGGTTAGGTTGGAGTAATGGTATGTGACCGCCACCCAACATTAAATGTTTCCTAAAATGGTTACGTTAGATTTTGAGGAGCGCGCCCAGATTTGGGGCATTTCCCCAAACTAACTCTAGTTAACTTTAGTTCCTCCACATTTAGTGGAGTTTTTAAGGGACACTGGGCAAAAATCTTGGAGAGGCCATAACTCCTTCATTATTGAACCAATTTGAATGCAAAAATAGTCAATTTAGACTATCTCAAAACTTCTCTACTCAATGGAGTATGTTGCAGAGCCATCAGAGAGCTTCTAAGCAAGTTTTTTCTTCAATGAAGTTCAAGGGGCCACAAGGGCCACCAGGAGGCAGAATCATTTTGAGGCCTAGCCAAGGGAGCTAGAGGCCTTATCCAGAGATCCAATAGTCAAAATTGGATATTTCAGATGTTCTGAATCTGATGAGATGGTTTTTTGAGCCTGTATATAACTTTAGAAAGCCGAAAAACTTCAGTAAAGTTCCAGGGGCCATTAGTGCCAGCTTTTTCCAGCAGCAGTGCAGGGCCTAGCCAGAGCAGCTAGAGACCATATGCAGCGAACCAGTAGTCATTATTGACTGTAAAAAGAATTATGAATCTAATGGCAGAGGTTTTAGAAAGTGTTGAGGACTTCTAGAGGTCGAAAACCCAGCAGAGAAGTTTTCAGTGACCCTAGTGCCAGGGGGTGCCGACATGTGTTGGAGGCGAAACCGGAGCAGCCGGAGGCCATTTTTGATGAATGAATAGTCTATCTTAACTCTTTCAGACATTTTGGAACCAATAAAAGTGGTTTTAGAACATTTTGAGAACTTCTAGAGCTCTATAAGCTGATGTGAAATTTTGGGCAGCCTTGGGCAAACAGTGGAGGATAGCCTAGTTTGGGGATGCAATGCTCGATTTGAGAAATTTATCAGTCAATATTTGGTGTCTGATGTGTGATGGATACAGTAGGAGTGTTTTTAGTGACGGAAACATAATTTTGGAGTTTGTGCCATTTAGAAGCTCAGAGTATCTCATAGCACCGACATAAGGAATCGTGTCAAAGGGAGGCTAAAGCTGTTTGCAGAGTTTGGATGGCCATGAGAGGGATATAGATGGTATTATCAGCCCTTTGGATCAGTTTAGTATCCATTAGAGTTAAGTGTGGAAATTTTAAAAGAAACCTTACCATAATCCCAAAGAGCCGAGTCAAGATGACAAAGCTCAAAGGAGACGTAGCCCACGAGATTCGGGTGAACTCCTAGATTAATTTTGTTGTTGTGTTTAAATGTTTTATTGCTGCATTATGTTGCTGCTATACATGTTAAATTTAAGCAAGAAAAAATGAACTTAAGACACATAAACAGTTAAAAATTGATACACCACTTTCAAGCATAAATTCTACATAATGTCAAGCACGAGCTAGATCATTTAATTGTTAAACTGAGTGGGAGGTTCTTCAAATACATAACAAGTTATCCAGACCACTGTACATATCAACAGAGTATGTATTATGGTACAAACGAACATAGGGAGTGAAGCTTCAAGGCTTCACCAATGCAGATTGGGCAGGAAGTCCATCGGACAGAAAGAGCACATCAGGAGGGATCTTCAGCATAGGATCGATAACAGTTTCTTGGTACAGCAGGAAGCAGAGATCTGTGGCACTCAGTTCAGTCCAGACAGAGTACATGGCATCGAGTCATGCTGCATGTGAGGCCATCTGGATGAGGAAGATTCTAGTTGGTTTGTTTGGTTCTCAGATGGATCTGATGGTGATACATTGTGATAACCAAAGTGGCATTAAATTCTCAGTTAATCTGGTATTCCATGATAGGTCCAAGCACATAGAAATCTGGTACCACCATCTCAGAGATTGTGTTAAGAGGCACATTATGTTACTTCAGTATATTCCCACGGAAGATAAGGATGCAAATATTTCGACAAAGGTGCTCACTAGGAGAAAATTCGAATACCATAGAGGCAGGATCGGGGTAGCTAATAATCCCTTACTTGTTGAGAGGGAGTGTTGAAAAGTCAATAATAAATGTGTGTCTAATTTAATTTTCCCTTAATTAAATTGGACAATAAAATGCAATCTTATCTCATAATCACTTGTAATAGTTAACTGAGTGTGGTAAACTCAGTTAGCTCATGAATTTCGAGTTGAGGGTCGTTGGTGAGGCATGCATAGTGATTCTCTTAGTTATGGAGTTCGAGTTGCAGTTAGTGCATTAGTTTAATGCATGAGAAATCAGTTACCTCAATTAATTGACTTAAAGTCAGTTGAACTAGTTGTAACTGTTTGTTGCACTAGTGGGAGATCAAGTGAATTAAATCAGATTTAATTCACATGTAGTGATCTGTCATGTAACTGATGATTTACTATTAATAGTTGCATGCATGCTAGTTCCAGTGGAGACCCAGTTGAGATAAATGTTAAAGGGATCTTAACTAGCAGTTGTATCATTAGTAGGTTGCCTGCATGCAGTAAGACAACCATAGGATTTCCCATGAGAATTGTGTAGTTTTGGAAGGCTGAAATTCCTAAAGAATAGGGATTGCATTCCACATGAATTGTGCAAGCAAGGCAGATTGGGTAGAGGCTGAAAATTGGCTAAGTGTTGGTAGATTTTGTCCGAATCAGTGTGAGACAGTTGTGAGAGTGAAAGAGACTCTTTTGAGAAGAGTGCATTGTAATTGTTTCATGATTCCTTGGTGAATATACAAAAGAAGATAGAGGGGTTTTGAGCAGCAATATTTCCCCGGGAAAATATATGTGTTGTGGTTTGATTTGCTTCTTTCTTTACTTGTGGTGATTGGCGATCGTGTTTATTTTCTGCAATTGATTTGTAGAAGGATTCAGTATCTTTCTTTAGTAGATCGCATGATCGGATTGAATCCATTGATATATACATATTGTTTGTATAATTTCTACATCATTGTGCACCAATTGCAATATTCCCTCTGACCTCGTAGCACCATAAGAGAATGCTACCCAATTATGTTTCCCAGATAAACATTGTTCACAAAAATCAAAATTCAGAGAGCAAATAGAAATACCTTCTACAATACCAATACTGCGTAATATTTGAAAGCCCTTTTCTCCAATATACCCTAGTCTTTGATGCCATAACATAGTCTTTTTTCGAGAGACTCTAGGATATTTTGCTTCTTCAACTCCACTCTTAGGAACATCCAAAAATAGATATTTTTTTATTAAAATTAATATCATTTTTAAGATTAATATTAATAGACAATATCTTGAGTAGGCTTAATTGTTAAGAACAAGTGCTTCAATATAAGAGGTCAAAAGTTCAAATCCAAATAAATAGAGTATGCACACCTCTATAGACTTTTGTAGTCAAATACATGTATGGAGACAAATCCCCTATCTCATTAACAAAAAAATCTCATACACCAATTTAATATCTAACTTAATCATAACTTTAAAAATAAATTATTATTATTATATTATATTTACATTTTATTATAAAAATATTTACAATATAACTAAACCAACAAAGCTTACCATACAACAATCACCTCATACAACAATCACCTCCTTCATCGAACACCACACCACTTGCATTGCATTCCACTCCCCTCTCCTCTGTCCAATAAATTTCCAAAGAAATATATTACTATCACCTTGATTATACATCCCTTACACTCCACTAACTCTAAAGAGTTCATAAATTAAATTCCTCAAAATCAAGGTTGTACTACTTCCCCACGTTAGTGGCAGTGCCCATCCCCATAATCAAATACCATTTGAAGTGCACTCTCTCTCACTTTATAAATTTAACGAGATTTGTGTGTGGTGGGGGAAGTTTTTAAAGTATTACTAGAAGGAAAAGCATGCGTCTTACCGATCATTGCCCACCAAGAAGAATATCATATACATTCATGTCCATAGTGGTGCCAATAATTTGGGCTCTTACAAACATCATTTTTTACTAAAGCAAAATATGATCATGTTCCTCCTCTAGAGACCATCGAATTTTTGATAGAAACTGCCATATAAAAAGAATGTAGTAAAACAATATATATATATACACACACGTCCTAATTACAACATCCCTTACACTCCACTAACTCTAAAGAGTTCATAATTAAATTCCTCAAAATCAAGGTTGTACTACTGCAGTGGTGGGTACCCATCCCCATAATGGCCATTTAAGTGCTCCTCCTGCTGCTACATTGCAGAGATTTGTGTGTGGTGGGGGGGTTTTAAAGTATTCTGCATCTCATCTTCTCACACCATAAATTCAACCTTTATCATCTTTAAACTGTCCATAAAGTCAACATTGTATCGTCATTAAACGGTTCGAATCATTTTTCTTTACGTATTGCAATTCCTATCCTATCTCAACAAAAAGGGAGTGAAGTAATTATGCAGTTTCAAGGAAAAAAGAAAAGATATACCCATCTCATTCTCACTTGAAAGGTATAAGATATTTGAATTAGATGTTTCGAGTTTAATGATAACTATAATAGGTTTATCTTGAGTTTAAGTTTTTTCGAGTATAAGTTTATTTTGAGTTTAAGTTTAATGATAACTATAATAGATTCATTTAAATAGGGATATGAGTTGACAAGTATCAAATTTTTCACGTGTAAACTTTTTTAGAGTATAAAATATAATGTGTTATTTTTCATTGTTTAAATTGTATTTTTTTAATGCTAAATAAAGTATATAGAGAACCAAATGAATTTTTTTCTATATATAGATATACATTAAGTTAATATCGACATAAATTATTTAACATAAATCTTCAAATAGCTTGTTGAAATATTTTTGAAAAGTATAAGATTTAAACATATGAGTCATACAATTTGTTACTTTTAATTACTTTACAACATATTCAATTTGTTACAACATATTCAATTTTTTTAATTATATTTGACATTATTTTTGTATTTAGAACATTATTTTTTATTTTTTATTTTATTTTAAAGGAGCACTGAGACAAACTTACACATCCCCTCATACTAGGTTGTAAAATGAGTCTCTCGGATCAATTAAAATTAAAATTAAGTTGTTTTGATTTTAATGGTAAATTAAATTAAAAAAAAATGAATTGAACTTGGTTGTCATGTCTTATTGGTAAGGAAGTGGAGGCTATTTTTTCCTAAATTATGATTAATGTATATCAAGTATGATATTAAAATAGGTTTTTAAACAAACATTATTTTTCATGTTATATATTTTTTAAATTAATAAATTTAAATTTAAGTTAAGTAGTTGGGAGTATGGTTTGTTTTTATTTATTTATCCAGATTTAAGTTTAAGAAATATATTTGGAACATTGAAAAAAATATCTAAACATAAGAAACTCAAGATCAAGAAACTTTCAGTGAGAAGGGACTAGAGAGGAGATATACATCCAAGAAGGTAAGTAGGGCCTTTCACCTTTATGTCTAGAGCTAACAATCCACCAAGGATGAAGGCATTGTCACAGGTACTTTTATGTAACCCGTTCACCCCATGAATCATTGCAATAACGATCCCACTTTGATAAAATCAAATCATTTCAACTCTTACTCAATCATAAATTATTGATATATTTAACTTATAAACTATTAAATATATTCTTAATATTATAATAAAAACTAGTAAATTCAACACTCTAGTCTCTCCCCTCCTTCTCGAACTTAATAAATTCAAACCTCAAAAGGTCCTTCGCTAAACTACGGACTTTTAAATACATAATTACCTTCCTTGGAATACACTTTAAAAACCAAATTTCCTTGAGTGACCACTAAATTTGTGCACGTAAGCATATCATATGATATCCATGCATGTCTCCCGAGGTGCCATAATTTGATGACACACAAAATTTATGTTGGTGTGTTTTTATCAAACCAACGCATCATCATATTCCTTGGACGGACACCTTTACTTTTGAACCCACCTTCACAAATTATTTTGAATCTAGAAGTGTTTTAATGATTGTTCATTTCAGTCCACATCTTTATCCCAATGAAAAGAGAATGGACATCTCAACTACAAATAAAGTAAAAAGAAAAGAAGAAAAGATAGAAAAGAGAACGGGCATCTCATTTACAAACAAAGTTATAAAGAATGAACAATCCACATCTTTATCCCAATGAAAAGAGAATGGACATCTCAGTTGCAAATAAAGTAAAAAGCAAAGAAGAAAAGATAGTTAGAAAAGAGAACGAGCATCTCATTTACAAACAAAGTTATAAAGATAAAAAAGATAACTAAAAATATATAGTAATAATTTTTTTACAAAAAGCTAGTTTTAATGTTGGATGAAAAAAAATATATTTATTTATAGGATGTTGTAATTAAGATTGTGTGATGGATGAAATAAAGATATGTCCATTTGTAGGATATTGTTATTAGGATTGTATGAGGCTTGATTGAATTTAGACACTTCGTAGAATAATTTTTATATCTACAAATGACTCTCCCCCTTAACCCCCTCTTATGAAATTTGAATTACTGACCTAATAGGGACTAAACCCCACATAAACCAATTGATCTACACCTCATGAGTAAGCTTAAATCCTGGATTAAGACAACATAAGGATAAAAAATGTGCGAGGCATGTCTATGAGTGTGGGAGTTGTTGTGAATAAGGACATTTGATGAAAAGTGGGAGACATCGGTATTAACCATTTTACATGACATACAACTCCTAAGAACTTATCTATTCCAGCTCTACAAGACCTTCCAAGTAAGGGTCTTATTCATTAGTGCTAACTAGAGGAAGATTTAAGTGCCTTGAGCTTCCTATTCTAACTGCATCACCAAGATGGTTCTTGGTTCCCAACTTTAATCATTAGCTTGAATCCAAGATGAGTTGCATACTCTTCTCTAGTCTTATTTATTTATTTCTTTTCTTTTCTTTTTTAGTTTTTCAGATGCAAGAGAATTTGCTTCATCCTTAAGCCATATATGGCTCCTTTTTGGGAAATCAATATACTCAATCCCAAATATTCATTCTTCAATTTTTGATCTAACTGATTGAGTAAATTCTCTAACCTTGACTTAAAATACTGGTAGAATGAGGATCGCTGACATGATTGAGAGAAAATACACCCCTTTCTTGGAGATTTTCATTCAATTTTGTTGCACTCTTACCCTCTCTCCATATCATAAGATAGAGTATGTGTCAACTCTAACTTGACCAACAACACCTACTTTCCATGTGGAATGTTATTCAATCATTAGAAATGCTCGAGTTAATGCTTTCTATTACATTGATACATTCTTTATACATTTTCTCAAGCTCCCAATCCAATCTAGAAAAGACAAAAGTCTCACATATTTTTGGTTGATAATTTTCCTCTATATTCATTCAATTGTAACAAATCACCATAGACTTTTTGTTGCGAAAGAGATGCCAAATAGGTGGATGTTCTTTAAAATCTAGCTAATCTCTTCCTTTAACCAAGTTATGATCTTCCACTTGACGAGGGGAATTCTCTCTTTCTTTCTTTCTTGAGCAAGGAATTTAAAACTAGTTTTCTTGATATTATCTAGAACTCTTTTAATATATTATTCCGTTGAATGCCAAACACCTTGAAAAACCTCCAACATTGAATTTACTAAGGTTGACCTTCTTTTATATAAATCCATCTATTACACTAATTATTTATCCTTACTTCCAAACTTTGTAATTATTTACCTTGAATGAAGATTAAACTATTTCTAAATCCGCTTTTGAAGATTCCTCCTCCATCAATTGATTGTCTTCTTTTCAAACAAAGCATAGAGATTAGGAAGTTTCCCTATTTGGATCTTTATGTATAACTTAAAAGTGTGGGACTCTTCTTGGTAGTTTTTCTATGATTTTTGGGCCCAAAATTTTGCAGACATTTTGAGGCTCCAGACGATATTTTTGGCAATTTTGTTGGCTAGGGGTTTCCATGGAATCCCTGGCCTCAGTAAAAATTTCTAGCCCTCAAATAGTTCTTTCCAATGAGTTATCCTGTGACCCAAACAAATATTGTATGCAAAATTTGTGCCCTTGGGAGGGTGGTGTACCAACTAACCACCTTTGGGTTGGAAACATGTTGGTGTTTCATCTTCGAGGTTTAGGATTTTGGACCTATAGGTTTCTTTCTTTATGTTAAAAGGTCATTGTTTTGGCCTCTTGTAATATCTTTTGTGAATGTGCATAGCTTCCATCTCTCTCTGTTTAGAGATAGCTACCACCATTGAGCTAGTTTGTGTTCTACAATATTATGTTATTTCATTTATTAATAGAAGTTTGGTTTTCACCATATTATTATAATTTTTGTTATATTTCTATGTGTTTGTTTCATTTCCTTCATACCTTTCATTTCATTCCTTGTACAACCCATATTAATGGTATCAGAGAAACATGCTTCTTGTTATTTCTTGGTGCATGTCTTTGATAAGGTCGGGGCAGGGAGAGTTGGGTCTTGATCTAGTTTCACTAGGGAATAATGTCTCTCAGCAACCCAAGCAACATCCCATGGCAGAATAAAAGAGATATTATGGAGCGGGAGATCCTATCAAGTTTTTTTCAAGGAAACACCTATGCAAAAGAGGAATTATATGATGGATAATTTTGCATTGATTCTTCGAAGACTTCCAAAATAAATCGAAGCACCTTCAACCAATGAAATTTTTGGAGGTGTGACAAAACTCAAGGTACAAGTTAAATTTAATATCCCCATAGTTGAAGGTCAAATAAATTCTAATGCTTTGGAGAAATGGCCAAAAGTTTTAGAGGGATATTACTATGTCGAAAACAAATTCGACAATGAGAATATTACCTTCACACTCTTAAAAGCCCTTCCCCATGTCAAAAATTGATGGGAAGGTTAGTAGGAGAGACACTATGAAGATGAATTTGGGATATTCAATGTGAGCCCCACTTGGGATACTTTTAATGATTCCATTAAGGAGAAATTCAATCCTATAGGGAACTATGATGATCAATACACAACATGGACAACCTTGTGAAGGAATGAAATTAGATGGTGTCAGAGTACACCAATATTTTCTATACCTCACACTCAAAGTTGGGTATCAGAGAATCTGTGCAACAAATGGTTTTGGAGTACCACAATGGTCTAACCATGTACATCCAAATGAATATGTATTTCTTGGACATATCCTCAATGGGAATCACTTATTGATATGCTAGCAAAATTGAATAGAAATTGAAATAGAGGAATAACCAAGAGTTCAAGTTTTCAAATCCATTGCAACAAAATCCTATAAAAGGCGGCCCAAACTCATAAAAAAAGGGATAGAGCAAGGGGAGAAAGGCTTAAGACAACCATCCCAAGTCACAGATAAAGAAGGTTGATGGGAAGTTGAAAAATGACATTAAAAATTAGTGTGAGCTCTACAAAATCCATTGGTACAATGTTGATGAATATTGCTTGAGACAATCATTATTGGAAGAGCTTAAAGAAAATGAAATAGAGTTAAAGGATCCTAAAGAGGGGGAGTGCCTCTTTCATTCATAGATGTGGGTGAAGGTGACCCAATTACATTTCATCATTGACATCGGAACCAAAAGAACCTAATATCGGTCAAGGTCATCAAGATATTGAAGTTGTCAACCATGCCACACCCCCCACCATACACCATTGGTTGGTTGAGTCATGGGCGAGGCATCTATGTCAGCCAACAATTCCTGCTATCCTACTGCATTAAGCCCTTCAAATATGAGGTATTGTGTGATGTTTTCCTACTTGAGGTTTGTGATGTTATTTTAGGAAAACCTTATATGTGGAAACATCATGATATTTATGATTCTTGTTCCCATAATGTCATTGTTACTATTAGATGTTAGCTATACAAGATTCCAGAGGTAGTCTCAACTACTACAATTTCATTGATATTAGAAAAATAGTTTCAAAATGTAATCTCTCAAATTGCAAATTTTGTTCTTTTCATGGTTTTTTCAGAAGGTGAAAGGAAGGTCATTGAAACCACCACAACTTATACATGAGGCATCTCTACACAAAAAAATTAATTGGTCAATATTGTAGAGACTTATAGAGATATCTTCGCTCCACTAGTGGGGGTTCCTATACGCTGTCAGGTCCAACACTCAATAAACTTGATACCTAGTGTTTGTTTACCTAATGGCTCAATATATAGGTTCTCTCTCTTGGATAATGAGGAAATAAAACATCAAATTCATGAGCTTATCCGAAAGGGAAACATAATTTGACTGAGATCCTCACTTTGTGGGAGTCTAATTATGTTGGTGTAGAAGAATAATGGGGCATGGATACTCTATATTTATTATATAGCCCCAAACAAATTTATTATCAAGAATATATACCCAGTCCCAAAGATTTGTGATCTTCTTGACTAGCTTAAGGGTGCCAAGTTTTTTAGTACGATAAATACGAATTCAGGCTACCACTAGATTTGAATTGAATAAACTGATGTATTGAAGACATAATTAAAATTTAAAGAAGGTCTTTTTGTGTGGTTGGTCATGCCCTTAGACTTAACTAATTCTATAGAATTATTCATTAGGATGATGGATGATATCTTATTATTGTTCACAAATATTTTGTGGTTGTTTATTTGGATGGCAAACTCATCTTTAGCAGAACCTGGGTGGAACATTTTCAACACATTCAACGATTCTTGAGCACCTTGTGGCAACACAAGTTGTATGCCAATATGGAGAAATTCTCATTTTCCATGCATAGAAATCAATATTTGGGATACATTGTGGATGAACATGGATTGCATGTGAAACTAACCAAGATCCAAGTCATTGAGGATTAGAGAGCCTTGACAACTCTAATAGATCTATGTATCTTCTTGGTTCTTACGAATTTTTACTGAAGGTTCATGTTGGACTTCCCTCATATCACTTGGCCCTTAATTCAAGTGATCAAGGGTGGATAAAAATAAAAAATTTCATGGTATGAGTCACAATCGAGAGAATTAGAGGATCTGAAACACCACCTTTCCTATGCACTAGTCCTCGCCCTACCCGACTTACAATGACCATTTGAGAGTGAGACATATGCCTCTAACTATGTTATCCATGTAGTCCTCACTCATCAAGGACATCTAATGTACTATCACAATGAAACACTCTCTAATCATATCTGGAGGTACCCCACCTATGGAAAGGAGATGCATTGTAGTGTGCAAACCTTCCAACAATGGAATAATTATATTTTGGGGAAAGAGATGATAATCCACACTGATCACAGGAATTTGGAATTTGGAATTTGTAATTTGTATGGAGGTATCATGGCCACCCAGAGGTATTATATAATTGTGCCTCTGAATTACCTACCATATACCAGATGTTGATCATAGGAAAATAAGTTCTAGAGTTCCATCTTTAGGATGCGCTCTTATGCTACCTAGGGCACCTTTGTGTTACTTTAAGTAAGCATGCCAAGCTAAATTGGAGGCACATTACATTTGGGTGGTAGGAAACTTTGGCCTGGAGAAGAAAATATTATTACTTCAAAAGTATTTATACTATCCAAAGCTTCAACAAGATGTCCAATAATATATTAGGTTGTGCATTGTGTATGCTGTTACTAAACCAACCATCAAGAAGCAAGGGTCACGCAATCCTATACCTACCCTAAACAATCCATAGGAGTCAGTCTCCATGTATTACATGTATATATTTTTTCCATCCACCAAGCATGGTAATAATTATGTGTTTGTAATTTTCGACCAAATCTCCAAGATGACCATTTTGGCACCACGCAAGAAGAGTATCACATTTAAATACATTGCTAAACTCTTCTTTAAGTGTGTTTGGGTTCATTTTGGGCTACCTTAGACCATTATTTCAAGTAGGGACAATAGGTTCCTCAACACCTTTTGGTCCAAACAATAGTCTCTCATGAATACCAAGTTGACCAAATCAACTTCCTTTCATCTCTAATCAAATGGATAAACAAAAGTGGTCAGCGGGATGATTTTTCATATCTTAAACATATACAACTCCAAGAATATATGTACATGGGATGAAATATTCCTTATGTTCATCATAGCTATAATAGATCCATCCATAGCTCTATTTTCCATGATTCTTTTGAGGTGTCCCTGGGGTTCCAACCATTGGCCCTAATTGATGTAGTTATTCCCATTATATCTTCACCTATAGATTTCTCCCATGCACAAGTCAAGGAATATAGGGTATCCAAATTTTTTCAATGGATCCAAAATGTCTAACAAAAATTGCATGATATCTTACAGAAACCCAATGACAAGTACAAGCAATGACACAACCAACACATGGTTCCACATAAGTTTTAGGTTGGTGATAACGTGTGATTACATTTATAAAAAGAGCACCTTAGAAGCTCCTATAGGAATTTTAGACAAGTTTTATATCGGCCTTAAAAAATTGTGTAGGTTATGGTTGAAAATGATTTTGAATTGAGTATTTTGTCTTTCCTTAACTACCATCAAGTATTTACCGTGGAGCTACTTTGACCATATTTTACACCTCTATTGGACACCTTAAAGGAAGTCAACCAATTGACCCCCAAGGAACTAAATCCTAACTGCAATGAGCAAGCTATAGTAGATTATATCATGGAAGATAAAAGATACTTGCCATCAATACATACAACTCTACTAGGTTTTCAAAGTAGGGCAACTTCTTCACTAAGGAAAGTAGCTTAATGGGAGCCAAATTCAATAGGATTTTCCCCATTTGATGAGAGAACTTGATGTAATGGAGATGATTTCTTCCAAGGGAGGGATAATAAAAGTGGATATCAGTGGCCACGCACCTCTTCCATTGTCTCAATGGTTCTCTATCTTCTTGGAAAATTTCCTATGATTTTTGGGACCCAAATTTCCAGGGTTGTTTTGAGGCCTTAAACGTTTTTTTTGGAAATTCGGGGAACTAGGGGTTGTTATGGATTGCCCCACCCATAATCAAAAATTTTATTCCTCATATATTTCTTTCTAATGAGCTATCACCCACCACAAACAAATAGTATTTTATACACACATTATTCCCCTAAGAATTTGATGTACCAACTAACAAATGTGGGGGCCACAAACCTTCTAGTGTTTCATCTTCTAGAGCTAGGGATTTGGAACTATAGGGTTATTTCTCTATGTTAAAAGGGAATTCTTTCAAACTCTTGTTATAACATCTACAAATGCACGTAGTCACCATATTTCTCTTTATTCAGAGATAAATACCACCATTCTAACTAGTTTATGTTCTATAGTATTCTGTTATTTCATCTATTAATAGAAATTGAGTTTCCACTATATTAATGCGTTATTTGTTATATTTTTGTATGTGTGTTTCATTTACTTTCCCGCATTTCATTTCATACATTTTACAACCCATCATTGGTTTATATATATAGTGTATTTCCAATATATCTCATAATTTTTCTCATGCATTTCTTGTATATCTCACCGTGGGTCTATAAAAAAGTGCCTATAATTTAAATTGAGTAAACATATAGGGATATAATTCCAAAATACAAGAAAAAAATTGTTATCTTTCTTTTCCTTGAAAATTTGTATCTCTTATTTTATTATTTCGACTTTGAATTTATTATTTTTCTTAAGATGCCCATTTTAGACCTCAAATTTTCCCTAATTGAAATTTGATAAATCTAGGAACTTGATAACTAAATTCCCTACTACATCTTGAACTTCCCAAATGGTATCTATATTTTTCCCATGGTTAACAAAACTATGAGAAAACTGTGTATGCTCATCTCCCATCGCCAACTACCTATCCCTATTTTTCATCTTCCAATCAACCTCTCTCTATTCCAATGATCTCCTCTTCTTCAAATTTATAATTTGAAACCATAATTTCTCTTATTCATTGAAATGCCCCACCACCTTCTTATCACACATATCACCATCTCCCTCTAAATTTATTTGATATCCCTATCCATTTGTTCTTTTTTTTTTTAATCACTTAAGCATTGTTCTTTTATCCTTCTTTGAAGCATCGACATACTAGAATTTTATTGTCTCCTTGGAATCTAGACCATTATGAGCATAATCTTTCATTACTAGTTCTCAAAATCCCCCTAAAACCATTGTGGATTCAAATTGAAGAGACCGATAAGCTTGTTGACCTACTTTTCAATCTAAATAACTATAGGAAGATGATTTGAAATTTCCCATAAATCCACTTGGGATCTAATCCTATCTTATCCACTTATAAAATGCTCCAAAATAAAAAAATTTATCTAATATCCTAGAAACACCAACTTTTCTAGACCTATTGTTCCTCCATGTTGGAATAAGTTGTATGCTCTCTACATAAACTAGTCACGCCACCTCAATTTTGTGTCTAAAGAAATTTGCTAATTTTTTAACCCTTCATGTATCTCCCCGTGCATCTACTATATTCAGGGTTCAGTTTAGATCACCATCTCTCCTTGATGCACCCGAGAGAGAAGAAATTTCCTTAGAGAACTTACATGTCTATGGAACACCCATAACAATTAAAAATAGAAGTTTGTGTCCCATTTCTTTGAAAAAAAAACTTTTTCTATATACCTAAATCAAGAATATCGAATTGGCATAAGAAAATGGATTTATTCCATCCTATTAGAATCCCCTTCTCCCCAGAGTTTCCCAAAACATGAAAACCAAAAATCTCTTGTCTCTAAATATTTTACTTTGACTCTCAACAAACATTTTATCCTCACCCATAGTGCCCTTGACCAGGACAACCTTTGGTTTGTGAATCTCAACCAAACTCACTAAAAAAAGTAATTTAGAGGCATTTTGTCCCACTCTAAGGACCCCTTTAATGGAATTTTTCTTACCTTATTGATTCTATTTCATAAAATTCTCCTAGGATTGTGCAAGAGATATTTTCTTATTTTCTTATTTTAACTTTAACTTTATTATTTTTCTTTAAGATGCCGATTTTATACCTCAAAATCCCCTTAATTGAAATTTTCTAAATCTAGGAACTTGATAACTAAATTCCCTACTACGTCTTGAACTTCCCAAATAGTATCTATATTTTTCCCATGGCGAACAAAAATATGAGAAAACTTCATATTCTGATCTCCCATCACCAACTACATATCCCTATTTTTCATCTTCCACTCAACCTCTATCCATTCCAATAATATCCTCTTCTTCAACTTTATACTTTGAAACCTTAATTTCTCTTATTTATTGAAATGCCCCACCACCTTCTTACCACACATATCACCATATCCCTCTCAATTGATTTGAGATCCCTATCCATTTGTTCCTTTTTTTTTGTAACTCACTTAATCATTGCTCTTTTATCCTTCTTTGAAGCATCGAAAAACTAGAATTTATTGTCTCCTTGGATTCTATATCATTATGAACACAATATTTCATTACTAGTTCTCAAAACTCCTCCTCAAACCATTGTGGATTAAAATTGAAGAGACCAATAGACTTGTTGACCTACTTTTCAATCTGAAGAACTATAGGAAGATGATTTGAACTTACCCCTAAATCCACTTTGGAGCTAATCCTATCTTATCCACTTAGAAAATTCTCCCCCCCCCCCAAAAAAAAAACTATCTAATATCCTAGAAACACCAACTTTTCTAGCCTATAGTTACTCCATGTTGGAATAAGTTGTATGCTCTATACACAAACTATTCATGCCACCTCAATTTTTTGTCTAAAGAAATTTTATAATTTTTCAACCCTTGTTGAATCTCCCTATGCCTCTAATCTATTCAAGGTAAAGTTTAGATCACCATCTAGGATGACCCTCTCTCCTTGATGCACCCCAGAGAGAAGAAATTTCCTCAAAAAAATTGCATGTTTGTGGAACACCTATAACAATTAAAAATATAAACTTTTGTCCCAATTCTTTGAAAATAAACTTTTTCTATATACCTAAATCAAGAATATCACATTGGCATAAAACAATGTATTTATTCCATCGTATTAGAATCCCCCTCCCCCGGAGTTTCCCAAAGCATGAAAAGCCAAAAATATCTAGTCTCTAAATATTTCACTTTGAATCCCAACAAACATTTTATCCTCACCCATAGTGCCCTTGACCAGAACAACATTTGGTTTGTGGATCTCAACCAACCTCACTAAAAAAAGTGGTTTAGAGATATTTTGTCCCACTTAAAGGACCCCTTTAATGGAAATTTTCTTACCTTATTGATTCTCTTTCATAAACTTCTCCTAGGAATTGTGCAAGAGATATTTTATAGAAACTATGGATGAAGTTATATCCTTAACAAATTCATGACCTAGCCCTCCCTCTAACCTTTTTTCCCAGATACCCTTTTCACCCTTTATTTATTTGAAAATATTTATATTATTCCCTCTGATTTTATATTCATCCTAGAAGTTCAAAACCCTATAGGGAAGTTCCCCTTTAAGAGTAAAATACCCAAAGGAGGTTTAAAATTGGATAGAAGGATTAAGTTTTCTTTCTCACATGCACAAGTATCAAAATCTTATACTAATATTGGGTCCTTAGGCATTTCAAATCCCTTGAATCCTCTCTTAAGATATTTTTGAGTCTCTATTGCAAATTTCCAACTTTCCTATGTCCAAATTAAGCTTGAACTAATATTATACATCTTAAAGTTAATATTTAAAAACTCTCGTTAGGCTTGAGCTGTTAATACTTTCAACTCTTGGGCCAATTCCATTGAGGCATGGTCGCCCTCTAAAATAGGTTGAAAATCCTAGTCAAAAGGACTCTTTGAAACAATTTTTTCTTCCAAAATATTTTCCAATACATCAAAATATATATCCTTCTTATTTTTATTCCCTTCTTCTATTGAAATGACAATTGAAACCTCTTTTTGAGGAAAAGGTTCCTCACATCTTTCTTGATTCTTTGGATCCTCAACAACAACCTTTGAGCCAATATGTTTTTCCTCCAAAATTTCCTTGTGAAAGTGTGAGGATAATCATCATCTATGTGACCATACATATGAAAATGAGCACACATAAACAAAATTTTATCGTAATTCAAAATTTGTGAATGAAATTTGTCCTCAATCATAATGCCCAGGCTTTTTGGGAGACCTTTGCTTAAATCCATATCAATGAAAATCCATGTCAAGAGTTTTTCCCAAATGATCTGCAATATTTTTGAGGATTTTTTTGTTCCAAAATTGGAATGGAAATTGGATAAGTTTATCTAGGTAGGTGTTGATTTCTTTTCCTATTAGAGGCCAGGATCATCCTCTTAGGGAATTATTAAAGTTCCATCTAAATTTTTATAAAGGTGGTACTCCTCTTTTCCACTCAAACTTTTTTATTAACTCAAATAATCATAATTTAAGAATTCAAAACATTCATGCTTGTAAGTGAAATAGTTGGTAAAGAATAAAAAATAAGTTAAATATAGTTAAATAATATTCTCACAAGTGATTTCTCTCGATGGGTGTGTTAATGCGATTGAAGTGGGGGCTTTGGAGATAGCACACCCACCGCCGCCCCCCTGCACCCCACCAACATAATGTGCATTTAAGTAAAGGGTAGAAGTCCTACCCTCACATGCATTTTAATGCAATCCTCTAGTTGGAAACTGCTATTAAATATAGGTATTATTAAGGGCATGGAACTTGTGGATTGTGGTTCTAGTGGAGGCAAGGGATGGTACTCGCCTCTCGTTACATGCATCATGTTTTGGTTTTGATAGTGGGGATCATTTTTCTATGGCTTGAGTCTATAATTCAAGTGGTTAGATGTGAAATTTATAGAATGCGAGGGTGGTGGAGAAAGCAATTCATTTCCCCTGGCGTTCAGGTTTATGCATGGTCGCTTAGAACATGGAATTTGGGTGAGATAGAGAGGGTGTCAATTGCTTCACACAATGTGAAGTATCAGGTTGTTTTCTTCCTTCATTTGGCTATTTTATTTATCTGTAGCATTGTGTCTAGGTATAAGATGCTAGGGTTAGTGGTGATGTGTATTGAGCATTAGTCTCAGTCTGTGGATAGGGACCTGAGTGGCTTAGTAGCTTGTATGTGTCTATTGTTTCATGATTTTTTGACATTATTGATGTTTTGGAATGTGGGTATCATTTGGGTAAATAAATTTGGTCACCGTTGTGTGAATTTTAGAGATAGGCCACTAGTTCTCTCATGGGTTGATTATCATGGATGTTTCTGAGTCTTAGGCATATGGGGATATTTTTTATTTATGTGTCTATTCTTTTGTTTAATGGTGTCGGGGCATGGGTCCTCTATAGAGGATTATGTGACCTATTTTTTCCATGTTGATGCTTCTGACAAGTCTGGGGCTTATGTATTGAGTTATGAGGATGATTTAGTGGGTTGGTATCCTGGTCCTCTGGAAGGTGTGTCTAGTTCCTTCTCTTTTTTCTTTGCAGGAATAGGAATTTACAGTAGGTTCTCTAGATGTACACATTGGGTAGTAAATATGGCATTGAGATAATGAATGAGGTGTAGACAAGGGGGAGGTGGAAGTGCTCTATAGGGGTATATATGAGTGAGACTCTTTGTTCATGACTCTGCTGCCAACTATTTCATTGTTATTATGACATATACAAGAAAGGAAATTCACGAGATAGAGACCCAAGCCGTTATTGAGAAACAATCCCATTATGATTTTGAAATCATGGAGGAAATGTCATCATGGGTTCTTGACCCTGGTCACTCTAGGGACAGGAAGAAGAAATATCTGAATTTTGTGGCTTTGCACTAAAAAATGAAGACTTTGTTGTGTTTGGTCTTGAAATACAAGCAAGTGGAGCGATATAATATCTTTTCCACCTTGGAAGAGATTAATAAGATATTGAGAAATCAACTCTTCTACCTATACATAGTTGATTCCCTCATAGCTCATGTGGAGGGTTATATTTATTATGAATTGGATAGCAGGGATCTGTTTAATCCATTGGGTTCTAGCATGAAGAATACTACAACAATATCATCTTCAGATAATTAGTGATCCATCTGGTTGAATTTTTGGTTTGATGATATTTTTCTTTATCTTCATCCCAATCAGTAAGGCTTTTGTATTTTTTGATGGTATTAGATTTTGTATTTGTATTTATTGGGTTGGTGCACTAATATGTGTTTTTTTGTTTATGAGTCGGTTATGGAATTTATGTTGGTCTTATTTTTTTGGTATATTTACCATTTATGGAGCTTTGTTTTGGGTTAGATGAGTAGTATCCAACCATGGTGTATCACTATGTATGGGAACTTCTATACTTGGTTTTATATGGGGATCTCTAATTCTAGTTTCGTTATCAGTAATGTTTTGAGGAGGCTTTAATTCCTGATGGAGCAATATAGAAAAAATCATGTATATATGATTTTTGAGTAATATAAAGCTTTAATTTACAAAAAAAAAACTGACAAGTGATTCACTCCATCATATCAATCCATTGACACAATGAGAAAGACACATTTGAAGAAATATGCATAGACATAAAATAAAAGAGATGACCTAGGTGTTTTAGAGAGATTTAAATGATTTCATTCATTTAAATATCATAAGAGTCACATGATTTCAGGTTTAATAAAGGTTTTTGAGATCATGAATGTCATGCACTCCTAGGGTAGCTCTTTTTGAGAGTAAAAAATATTACAAATTGAAATTTAATTTTGAGTACAATGTGTGCCTAAGGCACTCCACAACATCCATGACACTTAAATGGAAATTGAATGCATTCATCACTAAGGGATTGGGATGGATCTCCCATTGACCAACTAGATGATATAATATCTTGGAATAAAGAGAAGAATTACAATCAAGGATATGATTTACAGTTGAACAATGTAATTCATAAATCTAGATAATCTAAGATAGGAATGAAAAGAAAGGGGAAATTGCTTTAAATAAAATATAAGATACTCACAAAGTTGTAGAAATATGACTAATGGAATGAATCTTCTCCTATACATAGCATCAATATTTTGGAGTATGTGTTGGCTTCAAATATATATTAATGTAGTTTTTTTGGGTAGTTATTCACGATTATAAATTTCCTTTAATGCTCTTTGATCCAATCATCAAAATACTCCTTCATGGTAGGAATAATTATGTCTTGATTTAATCTTATTCCAAATATTTCATCTTCCATTAAGAGTAAAGATAAAGATCTTTCCTCAATAATCAATAAATATTAATTATGCTAAAATATGCTTATAAATAATGTTAAACCTTTCCCATATGCATAGAATTTTCAATTGATAAATACATTCCCTTGATATGCAAAAAGATGAGGTTGGCTCTCAAACCACTTATAAGACATAAGTTCGAATTGTGCACAACAAATTCTAATTTAAAGTGAAATGTTTCAAATAAGGTTAGAGATTAATGATACCCATAAAAGAGTACAATTGGCACATGCCACCTAGTCTATCCATACAATTTAATATGGAATGCACTCATGCTACCACATTCTAGCCTATGACATGTAGCCTACATGATGAGTGTAAGTTCACTACATCAAGCATCAAGTTGTGATTATCTGTGGCCTTATATTTTGTGACATTCAAAAATATTTCAATAACAAGATGGATGTCCTTAGACATGCAATGGGCACAATTTTGATGTAGCATTAAAGAAAAATAACTACCACTTCGATACTTTTCAAATTATTATTATGTATTACTTAATGTATGATTGAGAGATATATGCATTGATTAAAAAAGGTAAGTGTTTGAAAACATTATTTTATTGGTAAATAAATTAACCATTCCCAATGACCATTGTAGGAATTTATAGGGTAAGTTCCTTAGATCAAACACCAAAGGTCACTGCTCACAAACAAATCACAGATTAGTACACCAGTATTTGACGTGGTTAAAACCCTCAAAGAGGGAAACAGTCCATGGCCTAAGCCAACACGACCACTTCAGGAAATTTATTAATATAAATAAATAATATTTACATAACCTGCTCTCATAAACGGTCACCAGAAAAAGGACCCTCGATGCTCTTTAAATAGAGATCATGGACCAATCAGGTGTTAAGCCACAGATCAAGTGTCGGTAATACTGAGGAGAGAATGAACTGTCAGATCACTACATATCGTGACCGTCAGATTATAAGTTACAAAAGTACATATTAAAGAAAAACACTTTACCTAACTCTATGTTAAACCAAGTTATAATTAACTATTTCCTATGTGTCAAAATATCCTAACATCCCCCCTTAAGAACAACTTGAGATAGGATTAAAGGATTTACAACGGTGACACAATAGGAGAAGGAAGGAGGCATTAGAGCCTATCCCCCCTTAATGATAACTTTCCTGAACTCCAAGCATAAATCGAAGTTTGGTAAACATCGCTTCTGTGAGAGCCTTTGTAAATATATCAACAACTTGATCATTGTTTGAACAATACTACACTTCAAGAACATGATCATGAATGAGCTTTCTGATGAAGTGTATGTGTAGCTTAATGTGTTTCATGCACTGATGTTGAACTGGATATTTGCATCGCTGAATGACACTCTAATTATCACACCAAAGTGTAGTTTGATGATGCTGATGAAGAAAGAATTCAGATAGGATCTGACGAAGCCACGTGGCTTCCTTGTTGGCTTCAACAACACCACGATACTTTTCTTCTGCCAAAGAAAGAGAGATGGAAATTTTTTTCTTACAAGACCATGTAATGTGTCCTGAACCAAGAGTGAATACATAACTTGCAATAGACTTTCGATCATTAGGGTCACCAATCCAATCAGAATCAGTGAAACCAATCAAGAATGGAGATGCTCCTATACTGTAATGAATCCTGAACTGAATTATACCTCGAATATATCGAAGTGTTCTTTTAACTAGGTTCCAACGACAAAGGAAAGGTTAGGATGGGTATGGGTTAGATACAAAAGTTAACCAATAAGTTGACAGTATAAGGTAGCATCAACTTCAGGGGAAGTATTAGTAACTGAAAGCTTGAATCCAGATTGAAAGGGAGAAGGGGCTGGCTTATAGTCTTTCATGTGAAAGTGGCATAGAATATCACATGCATACTTGGACTGAGAAATGGTAATACCTTCTTTGGATTGTAAGACTTGAAGACCAAGGAAATAATGAAAGTGTCCTAAGTCTATAATTTCAAACTTCGTTTTGAGGCTATACTTCACATGGTTTATATGGTTGTGATCACGACCAGTAAGTATAATATTATCAACATAAAGAGCAAGGATGATTAAGGACTTACCCACTTTCTTGGTGTAGACAATGTTGTTGGAATGACATCTAGAAAAGCCACTATTTAAGAGAAAGCTATCCATTTTGGCATACCAAGCCCGAGGGGCTTGTTTGAGACCATAGAGAGACTTCCTAAGGTGACAAACAAGGCTAGAGTCATTTTGGATGAAGCCATGGGGTTGTTCCATGTGTATTTCTTCATGCAAGTCCCCATGTAAGAAGGCAGATTTCACATCCATTTGATGGGCTCCCATTTAAAGGAGGTAGCAAGGGAAAGAGCAAGGAAGATAGAATTCATTTTTGCAACATGGGAGAAGGTTTCAGTATAGCCATTGCCTTCAACTGCTAAAATCATTTAGCAACAAGACAAGATTTGTGTTTATCCACTTTTCCATCTGGTCCAAACTTTGTTCTATAAACCCTTTTGCATATGACAAGTTTTCTTCCCTTTGAAAGAGGAACAAGATCCCAAGTATCATTTGCCAATAAGGAATGATAATATTCATTCATAGCTTCATCCCAATCTAGATGATCTGAAGTTTCTTCAAAGGTGTCTAGATCAAGATTTTTTGGAACTTGAGCCAGTAAGGAAGAGGCTCTGTCGAATTGAGAACGTGTATGCCATTGATTTGCAACGTCACCTATAAGAGAACCTGCTGCATCCCGAGTAGATCGGAACCATTTTGTAAGTTGTGGAGCTGAAGGAAGATCCTGAGGAGGTGGAGGAGGATTTTCATCCTCGTTGTCATCATATGAACTAGAAGGAATGTTGTCAGAAGTAGAAGAGATAGAGAGAGGTGGCACATATGTCGAATCAGGCTTGGAGGCCAAAGGTGGCACACCCCTTGAACTAGGCTTGCAGGATGATATATTTTCATCAAATATTACTGTTGGAACGGGGTCTCCTAACAAGCTATGAAACCGGTCCATTTTGGTTATTTTTGTTATATTTAGTATAACGCAGGGGTTTTGGGGTGGGTCAAAGCCCCGAAAGCATTGTAATGGGGTTAAAGGGTAAACTAGGGGTCCGAAAACCATGGGTTGCGGACCATAGGAATGTTAAAACTAGATTGTTATAAATAGAGAGGCATTTAGGATGGTAAGAGGTAGGATTTGATGAGCTATTGATGCGATCTATGGTGTAAGTGATCTGTTGGGGTTTTTGGGCAATGGAATCCTGCTGGCTGTGTGCGCGGAGATCCTAGTCCAGCTGTGTGCGGACCCTGCTGTTGTGTGAGCAGGTTGGGAAGGGAATTGTAAGGGTAACGAAGGAATGAATATGCAAGATTATTGGATCTGAATCTGTGAGTACTATTGAATGGTTTGCTGATAATTACTGTGTTATGCATTTCTCTGTCTTCGCACTGCGAAGGTCTGTATATTGAATGATTAGATCTATTCTGCTTTGGTTATATCATGTTGCAAAAGTCTGTGTATTGAAGTAAATATAGATCTTTTCTGTTCGGATATGTAATGTTGTGTTAAGGTTATGAAAAGCATATAATTGTAGATCTAGTGCACGTGGATGTAATTGGACATATACTTGACCTTGCATAGAGATAATCTGAACAGAACGCAGCCCTGCTTGCCTTACCCTTCCTTTCTCAGGGTGTGGAAACCTGGTTCCAGCACCCACCCATACTACTTAGGGTGAGACTGTGACCTACGCAAGCAGGTCACTGCCAAAAGGACCAGTAGTATAGGGGTTTGTTGGAAAAACTTGCATACTAAACCTGGGTCAGGACCCCTCAAGCCAAAAAATGGTTCCGTTGCTGGGACAGATCTGAGGAAGGGATCGGGTAATGAAAAGAGAATAATGGAAGCCTGAAAGAAAAGAGATCGAGGACTGGTTTGAAAGGCAGATCCAGGAGTTTGCAGTAAGAGAAAACCGAAGTGAAAAATTAATGGTGGAAAGGTGGAAGAATATGTACGTTCTTACTGAAAGCTACGAAATATTCTTTGTAACCTTTGCAATTCAGCTTCAGCAGTGGTTGGCCAGGCTGGTAGAATTCCAGAAGTGCTGGAAGGACGAGTGAGTCACTCGGTGGACTCCAGATCTGCTTGAACAACTGGAGAGAACCGATAACACTATTACACGCACGGTGGATCACTAGGTAGATAGTGTACTAGGAGGCTTTGTGATAGAGTTTGCCATTGATCAATCTGTATCATACTCTGAGGCTGAGTGACGATTCTTCAAAGGATTCCGAGGTAAGTTTTTGAGGACATTACCATTACTGATCAAGAAGTTGCTGTGTGAAAAGAGAGTTCTATGTAGCCATACCGACTGAATGACCTCGGATCCAGACGGGAGTGCGACATGCAGTGGTAAGTATTATTGGACCAATCTTGACGGAGGAAGGGTCGCCTATAGCCCAGTTAAGGAACCGGCCACATCACCACCTAGGGCACGCAAGGGTAAGAACTCACCTATAACGTCGTTCCTGGATAGTGATATGGCTGCACATCTGAAACTACCTACCTTCAAGGGGGTAGGAGATGAGGACATGGATCGATTTTGGTTCGTTGCAGACTCTGGCTGGACTGCGCAGAACATGGCACGTGATACAATAAAAAGGGTGCAACTTTCTTTAGCATTCGAAGACAAAGCTCTGGACTGGTATATGCGATATATTGCCCAGAATGGAACCGCCTCCATTCAGGATATTAAGAATGCACTGAAGCAACTATTTTTCAAGCCAAAGCCCTATTCCTAGTTAGTGGCAGACGTAAAAGACTTCAAACAAGGTGCGTTTGAGTCAGTATGGGAGGCGGATCAATGATTGAAGAAGGAAATCAGGGAAGTAGGGTTTGAGTATGATGATAGACAACATATAGAGTGGTTTATTGCCATGCTGCTCCCTCACCTGTGCACACCAATGAACCAGCAGACCTTTGAATCACAAGAGAAAGTTGTAGAAGCCGCTATGAAAATAGAAGCTGCCCCCCGGGAGGATACCTCGGCAAGAGTCCAACATATCCAGGAACAACTTGGGGCTCTGCACCTAGAGATACAGAACCTGTGAAAGGAGCAAGGAAAAGACATCTGCGCGGATCTCTGGTGTATACGTTGCCGAGTGTCTGGTCACACAAAGCATCAGTGCCCTCTACTGACTGATTATATCCAAGCTAGAGGACCTAGCCCGCTGCACCCAGGGGTAAGTAGGGAACCTGTCTTGTTGCGACTAGGATCAAGCGGATTTGCGCTATTGATGTGATGATTGTCGGGTAGTAGGCCTACATGATACGAACCATTTCCCTCGACTGGGTGCGTATGTCCCAGAACTAAAACAACAATGGTGTCGATTCTGTCGATCCGTAGGACATGACAAGCAAAATTTTCGAACGTATGACTTGATGATAGATCGCGGGAACTTATATCGGGTGCAATCAGAACCTGCATCGCCTAGACTGGCTGCGCACTTTGGAGGATCATTGGCCCGAGGTAGAGGAGGTTGGGGAGGAAGTGCAGGCCAAGGACTAGGTCAGCTAATTTGTTATAATTATGGAGAGATAGGGCACTCTGCCAGAGAATGCCCTATTCCCACCCAGCCGTCGTGTAAATACTGCAAGCAGATGGACCATGAGGTAGAAGACTGCCTGATCTTGATAGCCAGAATGCAGGAAAAGCATCCTACCCCTACGCAGAATGTACAGAGGGTTAAAGCTAAGCTAAGAGAAGCAGATCCAAGTGTAAAGGTCATAACACGTAGTGGGCTAGACACCAAGGGAAGAAAAGAGGTACCCTGTGAAGAACAGTGACTACCAGCAGCCCTTGCGTAGTTTCAAAGCGAGGAGGAAATTGAGACCTTTTTGAAGGCATGTATGAAATTACTCAGGAACCCACAGGCCATAAGAAAGCTCTTGGCTCTAATGAACACCTGTGCAGCTCGGCCCACCTTGATCCCTGAGACCAAGAACGTGCACAAACTATACAGCTCTAAGAAATGCATAGGGAAAGAATGCGGCTAACTGCACAAATCGGGGATTATGAAATGGATCAGGTTATCTTGGATCTTGGATTTGAAGCCAATGTTTTACCTAAGCAAACCTGGCAATGAATGGGGAAGCCCAAATTGGAATGGTCCACTATCCAGCTGCACATGGAAAACCAACAGAAAATCATTCCCTTGGGTAGGTTACCAAAGGTTATGGTTGACATTGCAGGGGCAAGGGTCCTAGCTGAATTTGAAGTAATTGAGATAGTTGAAGATGCAGACCCCTACCCTGCGCTCCTCGAGCTAGATTGGGAAATGGACATGGGAGGCATTATTAACCTAAATAAACAAAGCATGGTGTTTGAAAGCAGAAGCACGCGTGTCATAGTACCCTTGGATCCCGCGGAAGGTGCCCGGTATACCGATCCTATCCATATGAAGGAAGAATTAGATCATATATATAAGATCACTGCGCAAGATGAAGATTGGGTTAACCCCACGGATGAAGGGATGCTTTGTTGGGAAAAAGACAGTGAATGATTTTCCGACTCCGATGAGGAGCTAGAGAATTGGCATAAACTGGCTGCATGAGGTTTCAGCACTTCGTAGCCTTCAGACCATCAGAAGCTTCCGTTGCATCTCTACCATGGAAAGAACCTTGCCTTGCCAAGAGGCCACAGATTACACTCCGAAGCCTGCAAAGCCTAAGGGGTCCACGGAAGGTAGGTTCGAGGCACTGCCACTAACCCAGTATGAAGCATCTATGCAGGGACATGTCTCCCCTACCCGGAGGAAGTACTGGAGTATGGTAATACTGCGTATAGAGACCCCCTTAGCCAGATGGGCCCCAAAATCGGTTGACCCACATGGTGACTTGCTTGCACACAAAGGGTGCGTTCGGCCCTTGCCCAACCAGATTATGGACTTGTCTACAATCATGAGTATCTGGGAGAATTTGCGGATGACTGAAGAATTAAAACACCTATGGACGTATGACGCAGCTGTCCTACACAAACATGATCCTTCCACGATCGACATAAATGCCTCGAAAAGACTCTCGATCGGCTTGAAGGCTCACCGTGTGTCAACCTTCCGTCGAAGTACGAAAGGACCTCCAACGCGTCAGCCATGCCCTGACATCACAGGAACGCGACCTTGGATACAAAGGAAGAATATCAGCTCATCCCGAGTTAATGTGAAAATACACTTACAAACGCAGGAAAAGGGCGGTAGATTATCAATATCACCATTTATGATAAGCACGATCGAGGGTACGCGCCACATACGAGCTACCTTGCCATTAAGTAGCTTCGATTGGGGCGCGGATGGCTGGAAGATGTTGACTCGGGCTATTTATTCAACTATCAAGCGGTATTGGCTACCTGCATTATGGTTTTTTCTACTTATTCCTATGATTTATAATGCTCATCTCTCTGTTATGAATCCCGACTCACAGGAGGAACTAGTAAGAGGGACAGGAGACGCTGAATGCAGTAATAGGAGTGCACGTGGGTTGCCGCCTGGCAGGATTAGCTACGAACCAAGTTCGGCAGGAACTCTGCAGTACCGAGACCTGCTACGACATCTCCGCCATTTCCAGGCCCCGCCTACTAGAAGCAACATATGTGTACTCCCTCGCACTGTCACTTCTGAATCGAGTCCTAGGGAAATTCAAGTCGACTTAGCATAACTATCTACTATAGAGCTACGAATACTGTCTACCAGCGTATTGCAAGAAGTACACCGTCATGCTCAGGAAAGGCGCAAGCAGTATGTCATGACCCTGGAAGAACGTGCCCAGTGAATTTATGTGGTCACTAACGCAACACGCAGTATTCAGGAAAAACTGGCGTAGGGAGCCCAACTGTTTGAAGAGGCTACATAGCTATGGACGAAAGCACTACACCACCCCACACTTCAGCATGCTCAATGGGAATTGAAGCAGGCAAAAGATGCTCTAGATCGAATTCAGGCCTCCACACCTCCCCCTAGCCACGCACAACGCCTGGCTGCCATGCACCGGATTGAAGACCTTCGTCACTCCAAGAAGATTGCGGACAAAAAGTTGAACCCATGGAATGATGCTGTACTCCAGCTTGCCCATGATGCACAGTTCGCCCTTGCACACCTCCACTGGTTGTTGGAACGCGTCATTCCGGACCTCGATGGGCCTTCTTCTCTGACGATGATCAATATTGCGCAATACACGGAGGCCCGAAGCAAGGAAGTGCTTCCACCCCTCCTTCGCTCTCTGGCTACCTTACATGCACAGATTGAAGGCACGCCACCAAAGTGACTCGGGACGAGTCACAAGATTGTGTTGGGGTACTATTGGAACAAGGTCTCCTAAAAAGCTACGAAACCGGTCCATTTTGGTTATTTTTGTTATATTTAGTATAGCGCAGGGGTTTTGGGGTGGGTCAAAGCCCCGAAAGCATTGTAATGGGGTTAAAGGGTAAACTAGGGGTCCGAAAACCATGGGTTGCGAACCATAGGAATGTTAAAGCTAGATTGTTATAAATAGAGAGGCATTTCGGATTGTAAGAGGTAGGATTTGATGAGCTATTGATGCAATCTGTGGTGTAAGCGATCTGTTGGGGTTTTTGGGGAACGGGCCCCTGCTGGCTGTGTGCATGGAGATCCTAGTCCAGCTGTGTGTGGACCCTGCTACTGTGTGCGCAGGTTGGGAAGGGAATTGTAAGGGTAACGAAGGAATTGGATGGTTTGTTGATGATTATTGTGTTATGCATTTCTCTGTCTTTGCACTGTGAAGGTATGTATATTGAATTATTGGATCTATTATGCTTTGGTTATATCATGCTGCGAAAGTCTGTGTATTGAAGTAAATCTAGATCTGTTTTGTTCGGATATGTAATGCTATGTTAAGGTTATGAAAAGAATATAATTGTAGATCTAGTGCACATGGATGCAATTGGACATATACTTGACCCTGTGCAGAGATAATCTGAACAGAACGTAGCCCTACTTGCTTTACCCTTCCTTTATCAGGGTGCGGAAACCTGGTTCCAGCACCCACCCATACTACTTCGGGTGAGACTGTGACCTGCGCAAGCAGGTCACTACCGAATGGGCCAATAGTATAGGGGTTTGTTGGCAAACCTTGCACACCAAACCTGGTTCAGGACCCCTCAAGCCAAAAATTACATATCTTATAATGATTACATTTTTGGATTTGGGTTGAAGAAGTTTATATCCTTTTACATCTTCAGAATATCCAACAAAAATACATTTTTCACTCTTAGGTTCTATGGATTTATGTTTCTCATCAGGAATATGGGCCCATGCTTCACTTCTAAAAACACGAAAGTGACTTACATCTGGTTTTATTGAGCTTCAGGCTTCTTCTAGAGTGATATCCCTTAAAACCTTAGTAAGAGTACGATTTACTATGTAATTTGCACGGTTAATTTCTTCTGCCCAAAAAATAAGACTAAGTCCTTTAGGTTGAAGCATACAATTAGCCATTTCTTTTAGAGTGCGATTCTTCCTTTCAACCACACCATTTTTTTGTGGAGTATACAAAACAATATGTTGCAATTGAATGCCATGCTCAGTGAAAAAGTTGATAAATTTGTGGTTAACATTTTCTCCTCCATTGTCAGATCTTAACTTAAGAATGTGATGTCAAGATTGTTTCTCAACAAAGGCCTTAAAGGCTAAGAAAATGTTAAAAACTTCACTCTTGAGTTTTAAGAAGTATACCCAAGTGCGTCTGGAAAAATCATAAATGAAAGTTAAGAAGTACTTGTAGCCAGAGAAAGAAACAAATCGAAGTGGACCACATAAATCACTTTGCACAAGCTGCAAAGGGGTTGAAGCGTGCCAATAGGCATGTTTGTCAAAACTATCCCGATGATTTTTTCCGAGTACACAACCAGAACAAACACCATCTCGACAAGATACCATAGGAAGACTTGTCACCATATTTTCTTTACATAGAGTTTGAATAGAATGATAGTTTAAGTGACCAAATCGCTCATGCCAAATTTTGCTCACTTCATCATTATGAGCAAAAAAAATGGAGGGAAGACATGATGATCCAAAGTTTTCAAACTTATAAAACCTTGTGGAATCATCAACAATGCCAGTAGCTAAAATATGTTTAGGATCTCTTAGGTCCTTAATTACAACATCATGAGATGATAATTCTAGGGTTTTCCCTTCACCTAAATGAGTTATCTGATAAACATATAAAAGGTTGTAGGATAAGGTAGGAACACACAATACATCATTAAACTGACCATTATCTAGATGAATGGTTCCATACCCTAAAACACTAAGAGATCTATCATCACCAACATAAATATTATTGGTGTTACAATAATTAAAGAAGAAAACATGGCTTTATTTTTGGCCATGTGGTAATTGGCTCCAGAATCAATGAGTCACTCATAAGAATGAGAAGAAGAAGATACATTCAATGCATAACCAGATCTTGATGCTTGAAAACCACGTGCAAAAAGTGCCATTCTCGAAGATGAAGTTGAAGAGTTCTCCAAATGGATATTGTGCTTCTTCATTGTTGCTTCCAAGACTTCCATCTTCTTAAAACATTTTGAGTCTACATGGCCATCGCGATTACAAAAGTGGAAATGTATATCCGTCTTCTTCACTTTATTTTTATTTTCCTTTTCAGTTTATTGAGTTTTTTTTTTTTCTTCAGTTTGTGGCTAAAATTGCTTAAGACCCTTTTTTGGTTTAGGACCATTCTTCTTAGGATGTTTCTTCTTAGGATTCTTTGGATATGGTTGTTGTTGGGCTGCTAAGGCTTTCTTAGACGAGTTTCCAATATTAATAAGACCAAGGTGTAAGAATTTTTCTTGTTCTCTTATCAAAGAATCACAAAAGACATCAAAAGAGGGGGACTTGAAGGCTGTTCCTTGAGAAATGAGGGTTTCTCTAGTGGAATGGAAGATGGAAATAAATATAGAGTATGCAGTGCCTAGACTATCAAGAATGGAATATATAAGACTACCATCTTCATTTTTGACCTAAAAACCTTCTAAAAGAAGTCTAAGGGTCTTGAATTTGGAAAAAAAAAATTCAATAGAGATGAAATTATTGGGGTCCAAAGAAAGTAACTCTTTTTTAAGCTAGTGGGCTCTGATTTCATTTTTAATGCCAAAAATAATATTTAGCTTTTTCATAGCTTCAGCAGGGGAGTCAATTTCTTAGATATGAAATCTAAGATATTGAGTAATGGAAATTCCTATCAACCCTCGTGCTTGATCTTGTTTATTTTCCCATTTATTCATTTTATCTGCATCAGTAGGTTTAGATTCTTGTCCTAAGGCTATTCTATAAATCCATTTACTTTTAAGTAAGTCTACCATGTAGGATAGCCATTGAAAATAATTGGTGTTGTTAAGAATAACCGGGCATGCACTTTCCATTTTTAAAAATGAAGGAGAAAAGGTTGAAACTAACTTCTCCAATGGAAAGATATCGAAAAATTAGGTCAGTTAAAAAAAAAGGCTCTGAAAACAACTTTCGGATGAAGAAGTTATGCCTTTTTGAAGAAAAGTTGTAGTAGATGTTGAGTAGTTACGTGATAGGTTGAAGGTTGATGACGAAGTTGTACCATTTCTTTTTTAATTCTTCTCCTTTTCCAAACTTAATACAATAAGCTCACTTAAAAAAAAAATACTACTTTATGTGACCCATTTTTATAAATAAGTGAGAGTCACTTTTACTTTTACATGTGTTTTTTAAATAAAACCCTTTTTTTCTTAAAAAAAAAAAAGGACAACTTGCCAAAAAGTTTTTTAAGAAAAAAATAACTTGAAAACAAGTTTTTTAGAAAAAGAAGCTTGACAAATAGACTTGAACCCAAGACTTCTATTCTCATAAAGTAACTTTACACCAAGTGATCTAGTAAAAATATTTTGTAATTGTTTGAAAGGAGGAAGGGTTTTATTTTTTTTTGCTCTTTGGTGTGCGTGTTTTTTTCTGCAAAAAAAAATCGTGCAAACAACAAAAAAAATATAAGCCTTATGGAAGAATGTTAGATTTCCAGTTAGTCTGTCCAGAAACTATATATTTTTCTCGCTATTTCTAATTTCCCGAGATCGCACAAAGTCCTGGGGAAAGAGCATACGTAGCAAAAAAATATCTTCTTCCTGTTTTTGGTTTGCCAGATTGAACACAACGTAGAGCAAAGAGCATATGCAGAGAAGAGGGTATAGATCCGGTAATAAAAAAAGACTATAAACTGAAATAAACAGATGGATTAATAAATAGAACTGCAAAAAATTACTTTATACCTCCAGATCTAAAATGACATAACTTGGGAAACCAGAAACCTTTTCGCATGAAACGAAAGGGGTTCCTCATTGTAACAGAGGCTCTGGACTCAATAGAGTATTTCTCCTGGTCCGAAAGTGGTTAGAAAAAGTAGATCTATAAAACGACAGTCGCATGCAGTCAAACCGGCTTCGGATTTGGATCAACAACGGATGCAACCCTCAAAACATCTCTGATACCATGTAAGAATTTACAGGGTAAGTCCATTAAATCAAACACCAAAGGTCACCGCTCACAAATAGATCACATATCAGTACACCAGTATTTGACGTGGTTAAAACCTCAAAGAGGAAAACAGTCCACGGCCTGAGCCAACGTGACCACTTTAGGCAATGTATTAATATAAAGAAAGAAAATTTAAATAACTTTCTCTCATAAACGGTCACCGAAAAATGACCCTCCATGCTCTTTTATATAGAGATCATGGACCAATCAGGTGTTAAGATATGTATCAAGTGTCAGTATACTGAAGAGAGAATGAACCGTCGGATCACTACATATCACGACTGTCATATTATAAGTTACAAAAGTACATAGTAAAGAAACAAAATTTACCTAACTCTATGCTAGACCAAGTTATACTTAACTATTTCCTATGTGTCGGAATATCCTTACAACCATAAGTTATTATAGTTCCTCTTGAATGATCAAGAATTTAAGTGATTTGAATGGAAAGTGGTATACACCCATGGTATTCATCCACCCATGGTATTTCTCCGCCCATGGTATTGTAAGTGACATTGATCTAGGGTATTTATTCACCCATGGTATGTATCCACCCATGGTATTGTAAATGACATCCACCCATGGAATTTACCTGTGGTATTGTAAATAAAAATTGCTATAAGTAAGAAGTTGCATATTGTAAAAGGACAGATTGTCCACCACAATTTAGCTTTTACAATTATTCTTTGTTTTAATAAAAAATTTCTTTGTGGTTTAATTTATGGTGTGTTCTCTCCTTTTTCTGACATTCTATTTTTGCAGATCTTGGGGTTTTCCTCCCCCAAGGTCCATTTCAAATTTTTAGATCTTGGGGGCCTCCCCCCAAGATCTGGATCAGTGGTTTCAGATCCAGGTTACGAATCCATGGGAATGAGGCTTTGAAGCATATTTCAATTTCAAATTTTTGTAGCAAACTTCATGCAACTTCCACAACCTCCACGGATCACTTTCTTGGGCCAAGCGAGAAGGACATTTTTTTTTCATCTTTTGCAAGATTTTTTTGGGCCGCAAGTTTGAAGATCATATCTGAAACTTTTCGTGCAAAATTCACAAAAAAAAAAAAGATTTGGATTCCTTGCGAAAAAATACCCAAATTCAAGAAAAAATTGGCTGAATCAGAGTTCGGATGAGGGAGATATCGTTGATTTAAAATCAGTTGTGTTGTAGAAATATTTCTGAGGACAATTAGTGGACGACAACTCTCCTATAATTTTTTGCAGTTTTTGTGCAACATTTCAGAAAAATGTTTGCAAATCTGATCTCCTCTTGAAAAATCGCCCAATTTCAAAAAAACAATTGTTCGAATCAGACTTCGTATGAGTGAGATATCGTTGATTTAAAATCAACTATTTTTTGGGACCTTTTGTCATGTTGGGACAATTGCATAGAAAATATGGGTTTCCAGAGTGTCCAAATAGGGATTTCAATTACATAAGAAGATACAAAATGGTCATTCTGTTTCAAAAAACATGTTGTAATAAAGATTCTAAGTTATATTGACCAATTTATGCCCATTTTAAATTAGATTTTATATCTGGAGCAACATCTGGAGCAGTTTCCCTTTGAAGATGTGCCCTCCCGCCCTACTTTAATAGGCACCTATTTCACATTCATTAGTTTCAGCATAGCACCATCTGGCTTGGGTTCTTTGGAGACATGCCCTTCCACCCCAGGCTATGTAGGCACCTGCTACTTCATCAACAATCAGCATCACGGTTATGGGTCAACCGCACAAAATCGTTCTCATCGAAGTCCATTTTCTAGGCCGCACACTATTAGTATCATAGTTGAACAGTAGCATTATAGATTATATTTATCCTCAGATCTTCATCTTTCATGGTTCTGGGTCCTCTACAAACCCACAATTCATTGAAGTCCATTTTCTAGGCTGCACACAGTTAGCATCACAGTTGGTAACATGCATTATAGGGTATTTCTATCCTCAGATTTTCGTTTTTCATGGTTATGGTTCATCCACAAACCCACACTTAATCAAAGTCCATTTGCTAGGCCACACATTATCCGTATCATAGTTGGTCACAATCATTATAGGGTATCTTTATCCTTGGATCTTCGTTCATCACGGTTATGGGTTAACCACACAAAACACTTCTCTTCAGTGGCTCTTCATATTCAACAAAGTCTTCTCAGGAGGGAACTTCATGAAATGGGGACCATTGCATCTTAAGGAGGGAGGAATGATCTGAATGGAAAGTGGCCTACACCCATGGTATTCATCCACCCATGGTATTTATCCGCCCATTGTACTGTAAGTGACATCTATCCATGGTATTCATCCACACATGGGATTTACCCATGGTATTGTAAATGGCATCCACCCATGATATTCATCACCCATGGTATTTATCCACCCATGTGAAGCGAACAAAGTTCCTTATCAATTTAAATGGTTCAAAAGACTTGGAATACAAAGATATCCATTGAGGATACAAATATTATATTAAAATGTATGATGAATGAAATGAGATGATTGAATGTTACAAATGAGGCCTGCTTATATACCTACACAGGTGCCTCTTCACGAAAGGTTATGTCTCATCAGACATCCCCTTTCAACCTAATTATTAATTAACTAATTAATCACTATTTACATTATTTTATTTAGTACATTGCCTTCCTCCTCAAACAGCTTTGTACTCAAATCTTGTTGATGAAAGGCCTCGATTTATTTTCCTGTTACGAACATCATATCGTCTCGAGGCAGTCATCCTTGTCGATACAAGTTGATATGATCCTCTAAGCGACAAACAAAAATGTCCCACTGAGAATGGATCAGACCATCCTAAATCAATCTTCTGTGGAATATTGCGATGACTGGCAACTTGTGAAGACTTGTTATCACATGAGTGGATTGCACTGACATTAGTATTCTCCAGAATATGAGCTTGTTGACTCTGTTCCGAATACGTAGCTTGATCGAGTTGTCTACTTCCATGATTCAAATGTCGATAGGGAATCCTAGTGATTTGAGTTTCCCTTATCTTGTTTGTGTCGTTTTCTGGATTTGTGTTACTGACTGGATCATTATTTGATATCTGTTCATCAACTTGAATTTCTATATTTGAAGGTTTCGATGCTTCATTTTCGACAAGTTGTTGCACCTTATTTTCCAACGACTTCTTATCCTTCTTCAGCTTCTTAATTTGCGTTAGTAACTTTTCGTTGTGGTCCTTGAGGCGAGCAACTTCTTCATTCTTGTTAGTGGTGATTTTGTCAACTTTCTTTTGCATATTTTGGATCACCTTTTTACCTTCTTGAAAAATTACTTTTGAAATTTCTTCTAAGTCTTTAGGCATCACTGCATGTGGCTTCAACTTCGCGTCCTGTAGCGTTATTTTCTTCTTTTTGTAGGAGAATGTCAAAAAATTCTTTTTCGTATTAAGGATGAATGAACCTAGGGTTTCCATCCATGGTGAACCCAACACAATATCACTATTATCCAAAAGTAAGGTTCTCACGGTAAATTGAGAGATAAAAGTATAATCCCCAATATTTAGTTGTAGAATTTTTATGTCGTATTTTTTCTTGTCAAAAAAGTCTAATTCTTTTGTTATATTTGACTCAGGAATCACCAACTGGTTGGAAATTTTAGGGTTTATATAATTTCTCTTCGGCGGGTGATGTTGCAATAGTGACATCTTTTCTGTGAGAGTTCCTTTAATTTTAAATAGCACTTTAGCGTTGATGGGTATAGTTTCATTTCTGACTTAGACTCCATTTTTCTTCTTTGTTAAGATAACTTAGGTTTTTAACTTTTTAAAGTCACCCTCCTTTTATTTCAAACCTTTTCCTTTCTTATTCCTTTTTAAACTTTTAATATTGTTTGCTTTTAGTACTATAAGGTATTATTTTTATAATACCTCTCTTTTTTTTAAATATTAATTACTCCCTTTTCATATATATATATAGCACACTTAATGATTTTTTTTTCTTTGTAACCTTAATTACTTTCTTTCTTCACACTTTTTTTTTTCTTTATAAAATATGTGGTCTTTTCTATTTTAATTTAAAATATATATAACTTGATATTTAGGCTACTACAGTTAGTGCCCTTCCTTTTTATATATATGGTACCTTCACTTTATAACTATTTTTTTTTTTTGAATCTGTCTACTTCTATATTAATACAAAAAGATTACAAAGAGGCTGAGGCCTCAGAATATCTAGCCCAGAGATATGGCATTCTTACATTACATTTCTGATCATTGACATAAAAAGACAACAGCTATTTACTGTCTGAGAAAACCTTGATGACCAGGACCTTGTCCTCCTTTCTGAACAGCTGATTCTGGAAAGAAAAATGATGTCTGGAGTATGGGTCTCTCCACGACATGTAAGACCGAAACAAACACTTTCCATAGCAAAAATTACAAACATTCGTTTTGAAGCGCTGGAGCGCTGACCTGAGCATAGTGACATGGATAGCAGTGCTTGGAAAAACAGTAATTCGGCGAAGGAGAGTGACAACATAATTCCTGCAAAAACTGTGAAAAAGAAGGAGGATGAACACCTTCTGAGTACCTATGATCAAAAATTGTCGAGTGAAACCCATTAAGCATCATTGGTGGGCGAGGGCGCTTCTTCCACCACTGGGCAAGCATACGGGTTGAAATCATCATCTGCTGGAGGAGGAGGAGCTTTGCCCGAGAAGTCACTGCCAGAAGGAGTGCTGGGCCTTGCTTGCGGAAGCTCGTGCTGAGAGGCCATTGCCCCCTGAAAACTCTGTAGACTAACCCCTGGGGGGCAAAACAAAATTCCATCCTCAGATTCCGGAGCAATTCCAGAGGGGGCTGAGGGCTGAGCCTGAGCAAACGGGTTGGTTCTGAATTTAATGGAAACAGAGGCGATGAATTCTTGGTGGTTGATGGAACAGGGGTAATTGAAACGGGCGGAATGAAAGTGCGCATTGGAGGTGAGGCGAACATGCGCAGCAGAGGTGGATGGACTACTGCCGCGACCACGACCTCGACCTCTTCTGGGAGCAGCGACTCGACCAGCACCGGAGTCAAAGGAATCCGACGAAGAGGCAGAAGAGGGGAACGCAAGCGGCCTAATGACTTGCCCACGAGATGAGCCGCGCCTGCAAGTCATTCTTGGTCTCAATCGTGGCATAATGAGTTTGGCAGGGAGGTCAGGGCGAAAAAACAAGTTTGGAATGGTGAACGAGCACAGAGACAGCATGTAACCAACGGAAGAGCAACTGTAGTTGCAATACTGACCAGAAGAAACGTGAATACCGGTCGAGAGCTCAAGGCAACAACTCAAACGACACCTTTTCCCTGTACTGGTGCGCAAACAGGGTTCAATATCTACCTGAGAACAGCAAGACCGTAGAGGAGAGACACAAAGGATTGAAGGAATGGGCGCCATTGCAATGGAGAGGTCGTGATAACGAGGCGGAGAAGTCTGCATTAATGCAGCATTAACTGTGATGCCTGGTGTAATTAACTTGAGCTCGGAGCGCAGAGGGATGGTGGTGGTGGTAGACCACGTGCCCATCCGCCTCCCTGTCAGCAAATTATATACAATCACGTACATCCGCATCCGGGGTTCACTTTATAACTATTATCCACAATGCTCTCTTTTAATTTTATTTTTTATAGCCTTTTGGATTTTAAAATATCTTATGGTTATATTAATGGTAGTTTGAATCACCTATGCTTAACCTTCTTTGTAAATTCATTAGTTTTATTTTTATTGATAATAGTATGACTACCATCTAATTTAAAATTTATGATATCCAACCTCCAATCTGAAGAGTCACGTTGTATCCACTTCAGAGGGTTATGATGTTTGAAAGGGCAGGAAATGTCATTTGGGAGTCAACAAAAATAACAGGTACAACTGTAGACACGATCAAGGTCAGACGAGTGTTGTTAGATTAGCGACACGGTGGGTCAGCGGGACAACAGAGTGGTGGATCAGTGTTTGGTCAATGACTAACAGGAGTGGTAGTGTGTGCCGGTCAGTGGCTGCAGAGAGAGCATTTTACAAGAGGGATTTTGACAATGGGGTTGAAGAACCGACAAGGTGGAGCTCCAGTCCAAGTGGAGAGGAATGGGAATGGTGGCTCGTGTTGGAGATGCAACAGAGAGGAATGCGGCTCTGGAGGCTCTATGGCAGTGGGGTAGGAAACTTTCGTGGTAGTCGTGAGACTCGGGATATGGCCACCGGTTTGTTTTTGTCGGACGTGGGTTAACAGCGACGAATCCTTCTTTATGTCAGCTTGACCAGGATGGCGGCAACTGCAGGCAGTCTGTTTAATAGTCGGGCTCGGTCGACTTTTGCTTTATTTTTTCTTTTGTATGTTTTTTTTTCTTTTTTTTTAATACAATTATTATTATTATTATTTTTTAATCAATAATTTGACTATAAAGTGTTTTAAATTTTGTTTTTAATATAAATTTTTTTATATATGATTTTTTTTCGTTAGAAACTCCAAAAGTGTAGCGAAATGCTTCAATGACAACAATGTTGACAAATTTTACAGTTAAAGACCTGGATCGGAGAGCGTGGCTCTATGCTGTGGTTAAGAGGCCGAAGAATCGAACTCCTCTGATACCAAATGAAGCGAACAATAATGACCGAGGTTCTAACAGATAATTTTTCATACCGACCGTACGTAAATTTTCTTATCACCCCCTTTATTTATTTATTTATTTTTATAATAATTTTAATTTTTTTTTAAAATTAATTTGTTTGTTTTTTCTTTTTCTTTTTTTAATAGCCAAAGGTTTCTTTTTTCCTTTAATGGCCAAAGGCCTGATGGCGATATGGAGACACTCCACAAGCTTATAGTGAAACGCTTCGACGACAACGACGTTGACGAATTCGACGGTCAAGGACCTGGATCGAAGAGCGTGGCTCTGTGCAGCATAAGCGAATAGAAGATTGAATAGCTCTGATACTAAATGAAGCGAACAAAGTTCCTTCTCAATTTAAATGCTCCAAAAGATTTGGAATACAAATATATCCATTGAGGATACAAATATTATATTAAAATGTATTATGAATGAGATGAGATGATTGAATGTTACAAATGAGGCCTGCTTATATACCTACGCAGGTGCCTGTTCACGAAAGGTCATGTCTCATCAGACATGCCCTTTCAACCTAATTATTAATTAACTAATTAATCACTATTTACATTATTTTATTCATTACACCATGGTATTGTAAGTGACATCTTCTCATGGTATTCATTCACCCATGGTATTTACCCACCCATGGAATTTACCTATAGTATTGTAACTAAAAAATGCTAAGAGTAACAAGTCGCATCTTGTAAAAGGACATATTGTCCACCACAATGTAGCTTTTACAGTTATTCTCTGTTTTAATAAAAAGTTTCTTTGTGGTTTTATTTACGGTGTGTTCTCTCCATTTTTTGGCATTCTATTTTTGCATACCTTGGGGGTCTCCCCCCCCCCAAGATCCATTTCAATTTTTTAGATCTTGGGGGCCTCCCCAAAAGATTCGGACCAGTGGTTTCAGAACCGATTACGAATCCATGGGAATGAGGGTTTGAAGCATATTTTAGCTTCAAATTTTTGCAGCAAACTTCCGCAAACTTCATGTAATTTCGACAACCTCCACGGAGCACTTTCTTGGGCCAAGCAGGAAGAATTTTTCTTTTTCTTTTTTATTTTTTGCAGGAATTTTTTAGACCATGAGTTTGAAGATCAAATTTGAAAATTTCGGTTCAAATTTTACAAAAAAAAATAATAGATCTGGATTCCTTGCGAAAAAATACCTAAATTAAAAAAAAAAATCTGTTGAATTAGAGTTCAGATGAGGGGGATATTGTTGATTTAAAATCAATTGTGTTGCAAAAATATTTCTGACAACAATTCGTTGACGAAGAATCCTATCATTTTTTGCAGTTTTTGTGCAATATTTCAAAAAACTGATTGCAGATCTGAGCTCCTATTGAAAAATCACCCAATTTCAAAAAAAAAATTTGTTCGAATTGGACTTCGGATGAGTGAGATCTTGTTGATTTAAAATCAACTATTTTTTCGGAACTTTTGTGACGACGAGACAATTACATAGAAAATATGGGTTTCCATAGTGTCCAAATAGGGATTTCAATTACATAGGAAGATGCAGAATAGTCATTTATCTTCCAAAAACAAGTTATAATAAAGATTATGAGTTATATTGACCGAGTTATGCCGATTTTAAATTATATTTTATATCTGGAGCAGCATTCGGAGCGGGTTCCCTTTGAAGACGTGCCCTCCCACCCTGCTTTAATAGGCACATATTTCACATTCATCAGTTTCATCATAGCACCATTCGGCTTGGGTTCTTTGGAGACATGCCCTTCCACCCCAGACTATATATGCACCTGCTACTTCATCAACAGTCAACATCATGGCTATGGGTCAAATGCGCAAAATCCTTCTCATCGAAGTCCATTTTCTAGGCCGCACATTGTTAGTATCACAGTTGGTCACAAGAATTATAGAGTATATTTATCCTCGGATCTTCATTTTTCATGGTTCTGGGTCATCCACAAACCCACACTTCATCGAAGTTCATTTGCTAGGCCGCACATGGTTAGCATCACATTTTGTCACAAGAATTACTGGGTATTTCTATCCTCAGATCTTCATTTTTTATGGTTATGGGTCATCCACAAACCCACACTTCATCGAAGTCCATTTGTTAGGCCACACATTGTCTGTATCACAGTTGGTCACAAGCATTATAGGGTATATTTATCCTCAGGTCTTCGTTCATCACGGTTATGGGTTAACCACACAAAACCCTTCTCTTTAGTGGCTCTTCATATTCAATAAAGTCTTCTCAGGAGGGAACTTCACGCAATGGGGAACATTGAATCTTAAGGAGGGAGGAATGATCTGAATGGAAAGTGGCCTACACCCATGGTATTCATCCACCAATGGTATTTATCTGCCCATGGTATTGTAAGTGACATCTATCCATGGTATTCATTCACCCATGGTATGTATCCACCCATTGTATTTATCCACACATGGAATTCACCCATGGTATTGTAAATGGAATCCACCCATGGTATTTATCCACCCATGGTATTGTAAGTGACATCTGCCCATGGTATTCATTCACCCATGGTATTTACCCACCCATGGAATTTACCTGTGGTATTGTAACTAAAAGATGCTATAAGTAAAAAATCACATCTTGTAAAAGGACAGATTGTCCACCACAATGTAACCCTTACAGTTATTTTTTGTTTTAATAAAATTTCTTTGTGATTTTATTTACTGTGTTCTCTCATTTTGATGGCAATTCATTTTTTTAGATCTTGAGGGCCTCCCCCTAAGATCTGGATCATTAAGCCACGTGAAAAAGTTAACTAATTTTTAGTAATTAAAGGTTTTGATTAAGTAAAAAAGAGTCATCAAATAAAGTTATAGATTTCAATAAGAAACCATTGATGGTTGGATTAATAATATTATGCAACTCATAGTTCACATTTAGTGCATTCAAAAACATCTAGCACACCTAATGCCCAAACTTCACTTATATTTATGCAATCCTACACAATTCCACAATGACCCCACCAAATGAATAATTTCACAAAATTTTGTTGAAGTATATCATTTTGCATAGGATGGGTATTATTTGTATTTCTAGAAAATATTATATCATACTTGTCATGTGAAGCACCCCATTAAAAAAAAGGGCATTTTGGAGTGGAGAAGAATGGTAATTCACATGGGCTTTTCTTCTAGCCAAAGATGGTGTATATGATAACAAAGTTACTAAAATTTTTCTCTCTTGTAACATATTGAAGCCAAAAAATAAGAAATTCAACAAGTATATAAAAATTTCAATCCCAAGCATAATATGGAAGTCCATATCAAGAGATTCCCTTGGATGCATACATATGACCAATACATACAATGCATATATGATGGTAGTCAATAGGTAACCTGACCTCAAAACGGGAACTCTAGCCCAAAAAGTCTCAAAAAACATGAAAAAACACCAAACTTCCAGAACGCACTTGTTTTTTTTTTAAGGTCAAATTTCAACATTTTCTAAAATTTTGCTAAAAAAAAATTGTTTGTTGAAAAAAGGATTGAAAAAACACCCCCCCAAAAAAAAGTGTGTCTTCCAGAACGCACTTCGTTTTTTTTGAAGGTCAAATTTCAACATTTTATAAAATTATGGTAAAAACAAAATTGATTCTTGGAAAAAAGATTGAAAAAACACCCTCGAAACAGGCTTCGGTTGATCTTTGGAATAACAAAAAAAAAAATTGTGTCATAATTTTGACACTTGTAACAATGGAATTAAAGACAACATATTAGGACATTTTTTAAAATAAGTAAATTTCTAACATTTTTGATGAATGATGTTAAAGATAAACAAATACATGTACGAAGGGCTTATCAAGGGCTTATAATTTCGAGCAATTTTCATCCATGTTGTTAAACGCAAAATATCTTGTTCATGTTAATTTATGGTGTACTCCTTCATAACCTTAAAATAAAATTTGGTAGCGCATAAAAACCTTAATGACCAGTTGTAAATCTAAAGTTTTTCAATCTTAAGTGTTCAACATACTGGAACAATGAAATTATGGAGAAATTATAAGACTTAAAAATTTTAAAAAATGAACAAGTAAATGAAAACATTATCATTGAACAGAAACAAGAGTAATTTTAATTTTAAAGGATAAAAACTTATCTTTTTTCAAATCTTAGCATAAGAAAAATTCAAATATAATTTCAACCAAAACCTAAAAATCAAGCATCAAAACAAAGTGTTATATTTCAATGACGCATGTAATTATTAAAACTTTTAAAAGTATTTTATACCAAATGGTAAAAATACATAATATCATGGTAATATCACTGCATAATCTAAAAATTCAACATTAGTTTCTATTTTCTATTTTACCTATAATTAAAATATCAACATTGGTACATTGAATATAACATAAATTATTTTTGTAATTCATTGTTACATTGTCGATATTCTAAAGAAATGAATTCTTCATAATTGAAACGTATAATCCAACAAACATAGAAATGTCTCAGAACTTCATGAAAAATGACCTGGAAGTCAAAATTTCTATTTCAAGTTACCATGCAAACATCAATTACATAAAAGTGTCTTAGATAGTTATTCAAAATCAGTCATAGGTTACGGCACACCATCATAATCTACATCTTAGGATGAATGACTGGAAATGCGGATGAAGATGATTCATGTTCTTCTCTTTCATCGACTAGTGCTCCATACGAGTCCAACATGCATGCCCACCATTTCAGAGTTCAAAAGTCTTGTAGATCTACGTCTGCGATATGAGAATCCCATTTCCATGAAATGTGGTTCTAAGTAGCAATTTCTTTGAAAATATTTATAGTACATAGCCAAAGGTTCCTCTCTTTGTCAAATTGAAGTCATACACAAGTATGTCAACATCCTCCAATTTTAAGACATCTGTGCGGTGACGATTTATATTTGTGCCCTTTCTTTTTCTCTTTCTGCCAATTCTTTTTTCCACTACCATCTCTGGCTTGTACACACCATTGAAAGGGTGGGTACTTGTGGCATACCAATGTACATCAACAGTTGTATTCTCTTCATTTTCATTAATGACCTTTATAACCTTGGCAATCCAGAATGGATAGCCAAGTGGATCTTCATCTGCTAACACTGCTATCATGCAACCCTCCTTAAGATCCTGCACAGAACCCCTGTAAAGGTCTTCCATGGCTTCACGTTGTGCACGTGATCTTCTAGAACCAATATAAATTTCTCTTTCCTCTACCTGTGGGAAATTAATAATAGCTTGAGGCTGTTGTTGTTCAACATTGTGTGTTTCTTGATGTTGATGTTCATTTGGCATATTTTGTGGCAAAAAAAAAGGAGTCTTCAAAAGCGTATCCTCATTTACTGATCTTGAAATCATATCACTTTGATTACTGAAAAAATACTCCCACCAAACTGAATCAGCAACATCGAAGTATTCATATGTATCTCTAATACATCTTTTAATTTCCTCTAGACATTCAAAATAATTTATCTCTCTCTTCTGCCTTCGTGCATTATGGAGTTCGGAAATTGACTGTAATAACAATATCTTTTATGAAAACATTGGACGCTCTGGAATGAACTTCAAAAATGCTAAACATGATGATGGTCCCCATTCTTCAATAGTTGAATACTTCTTGCCCCATATAAGTGTTATCCCATCAATTTTTTTGATACGAAATTGATGCTGGAAGCTAATGTCGTTAAGTTGTTCAATGCATTTCTCCTCACCATGCGATCCAAAAATAAGCCTTCGCATGTCAATAGTTTCTTCCAACACATGAAAAACAAGCTCTGGAATGTACGATTTCTTAATACATTCAATTAATGATGGCAGGCTCCCAACACCTTTCCTCCTTAATGTTACTGAAAAACGACTGAACATTTGATCAATATGATCATGAGTATGCCCAACAAGAAGGAAACCAACCTTTATCTTTTTAAAAATCCCCAATTCAACAAGCATGTTTAGATACCCAAAAATAACTTGATTTTTGTTCTCACGACTTGTGTTGTCTAATTGTAAATACAAAACTTGAGGAAGAATCCCAGACCAATGAGTAACCACATCATGGATTATAGTTATGGTCAGATTTGCATCATTGTGAATATTTGGAGTTGTGAAGAAAACTCTTGGAAACATCTTCTCATTAAATACCATAAAACCAACCAAGTGAAACTGAATGAAATTTTCCTCTTGTAATTTTTTTGGCGTGCGGACAAAATGTGGAAGAAGTGTTTTCTTTTGGTCCATACCATCAATTATCAATCCCAGATATTTATTTGGATGATCATAACACTTCTTTCGATGTTTATACAACTTTTGTCTTTCACTTGTTTGCCGATTGCGATGGTCTTGAAGTTCTTTGACAACGGAATCTGTACATAAAATAAAAGAAACATATGAATAAATATATTTTCATAGTTGATAAGTATCAAATTTAAAAAAACAATGTTTTGAACACATACCTCTTTCTGCCCCTTGACATTTATCTCTTTTTGCTTTAAGAGAAGCACATGTGCTGCAAATCCCCATCCTTGTCTTCTTAGGAATACGAACATTGTTGAATTCAGTTTTCCATATCCTTGTGAAATAAGAATATGTAATAAAATTATCAATTCCTTCAACAACTTCTTCATAATCTTTGTATAACATGAATATTTCTCGTCTCGAGAAATTATCTGGAATATGTATTGTGTCTTTATTTGGCATACACTCTCCATGATTTGAAAAGAAGTCTTTCATCCATGTCTTAGCAGTATTTGCAAACAGCCCCACCTCCCGTTTATGACGTGCTTCTGAATAATATGTGGGATCCTTTTCCAATCTATCCTGGATTCTTGACAAACGACAATTACCAATTGAATACAACATTTTGAACGCCTTTCTGCAAAGCAATACATTCCCAATATGATAATCATAACCTGCTAGTGTAGATTTCACAACCCACTAAATATGAATTTTGCATGCTTTTATTCATTGACATATATGTTTTCCTTTTCTGCAAAGCAAAGTTGAAATCCATATTTTTCAAGCAATCCCTTCGACAACATGCACTTGAAATCAAATGAACGACAGAACTTTTTGTCGTGAGATATTTTGTCCTCGCCCTTGTATAACTGGAATGCCTTGAATTGATATGAAAAGGTCTACTCCTACTCCTAGTTGCAATATTTGCTTGCAACGGCTTCATCATTCCATCATCCTTTGTAAAAGTAGTTTCATCACCATTAGAAGGAATATTATCCCCACTATCATCATCCTCAACATAGTTAAGAAATTCATCAACATCATTGCGTGGAAAATTTTCTTTACCATCATCGGTTGAAGAAAACATTTCACAAGAATCATCGACACTTTTGTAACCCTGACTCAAAAGAAATTCTTCACCATATTGACCCATGCTTTCAAATTCTTCCCTGGGAGGATTCAATTCTTCATCACCATGAGTGTCTTTGAAATGGTCACTTGGAGAAAATGCAATATTCAGATCTGTGCCTCTAAAATTATCATTTGCAAGAAACTCTTCATCCTCCCCTTCCTCAGTGGCGCTCTCATAATCCTTGGGATTAGGAATAAGTGGAAGCTTTGAATTTGTATTCACTAGAATTTCTTCATCCTGCCCCTCCCCTTCCTCACTAAAGCTCTCATAGTCCTTAGGATTGGGAATAAGTGAATGCCTTGAATCTACATTTATTGGAAATTCTTCATCCCCCCCTTCATCAGTGGTTAAATTATAATCGTTATGATTAGGATGAAGTGAAAATTTTAGCTTTAGAAATTCATCCCCGTCTTCATCAGTGGTGCTGGCATAATCCTTAGGATTAGGACGAAGTGGATATTTTGACGCTGCAAATTCTTCATTCCCCTCTTCCTCAGTGGTGCTGACATAATCCTTAGGATTGGGACGAAGTGCATATTTTGACTTTGCAAATTCTTCATTCCCCTCTTCATCTGTGGTGTTGACATAATCCTTGGGTTACAATACAGTAGAAATTCTAGCTACGGAATTTTTATGATCACCTCTTCTTCGATGGTCAGCACGTAATCCTTAGGATTGGGACGGAGTAGAGGCCCACAGCGATGTAAATTTTCATTTCCTCTTCATGGGTGGTGCGCATAATCATAGGATTGGGGACGAAGTGGATATTTTGACTGCGAACGTATCATTCCCCTCTTCATCGGTGGTGCTCGCATAATCCTTCACAGGTCAGGGCAATTTGATATTTTGACTACCGAAGTTTACATCCCCTTTTCTGTCGGTGAGTGCGGCATACTCCCTATTGATTGGGAATGATCAGATATTTTGACTCTGCAGATTCTTCATTCCCCTCTTCATTTTTTGTTCTTGCATAATCCTTAGGATTAAGCTGAAGTGGATATTGATCATCTCCCTCTTCATCAATGGTGTCCTCATAATCGTTGCGATTAGGACGAAGTGAAACTTTTGACTCTGGAAATTCTTCATCATGCCCTTCATCACTGTTGCTTTCATAATCCTTAGGATTAAGAGTAAGTGGTATAACTGGCACTCGATTTACAAAAATTTCATTTTGCTGCACCTCATCAATTTTGTTTTCATCATCTTTAGGATAACGACCAAGTCGATTTTTTGACTCTCTATTCATGGTGAACGAACTCCCGTTATATTCATCACTCTGAATAGAGTTGTTGTGTGACAAAGATGTTGATGTTCTAGAAAGAAAAACTTCGCTATCAGAAGAAACCATGGCTTTAAACAAGAATAGGTTGAATGATACAAATTCCTCTCCCACTTACAATATATAGCTTAAAGACTGAAAATTTCCCTCCAAATTTTCCCTCCAAAAAAATTCGCGAAAAAATTTCCCTCCAAAAAATTTCGCGAAAAACTTTCCCTCCAAAATTTTCATTTCATATATTTGGTACAAATATTAATCAAAAAATGTATTTAACATTTTTTTTTAATAAACTGTTTATGTTGAAATATTTTGCCGATATTTATATTCAAAATATCCACAAAATATTTCTATCATGGATGCCTTCCAAACTAAAATAATGTTTTTATTTGAATGATTTAACATTGACTAGATGTAAGTATTAACTATAATATTACTATAATACCTACATGTAAATATTAACTATTTTAACTATAATTAACTACATGTACATATTTTAGATTTTAAAATTTAATCCCATGATTTTAAACATTGATTACATGTAAATAGTAACTATGATAACTAAATGTAAATATTAACTATTTTATCTATAATATTAAATATAATTAACTACATGTAAGTATTTCATATTTTAATTTTTAATCTGAGATTATATTTGAATTATTCAACATTCAGTACATGTAAATATTAAGTAAAATATTAATTATGATAACTACATGCAAATAATAAGTATTTTAACTATAGTATGAACTATAATAAACTAAATCTAAATATTTTAAATTTGAAATTTTAATCCCACATTCGTTAAACAGTAAACCAATCAGACAATATACTCTATTTAAAAGGAATGATTCTTTTTATTCATCACATCACATCAAGTTTTCTGGTATTTGTTAGAGCAAATTTCTGGAGGTGTTGCGTTGGCATTGGTAACTTCGTGGAGGCATTGCATTGGCATTGGAAGCGTTGTGTCGCTATTGGTAATTTTGTGGAGGTGTTGCATTGACATTGGTAACTTCGTGAAGGCATTGCATTGGCATTGGAGGCATTGTGTTGCTATTCGTAATTTTGTGGAGGCGTTGTGTTGGCATTGGTGACAGCAGCTTTTTGCATTTCAAAGGTTAGTTTTCCTTCTATTCTATCAATTTAAAGACGTTTTTGGGGAAAATCTGTTTTTCTATAGTTTTTTTGTGTCCAAAAACTATTTTTTTTTAAGGTTTTTAGGTTCAAAAACATTGATTTTTTAATATTTTTTTAGTGAAGAAAATGCAAAAAAAACTAAATTTTTTAGGGTTTTAAGAACAAAAATTTAGATTTTTTTTCTTTTTTAAGACTTATAGGTTCATTTAGACAGAAAAATCCATAAAACGACCATGCACATAAAAAAAAAAGTAGTATTATAACATTTTTAATTTGTTTTTTTTTTTTATCATAAATATATCTGTGATTTCTTTATTTATTTTTTTTGAGAATTTTTTTATTTTATATTCTATTTTATTTTATTTTTTTAATTTTAAATCTTTGTTTTATTCTTTTTAATTTTAAATATTTAATTTTTTTCATTATTATTTTGTATTATATATATCTTTTTTAATTGTATTGTGATATAGTTTTTTTTTTTAATTTATTATATTGTTATATTAAAACAAATGTTTTTTTTTTATTTATTATATTGTTTTTTTTTTTTAATTATATGATGTTTAAAAACTAAACATTATTGTGTTTTAATAATTTTTATTTTATTTTATTTTATTTTTTATTTTTTTCATATTTTTAACATTTATTTTTATTAATAAATAATGTTTTAATAATTATATTTATATTATTAAAACATTATAAATATAAAAAAAATTATATATTAATATTATATTATATATTAATATTTTACACAGTATATGTTGTTGTTATTGGCGTCGGTGGCCCGTGGCGGCATAAAGACGTGACCTCCGCTCCCAATGAGAGCGGGACTAGAATCGGCCTCGGCGAAAAAAAAAAAATGAGCCAAACACATATCAATACGTGTCTGGCTAACAACCTCCATGTGTATGACGACCACGATTATTTTTAATTTTTAAATTTTTTTTTTTTTTTAATTTTTAATTTTGTTTTTTAAATTGTTTTTTAATTTTTTTAACAATTTTTTTTTTTTTTTTTTTATTTTTTAATTTTGTTTTTTAAATTTTTTAAATTTTTTTTTTTTTTTTTAATAATTTGTTTTAACAAAACATTTTATAATTTTGATTTTGATTTTTTTTTTTTTTTTGTTAATTTTTTTTATTTAAATAATTTCTTTTAATAAAACAATTAAAAGTTTATAGAAACATTTATATATATATATATATATATATATATATATATATATATATATATAAAATTTGTTATATAATATAATAAAAAAATATTATTCATAAATAATAATTATTTAAAAAAAATTTTAAATATATATATATATATATATATATATATATATATATATATATATGAAAAAAAAATAAAAATCATTTAGCTTAAACATTTAATAGCATTGTTTTTAAACATTATATAATTAAAAAAAAAATACAGTATAATAAATTTAAAAAAAAAAAAAAATTTGTTTTTAATATAAAAATATAATAAATTAATTAAAAAAAACTATATAACAATACAATTAAAAAAATAAAAAATATATATAATATTATAACATTTGTTATAAATAGTTAGTAAATTGATAAAGCTACTCAAGATCAATTGACGAGGGTCATAGATTAAGTAGATTTATAGAACAATCTCCAATCGGCTCCTTTAAAAGAAAGAACATATAGCTACTGCTTACAGGAACAAATGGATACACGGATATGAAAATAACACGAACAAGAGAATTTTCATGGAATGGAAATTACGCGAGTATTTGATAAAGAATAAATCTCAGTTCGGAGAAATTATATGTTCTACTGGTACATTTACAGAAGAAGCGAAAGCCCTTTTGGAAGAGGCTCTTAAGGAACATACTGAACTTTTTTTACTTCAAGAAAAAAAATGAATATTTGATAATTTGGTGGGATTATTCAGAACAGGAAAAAGAGTTGAATAATTTGTTCCAATACATTGCACAACAATTTAGAACAATTGAAGAGTATTACGTCCAATAGGATTTGAACCTATACCGAAGGTTTAGAAGACCTATGTCCTATCCATTAGACGATGGACGCTCTTTCTATCTTCCCTTTTTTTATTTTAACTCCTTTTGGCATACATTGTCCCGATCTACCTTTTTATTCACAATGAGGTTGTAGGATAGGAAAAGAATGGAATCTATTTCACATTGCAACGGAAAATTTATTTCGAGTGAATCGTGAAATTATGTTATATACTTAATCACTTTATATCTACCTATTCTATCTATATAGATAGATATAGAACAGGTAGATATCTGTTAGCGGGTAGCGGGAATCGAACCCGCATCGTTAGCTTGGAAGGCTAGGGGTTGTAGTCGACATTGATTATTCAATGCCTCTAATTCAGAACCGAACATGAGAATTTCATGTCATTCAGCTCCTTCATGGGGGATAGAGAGCGGTATGAGGGAAAAAGCGGAATATTTATATCAAATCTTTGTGAAAGGAAATTTCAATTCTTTTCTTTCTCCTCTTTTATTTTCGAATAAAACCCTAATTTCTTATCGTACCCATGGCATCTCCGTCAGTTTCTTCTCTTTTCTACTCTTCTCTTTTTTTAGTGAAGGGCCCAAAATCGTAGAATACTTACTCACTTTCTAGATGATCCCGATAGAAAGAGAAATTTGAAAAGTTTCAAATAATCACAAATCTTTATAGTTAATTCGTTCCCTATTTCTACTGATTCTGATCCCCAGGAGAACAAATTCCACCGAGCTCGAACGAAATGCTGATAACCCAAGTAAACCAAAGTCATCGTTCTATAGCTATTCCGCTTCAACCTGGGGTCCTTCCATCCATAAGTTGAAGGTTTAATCACGATGAAAAAATATCTTTGGATCCCCATAGATCTGGAATTTATCTAACCTTTCAAACATTCTGTGTCGCTATCTTGGAACCAAAAATGTGTTTCTCTTTCATCATTTCAGACCCAGATTACGAGAAGGTATGCTATTCCTGGGCATTCATAGGGAAGGGTTTGAGCCTATCTGGAAATAGAGCTTTAGATGGATCTTTGATCCATGTAAAAGATCCTTCGACTATTTGAGTTGATAATGTAACGAATCACACTTTTACCACTAAACTATACCCGCAACGATCTGATTGTAACATACAGATCGATCTTTTGTCCAACCAATAGGAAGATGAGGAGTTATCAATCAACCTCTATTGAAAGTTTCTATCAATCATTACCTCGTTTTCATAATTACACGAATCTCCGGAGATGGAGATTCATGTAATTATAGATTACCTTTGCGAATTGCTGATAAAACAATAACTAAAGGGCCCGATACAACCATCAGAGTCAGAACAGTGAGTTGCGCAATAACTTCTAGATCCATTTGGTTTTCTTTCACCCTCCATCGACTGGATGTATGAATAAAATATTGTCGGTATCAATCACTTTTCTTCTATTTTGTCTTCTTCGGACTCCTACCCATTTGTGTAGGTTCGATCAGGAACCTATTATGGCCTTGAGCAACTAATATCTTTACAATAATCTAATATCTTTACAATAATCTAATATCTTTAGATAGAGAGCCCTTCAATATCTAGATAATAAAATTTTATACTGGAGAGGGATAAATGGACTAATCCATCTAACGCATTTATTCAAACTGATTGGGGAGGGAATGAAGAGATGATAATAGAGGTTCAATTTTTGATAGCTTTTTTCCTTGCCTTTACAGCAAGTATTCTAGCTCTCAAAGTAGGTCAAGCACTGTATGAATGATTTTTCTGACCAAAATAAATAACTATTTTGAATGAAATGAGCAATACGATTGACTAGATTTTTCTTTATCCAACTGAATAATTGCAATATTCATTATATTGCCAATACAATCTGTACATACTATGGTATACACCTTTAGTCCACCATTCATTTTTTTACACATGAAATCTTCCATCTTGGAGAGATGGCTGAGTGAACCAAAGCGGCGGATTTCTAATCCGTAGTACGGATCATCCATACCGAGGGTTCGAATCCCTCTTTCTCTGTTCGTACACTATTGATCCTGAAAACGAATAACCCTGAATCTTTCTATGGAACAGAAAAAACCCATTAACCTGGAGATTTTTTTCACTACTCGTTACGTCTGGGATTACGTCCTGGATCGTTCGATAGAAATCCAAAGATAAAAAGAGAAATGAAAAATACCACTATTACGTAAATGAACAACTTAAGAGTAAACATTACGTAATCTTCGGAATCCTTATTATAAGTACAACAGAATAGATCATCCATATTTGTACCATATATGGATACTTGAATACTAAACAATAGTATGATTGTTACAAATCACGAAATTATTTCTTCGAATCACGCGTGAAAATAAATTTGAAAGAAGAAGAGAAATTTTCTCTTTGTTTTCCAAATGGTCTTTTTTCCCTCTTATTTTTTGGATCAACCAGATATTTATCGAATATTTATGAAAAAATGTCATTGGTATCGATCGTATCAATACGTGACCCAATAGCTCGATCCGAAGTGAGCGGTGGGATCGGAAGGAATTGATGAAGGTTAGTGGAAAAGTTTTTATCCGGGAGCGGATAAGGTATCTGAATCTGGTATCGTCGGGTGGAACAAGGATAGAACTTCTGTCACAAAAAAATGGAAAGAGTTATACAAAAATTAGATCAATGACAGCGATCCAAAAAACTTGAAAAAGAAAAAAAAAAGATACTTTTTATCGAAAACTTACAGCAGCTTGCCAAACAAAGGCTAAGAGAAAAGAGAGAACAGGAATAATTGGCATTACATCGACAATTGGATCAAAAATTGCATAAGCCTCAGGTAATTTTCCAAAAAAGGGATTATTTGAATGAATAAAGGCATCATCTAGACAAATATTGAACATAACTGGCATTTTTCTTCTCCAATAAAAATTAGGGGGGGGTAAAGCCAGAAAAGTCTTTGATTGATCGAATCGATCGAAGCTCTTCGACAAGTTTGACCAGACTTGGGGTTGGAAGGGATGATTCTTTCATACATACAATATTTTACCCAATCTAATAGAAAATGATCAATGAATGAATATTCTTGTCCCTTTTTCTGTTTTTCCTATTATGTCCAATTCCATCAATAACCTATTTTGTTGGAATATCCACAAAATTTTTTTGCCCAATTGGGATCTGATCTAATTAATCTTGGATCCTAATGGGTTGACAAAAAATTTGATATAAGTATTCATTAGCATATGAATAGGGAAATAGGATGGGAATGGGGCGTGGCCAAGCGGTAAGGCAGCAGGTTTTGATCCTGTTATTCGGAGGTTCGAATCCTTCTGTCCCAGACGTACATTGGTTCCTGTTTTCCCTTCCCTCGCTCTTCCCTTTCTTCTTTCGTAAAGGGTAAATCCAATGGAATTTTTGTTTTTTTCTTTTTCTCATAATTTCACCATACTTAACTTATCAGAAGGGAATGCTATTACAATAAGGAAGAGATAAAGGGATATCTCTGTGGTGCAAGATGGGAATACAGATCAATTTGAGATAAGGTTTATTTTATACAATTTAAACACATTTTTAAATTTTTTATAAAATGTATTCAAAACATATTATATAGATATATATACATATGATTTATAATATTTTGTTTTTAAATGAAAATTTTTATAGTTAATTTTACTGCTTTAATTTCAAACTATTTAGTTTTAGAAATAAATTTTGTTTACTAAATTTATTTTATCCGCAATATTTTTCCACTAACTAATATATATATATATATATATATATTATCAGGAAAATGGCATCGGAATTTATGTGAGATATTTACATACCTAGGGAAGCAACTCCCAAATCTAATGTTGCAGCTGGGCGCACTATGGACACTGTTGGACGCAATAAGGATATTGTTGCACACACTAATAAAAGTCAAGCAAGTGAGGCACCAGGTTCATTAAAGCTTATTTCTGATTGGAAGAACGCCGAGGAAATAGATAAAACCGATTTCTCATGGTATCTTGAAGACAGTGAAACGGAGGCTGATATACACATCTATCTGATTTGTGGTATGATTAACTTAAATGAGCCATATGATGTGATGGGCAGAGTACGAGACATATGTATGGTCCCAAAAACAAACACTATTTATGTTCTTGCAAGGAAGGCTCAAAAACGTGAGAAGGTTAGATATCGTCTATCAATCGTCAAGTATGACACAGATGAAATAACTTCAAAATTTTCTGAAGAAATAGCAAGCAACATTGCAAATAACATTGTAAGTATGCTTATTTTTATTTCCTCTATGCATTATTGTAAAGATGATTCAATTTTTTATAAATTATTGATCATTGACATGTTTTATTTTGTTTCATAGGATTTTGTTCCGAGTCTTTCAAACATGTTTGATGGTATTTATATGTTGGTGCCAAATGTTATGGATGTGATCAAAACTTTCCACAAAGACAAAATAGAGGAAAGGAGATTGAAGCAAAGAGCAATAGCTCGTGACACTGCAACAGTACAAAGAGGGGATCAACAAAGAGTCACTAAGGTGGGTCAATCTAGTAAACTTAAACATGTTTCTTTTGAAGGTGTCGAACATGAAACATAAAATTATGATAGAATTAGTGAGGAGGAGATGAGAACTATTGTGCAAAAGGAAAAAACAGATCAGACACCAAAAAGAAAAATTGCCAAAGATGTCTCTTTTGTACCTCATGAAGGAGAGCTTATTTATAAAAAAACTGATATGTTATCCAATAAGACTAGGAAAACAAATATTGGTGAACCTGTAAAGGTCGTGAGCAGCAGTGAAGAACAAATTGAAAGCTCTTACGGAAGCAGAGAAATCATAACACCAGGTGCTAAGTTAGAGGATGGCATTATTAAAACAAAAAAAAATGCTATTCGGGCATTATTAAAACAAAACAAAATGCTATTCGACAAGAGTTGAGGAAGAATAAATTAATTCTTGGTGGCCAAACATTTGAGCTTAATGTTAACCAATTTTATGGCCCAGATGAAGGACAATCTCAATATCAAATTAGAAAGGCCCATCACCTACATGTACATAATCTTAAAACATTGTTCAGGTTCAATCCATATGTGCATGTGGTGGATTACGTGGTTCTTGTCGATCCATGTCAAATTCCCAACAAACAAGCATTTGACAAGACAAAATGTTTTGATTATAAATATTATGTAATTGGAGGGAACCATTCAATAGAGGCTAAGAGACAATTGATTGCAAAATATCCCAATAACTATCTTTTTCAAACAGTGAAATGCATCATTTACGCTATCTTAATAGAAATGGAATCAAAATTATTGGCATGGGATCAGAATGCAGATAATGAGTACAGAATGAAAATGACTTTCATCCAAAGGGTCAGATTTATTCATAATGAATTCATAGAAAAATGTCGTGGGGATAAGACACAAGTTAGTGTAGCATTTTGAAAGGAATGTTTAATGGAAACATGTTATCAAATTGATGAAAAAAAAGCAAAAGATGGAAAATTGAATACAAATCTCTTCAGAGGCACAGATAACATTTTTCAGTTGGCATTTAGAACTGGGGAGGTATGGGATTTGATTGATGAGATTTTTGATCGATGGGAGAATATTTCCATAAAAAATCAGAAAGTTAGAAAGAGTAAACCCATAATATGTACCAACACTAAGGGGGGTCCTGAAATGAAGCAGCTTCTAGAGGATATGACTATTACACCTTGGAGAACAATGCAAGGTGTGAAGGAGGATAAATTAGTCAAATCAATATTAGCCCGTGTGAAGTCGGGTGAATTATCAATGGAAGAAATGTGTGCAGAATTTCAAAAGTAATTTTCTTGAATTATTTCTTTCATTATAATTTTATTTTAAATAAAACATAATGATGTTGGTAGAATTTGTTATACATGTCAATATATTAACGTTTTTAACTTGATTTATTCAGTCAGAAAATTTTTATGAAAATACAAGAACACATGGTTAAAATGTTGAATGAAGACAGTTGGGATGATGTTGTACGCAACTACCCAGAAGCAAGTTCTACATCAACACTAAAAGAGTTTTATATTGCATTCAATAAGATATGTTGATTTATAAATTTATTTTATTCATATTTTAACTATTTTTATTTTATTACTTATACATATCTATATATATATTTTTATGTCATTAAAGATGTCGAAGAAGGATGGAAATGGAGTACCAGATACTTTCAAAAGCTTTATTGAAAAAATTAAAATGGAGAACATGAGAAGGAAGCGTCTTATGAATGTTGAACTAGATCCTACTCTTAATCATTACATTTGGAATGGGCTCGACAGTGTCTAATATCAAATAATACAAGGTGACTGTGAAGACATTGCATCACTAATACCTAAAAGGGAATATGGCCTAGTTATTGCAGATATTCCTCATGGTTTCAATTTCCCAGACATTGAATATGATAGAGAACCATATACTTATCAAGCTTTTAGTAAAGTGGTTACGGGTTTTCAAGAAGTGACAACATCACTACTTTGGCGATTTGTGACATTTCATTCAGACACACAGTTTCCAATGTTATTAACAAGCTTCAAGGGTAAAGCAAACTCAAGGATGCAACTTACATGGTAATATTTTGAAATTTTATGTTTGATTCCTCCTAAATTTTTTTATTCATGTAAAATTTAATTGAACTTTTACTATGTTATGTAACAGGAAAAAGTCAAATATTGTTTCTTCCGAAGATCAACCTATTATAAATGATTGTGAGTTCATCCATGTTGAATGTTGGACAAAAGAGGATAGTTATAAGCATATTATTATGAATCAAGTAGATGGGAAGAGTCATATTCAAGTATTGGTTTATGATGCAGTGGTAAGAAAACTAACATATGAGGATAAAGATGCAAAAGGAGATATAGTTAACATTTATCAAAAACCACAAGCATTGATTAACTATCTTATAGATCTATGTTCAAATGAAGGAGAATGGGTTTTGGATTTATTCTCAGGTTCAGGTAAGTTTTAATATACAACTTTAAATTTAAATATTGTCTTTTTTACTTTTTATGTCTCCATACTAATTTTCTTACTTATTTTTTTTGTGCTTGATGATTAGGTACAACACTAGCATGTTGCCTACAAAAAGGAAGAAATTGCATTTCCATTGAGAAAGATCCAGTTCAATGCAAATTTATTCAACAAAGAATTAATGCTCTTAAATTCCTTCCAGATGCGAAGCAAGAAGTTGGTTTGAGGAAAGGAGATTTTAATGAATCATGTGTGGCAAAAAAAGCAAAGGAACCTCAACCACCATTATATGGAATGATTGGAAAGGGACACTTTGGAAGATTTGTTGACATGAAAGATCCATTAGAAGACGGCGATGATCAAAATGAAGAAGAAAATGTTGCGGAAGAAGCCATCAATGCTGTTCTAGATGATGTTGAAGATGTATTAGTTGATATTGTTGATGATGTTTAAGTTATGCTTGCAAACAAAGCTTATTTTTAGAACTATTAATCAGTTTTACTTGTAATGTTTAGACTTTGATATTTTATGAGAACAACCCTTTTTTTTTGCAAAAAACATGTGATTGCTATTATTTTTTGACATAAATTCAATAAAAATGTTGTTTTCTTAAGTTTTTTTGTTAAGATTCTCCCAAAAAATTAGTTTATTTAACATGTTTTTTCAACAAAAACTCTGTAAAAGTGTATTTTTTGCATTGTATTTATATTGAAAAATTGTATTTTTTTGTCATATGGTTCAAAATATTGGTTTTTTAGCGATAATTTTTTGATGTGCATTGAAAAATTATTTAACAATACATAAACATGTAGAAAATATAAACTTTAGAATATTGACCTTTTTTCCATCTTTTATGTATGTGAAAAAGTGAAGATATCATTACAAGTTTTTATTTAAAAAAAAAATATTTATTTATTTATTTTTAAAACACAAGTACATAAATGCACTTAAAAATAAACATCTCATAGAAGAAGAAGACATTAAAAAATTTATAGTGTCAAAATCAATCCTATAAAAAAAACGTTGGTGATGATACACCACCACTATTCAAAATCGACATAAAAAACACCACTTTAAAATAAAAAAAATTCATTAAAAAAAAAACAAAATGAAAAAAAATTAAAGTGCCAAAAACATGCTCAAATTTTTTTTTCTTGATTCTGCATCGCCACTTTTTCAAAATCAGGTGTTTTTCTTGATATTTCAAAAAGTAGGTAACATTGAGGTTACCTATTTCATCGGTAACATTGTTGTCATGGATTAGTTAAAAAAAATTACCATAGATGATGCCACGCAGGATGGTGATTTCAACATAATGGGGAAAAAAATTTCATTGAGTAAGTTTGCCTGTGCTTTGTGTTGGAAATACCTAGAGGGGGGTGAATCAATATTTCTTTTCAATTGTTAATTATTGCCAGTTAGATTCTTCACAATTAAAGATAGAGAGATATATGTAATAATGATATTAAGAATTAAAGAGAACTTCAATCCCTTTTTAATAATAGTATACAATAGATGAGAGAAGGGCACCAACCCTTTTAATGAAACAGACACCAACCTGTTTTCCAAGCACCAACTTGGACTTTGATGAGGCTCCGACCTCTAGGGCTTTGACCCTATCTTCTCAAGGCACCAACCTTGTGTTTAGGGGCACCTACCCCAAGGACACCAATCCCTCAGTCTTCTTTTTAATAGAAAATGTGTGATGTACTTACTTGACTGTCATCAACAAGATTCTTCACTGTTATTTCTTCATTGTACTTTGTCCATCACGTGACTTCAATAGTCCTCACATAAGTCTGAGTGACTGTCCACGGAACTGGTCTTGAGATATACCACTGGATTGCAATCCTTCTTCTCCTAGCCATCAATCCAATCTATTATAGGTGACTATCCCTCCTTAGGTGATTAGACTGAGTTTCTGAAATGAGCCACAGATTACTAAGTCCAGAGCCTTCAGAAAGGACTGCAATCCAAGAATAAGACAAACTGTCTGAGCTCCTCAAAAAATTAGATCACAAGTTCGAAGACTGTTGCAAGTCTGAGCTTGGAGGAGCCTTCAACAGAGGCCTGTCCACCAGTCCGATCTCCCACAGGTGGCTGTCACAGGCGCACTTTATCCACAGATCCAAGCCCTTTATTTACTGATCTGAGGCTTCCAGAGGTGACTGTTCTTCAAGGATTATTGCTGGTCCGATTTTCTTATTAGTGACTGTCCGAGCCCTACTTTGATTCTCCACAGGCTAAGCTACAGATCCAAATTTATTTGGTCTTCACAGCAGATCTGAGCTCTTCAAACTGATCACAGGAATTGAGGTTAAGGTCCGAAATTTTGTACAAGTCTGACCCTTCACAGATTATTGTACACTGTTCGAAATCTCAATGGAAGGATAACCCAATCAATATGATTTTTAAGTCCTCCTTGGCCTTAGTTCACAAGATGTGAACTCTCCTCAATGTTTTGTGTTTATCAGATGTTCTTCACCGAATTACTGGCCAGAAATGAATGAAACACAAATTTATATATATATATTTGTTTGTCCCTATGAAGAGACACAACCATTGAAAAAAAGGCTGACATTATATGACTGCATATATATATATATTTATCTTAAAAATTCAATTTCTCACAAACTATTGGGAGTTTCGGGGCAAGTAAGAGCTTGTTGGAAAGAGGGAAAAATCCTCTTTAATATGGTCTAGGATTCATTGTGAAAGGATGCCTCCAAGGTGTCTAAATTTATTTTTCTTTATGACTGTTGATGGAATTTTAGTGCAGAAGGTGATTGGGACAGTAAGATATCATTAGAGCTTCTTCATCATGGTGTGTCTTCCATGTCATCATGATAGTATGCCATCATATGATAGTGCACATGTATGTCATCATATGTCATAGTGTAGCATCTATCAATCTTCAATTAAGAGAGCTCATCAAGAGATCTTATATTCCATCAATGACAATTATTGACCAACAATCTCCCCCTTTTTCATTGATGGAAATATCATAGAATTCTCTCCCCCTTTGACATCAATGGAAAATGGGGTGCCCAAGTACTCCCCCTGTCATGCTGCTCCCCCTAACATACTATACCCTTGACATGCTGCTTGATCTAATGTGATGCAAGAGCAATGACCCCCATCTTTTGGTGAAGATACTCAAATGCTTCTTGTGGAAGGGGTTTTGTAAAGATATCCGCAATTCGCTCTTTTGTATTGACGTATTCCAACCTGATATTGTGTTCAGCAACTTTTTCACGGAGAAAGCGGTATTTTATTGGAATATGTTTGGTTCTTGAGTGCATCACCAGATTCTTTGAAAGACTGATGGCGCTAGTATTGTCACAAAAAATAGTAATTGGTTGCTTAGTTTCTATGTTGACATCCTTCAAGGCTTCCTTCATCCATAGAATTTGTGTACAACAATCAGCAACTGCTATATACTCGGCTTCAGCTATAGAAAGGGATATAGATGATTTCTTTTTGCTGAGCCAAGATACAAGACAATCTCCCATAAAGAATGCATTTCCACTGGTAATTTTTCGATCATCCACACTTCCGGCCCAATCAGCATCAGAAAAAGCTGTCACAATAAGAGTTGAACTCTTAGGATACCAAAGACCGAAATTAGTCGTTTCTTTAAGATATCTAAGAATTCTTTTCACAGCTGCTAGATGGGATTGTTTAGGACTTGACTGAAATCTCGCTACCATTCCTACTGCTTGCATAATATCTAGTCTTGTAGCAGTTAAGTATAAGAGAGATCCAATTATTGACCTATAAAGAGTTGCATCTATTTGGGGGGTATGATCGTCTTTGCTTAATTTACAATCTGTGGTCATTGGTGTGCTCATAGGTGCACAATCTTCCATCCCGTATCTTTTAAGCATGTCTTTAAGATATTTTGCTTGATATAAAAACATGCCTGCAAAGGTTTGAGATATTTGTAGCCCAAGAAAGCAAGACAACTCACCAATCATGGACATCTCGAAATTTTTGGACATATTTAGAGCAAATTCATGGCTCATTTCTTCATCATTGCTAGCAAAGATTAGATCATCGACGTAAACAAGAGTGATCAAAAGTTTTTCCTTGTCCATCTTCATGTACAGATTGGTACCTGCCACTCCCTTTTTGAAACCTTCTTGTTGCAGATAGTGATCCAACTTTTCATACCATACTCTAGGGGCTTGTTTTAATCCATACAAGGCCTTTTTTAGTTTGCATACAAGGTCTTTTCCTTCAGCAAGATCAAATCCTTCTGGTTGCTCCATGTAAACTTCCTCCTTGAGATCTCCATTCAGGAGTGCTGATTTTACATCCATTTGATAAACCTTGAATCCTTTTGAGCAAGTAAATGCTAGAAACATTCTTATGGCTTCCATTTGAGCTACTGGTGCAAAGGTTTCTTTTGAATCCAATTCCTTCGATTTGCGAGTATCCTTTGCAGACAAGTCTGGCTTTATTTCTGATGATTTGTCCATCTTCATTCATCTTGTTTTGAATACCCATTTTGTTCCAATTATATTTTTATCTTTTTGGCGAGGTACCAGTTCCCAAGTCTCATTTTTTTCGATTTGAGACATTTCTTCTTCTCTGGCCTCTATCCAATGAGGATCTTTGCTTGCTTGAGAAAAATTTCCAGGTTCTACTAAGGATAATAGAGCCACATCATATTTTCTAGGGGTGCTTATCATCCTTCTTTGAGTTTGGATTCCTTCATCTATATTTCCGATGACCTGTTCTTCTGGATGATATCTTTGAACAAACTTGATCTTGAAGGGAGTGTGTGAAGATTCATTTTGAGGTTCTTCATTCTCCTCTTCTTTTTAGGTTCTTCGTCTTCACTTTGTTCAAAGAAAGGCTCAACTTCATGATCTTCAATTCGTTTTTCTGGAAGGCCTTCATCAATCTTTACATCAATGCTTTCCACTATTCTTCGTAGACGATAGTTGTAACATTTGTAAGCTTTGCTCCTAGTGGAGTATCCAAGAAATATTCCTTCGTCAACTCTTGAATTAAATTTACCTAGTGAGTCATCATTTATTTTTATGAAACATTTGCTTCAAAAAACCCTGAAATATTTTACTGAAGCAGGTCTTCCTTTCCATAATTCATAGGGATTCTTTTCATTATTTGGTCTTAGTTGGGTTTGATTTAAGGTGTAAACTGCGGTGCCAACTACTTCTCTCCAAAATTTTGGTTGCAAATCGGCTGCTAGTAGCATTGTTCTTGCCATTTCTTGAATGGTTCAGTTCCTTCTTTCAACTACTCCATTTTTTTTGTGGTTTCCTAGCAGTAGAGAGTTCTCTTTCGATTCCATGCTCTTTACAGAATTTATTGAGCTCTTTTGAGGTGAATTCTCCTCCTCTATCCGTTCTAAGACATTTAATCTTAGAATATTTCTCATTCTCAATGAGAGCCTTAAGATTTTTAAGACATTCAAATGCTTCGGATTTATATTTTATGAAATATATCCACATCATTCTAGTATAGTCATCAACAAATAGAGCAAAGTACCTTTTACGCTGAAGATCTGGAGTTCTACTTAGCCCACAAAAATCTGCATGAATAATTTCCAAAGGTTTTGTTGTTGAGAACTCCTTAGTTTTGTGGCTAGTTCTGGTTTGCTTTCCATGTTGGCATGGGCCACATACAACTTGATTTGGTTTGCACATTTTTGGAATATCCCTTACTGCATTAATTTTGTTGATGTTGACTAGGTTATCAAAACTTGTATGCCCCGATCGCTTGTGCCATAACCAACTTTCATGTGTTTGACTTAAGTAACATTTATCTTCTTGAATTCTACTGAGAATGTAAACATTATCTGGTGTTCTTACTCCTTTCGCCACAAGCTCTCCTGAGGATGAGTCTCTTATTTCACAATTTTTTGTACTAAAGACAACATTATGTCCTTGGTCACAAATCTGGATGACACTTAAGAGATTGTGTTTGAGCCCTTATACCAGCAAGGTATTTTGAGCCTTTCCTAGTCCATTGATAAGGGTAGCAGTCCCTTTTCCAGTGATTTTAGCAAATCCACTTCCAAAGGATACATTTCCATTTTTCTTGTTCAATGAGATAAACTTCTTTTGGTCGCTTGTCATATGTCTCGAGCATCCACTATCCACGAACCAATGATTTTCTTCACTATAAGCACATAGAGCTAGGCCACATTTATCATTTTTGAGATTTATGTTTTTAGCTTTTTCCCTTTTGAGAGGGCAATTTTGTTCTTTATGATCATAAACATCACATAATGAGCAAGACGGATCAAACTTAGCCAAAGGATCAAAGGAATTGTAAGTTTTGATTTGTTCTTGCTCTTTAGGCCCACGCAGTTGGTTTGGTTGATTATTCAATCTTGGTGCTTCATTCTTATAAGCCTTGCAATGCTTAGCTTGATGCCCAAAGTTTTTACAATTGTAACAATGCCCAAGAAAAATAGTTTGATACCTGTTGTAGTATCCATAGCTTGAATCAACATTCTTCCTTGGAGTTGCTCTTTAAAATCTTGGTTTTGAGATGTGACCTTTTTCCGGAGATGATTTTTCTTCTTTTGGATGGCAAGAGAGTACATTAGCATAACTTCTGGCATTATTCTTCGTACTTGATGATTCTCCTTTGAAACCAATTCCAGACTTGTCATGTTGAGGTCTTTGAGTATTAAGAATGTTGTCAAGAGCTAGAGAGCTTTGCCAACTCCTTTTGATTTGCTCCAATTCCTTTCTTAGGGACACTATTTCAGCTTCACGTTTTTCACAAATATCATCCTTCTCTTTTAACTTGATGTTCAAGAAGTCTTCCCTTCTTTTTGCTTCCTCTCTTTCTATTTTGAGAGAAATTATCTTCTTTTGTAGATTCTCGTTTTCTTCAATGGCACTCATTAGCAAACTATCCATGTTTCTTTCATCTTCTATTTCTGAGTCATCATCATTTGTAAATGCCATGAATGGTGTTTCTTTGCTTCCAACATAATTACTTTCCTCATCTGATTCATCATCGCTTTCTTTGTACTGATGCACATTTCTAGTTGATTTCCTCTTTATGACTACGAATTCATCTTCATCGGACTCATCTTGTTTAGAGAAGAAGTTCTTCTTATTAAACCCTTTCTTCTTGTACATCATTCTTTTAGAGTCCTTTTCATCATCACTATCATGTTTATGAGGACATTTTGTAGCGTAATGACCTATTCTTCCACAATTGAAACAAATAAGACTGTACTTACCTTTTAGCTTAGATGCCCTTTTTAGTATTTGTACAAATTGAGCTAACTCATTTTCAGTATCTAATTCATCACTGTTGTAATTCCATCCTTTTGCTTCTTTTGTAGATTTTGAGGCTTTGAAAGCTGCTTCTTTGAAATTTGAGATCCCTTTCCTCATCTCATAGGCAATAAGAATTCCATGAAGTCCATCCATCTTGAGAGTATCTAGGTCCTTCATTTCTTCTATGGCACTTACGTTGGAGTCGAATCTGTCAGGAAGTGATCTCAGGATTTTTTGAACTATGGTGCTTTCTTCAATATTTTCCCCTAGTCCTTTAAGAGAATTAACCACTTCAGCTACTCTAAGGAAGTATGATGCAATATATTCTTCATCATCCATTTTCACACTCTCGAATTGTCTTCTATAGGTTTGAAGCCTTTCCTTCTTAACTTTGGAGTCCCCATCATATAGTGAAACCAATTTATCCCATACTTATTTGGCTGAGTAACAGTTCATGACTTTCGTAAATTCAGAATCGGTGATTCCACTAGTGATGGAATATAAAGCTTTTGCATTAGCAATGTAGGCTTTTATATCATCTAGATCAGTTGGAAGACTAGTGGGAGCTTTGTATGCGTCCAAAATAGAATGCAATACTTCAAGGCCATGAGACATTAGATAGTAGGACATCCTCTTTTTCCAGAAACTAAAATTTGTTCCATCAAAGATAGGGAGTTTCCCTGTTGCTTCCATGTTCTTCATTGTGCCTAAGAATCCTTCTTCCAGCTGTTAGGCTGATAATGAAGAAGCTGGCTTTGAAACCAATTGTTGGAAATACTGAGAGGGGGGTGAATCAGTGTTTCTTTTCAATTGTTAATTATTTCTAGTTATATTCTTCACAATTAAAGACAGAGAGATATATATAATAATGATATCAAGAATTAAAGAGAACTTCAATCCCTTTTTAATAATAGTATACAATAGTTGAGAGAAGGGCACCAACCCTTTTAATGAAACATACACCAACCTATTTGCGAAGCACCAACTTGGACTTTGATGAGGCTCCAACCTCTAGGACTTCGACCCTATCTTATCAAGGCACCAACCTTGTGTTTAGGGGCACCTACCCCAAGGACACCAATCCCTCAGTCTTCTTTTTAATAGGAAATGTGTGATGTACTTACTTGACTGTCATCAACAAGATTCTTCATTGTTATTTCTTCACTGTACTTCGTCCATCATGTGACTTCAATAGTCCTCACATAAGTCTAAGTGACTGTCCACAGAACTGGTCTTGAGATATACCACTGGATTGCAATCCTTCTTCTCCTAGCCATCAATCCAATCTATATTTATAGGTGATTGTCCCTCCTTAGGTGATTAGACCGAGTTTCTGAAATGAGCCACGGATTACTAAGTCCGGACCCTTCAGAAAGGAATGTAATCCAAGCATAAGACAAATTGTCTGAGCTCCTTAAAAACTTAGATCACAAGTTCGAAGACTGCTGCAAGTCCGAGCTTGGAGGATCCTTCAACAGAGGCCTGTCCACCAGTCCGATCTCCCATAGGTGGCTATCACAGGTGCACTTTTATCCACAGATCCGAGCCCTCTATTTACTGATCCGAGGCTTCCAGAGGTGACTGTTCTTCAAGGTTTATTGCTAGTCCAATTTTATTATTGGTGACTGTCTGAGCCCTACTTTAATTCTCCACAGGCTAAGCTACAGATCCAAGTTTCTTTGGTCTTCACAACAGATTCGAGCTCTTCAAACTGATCACAGGAATTGAGGTTAAGGTCCGAAATTTTGTACAAGTTTGACCCTTCACATATTACTGTACACTGTTTGAAATCTCAATGGAAGGATATCCCAATCAATATGATTTTTAAGTCCTCCTTGGCCTTAGTTCACAAGATGTGATCTCTCCTCAATTTTCTATGTTTCTCAGATGTTCTTCATCGAATTACTGGCCATAAATGAATGAAATGCTGATTTATATATATAGTTGTTCGTCCCTATGAAGAGACACAACCATTGGAAAAAAGGCCGACATTATATGACTGCATAGGTCGGCTTGACTGCAAATATATATTTTTTTATCTTAAAAATTCAATTTCTCACAAACTATTGGGAGTTTCGGGGCAAGTAAGAGCTTGTTGGAAAGAGGGAAAAATCCTCTTTAATATGGTCCAGGATTCATTGTGAAAGGATGCCTCCAAGGTGTCTAAATTTATTTTTCTTTGTGACTGTTCATGAAATTTTAGTGCAGAAGGTGATTGGGACAGTAAGAGATCATTAAAGCTTCTTCATCATGATAGTATGCCATCATATGATAGTGCACATGTATGTCATCATATGTCATAGTGCAACATCTATCAATCTTCCATTAAGAGAGCTCATCAAGAGAGCATATATTCCATCAATGAAAATTATTGACCAACACTTTGGTTCAACATCATTGATCATATTTGATTATGAAAATAGATTTCTCATCTACTTTTAGTAAGAAATAGAGATTAATGGATACCAAATTGAAGATGTGTATTGCCTTATATCCTTAGAGTTTACCATAGTTCAATTTTTGCAATTTTCAAAATCACTAATATTAAAGTACATGGGATGCCAACATCCCCATTTGTTTAGAACAATTAGAATCACATAGTGCATAATGTAGTTGATAAATCATGTTTTAAAGTGTCACAAGAATTTTCTTGAAAGTTACTTTGTCCATTATGATTCATATCCTAGAGGAAATGATGACAAAGGATATTGTTGCACATTGTTATGTTATAAGTTGTGTTGACTATATTTGGTATATTCATGACAATATTTGAGAATATTTTTATAAGAGTCAACATAAGTGCAACATTGGAAAAGTTCAACACCACATGGATAGTTAATTTTTCACAAGAGAGATTATTTTGGTTTACCTTTATAGGCTCTTTAAGGAGACATAAAAAGATTGTGATACTTAGGCATATCCCTTACACCATCATCAAGTACACTAGAGAGAATGTTGGCAAGTTGGATTGATCATCTTGTCTAGTTTCAATGTGGATCCCTTGAAACAATATGAATAATTGACATTGGAAAATGATGATGAAGAATATGTTGCATCAATTCCCAAATATTTTGTCACTAGATATTGTATGGAGTTGGAAACAAGTTTGTGCAAAAAGTAAGTAATTAGATAACCATTCATGAAAATTTATCAAGTTTTCTTTAAGGAACAAATAACCCAAATGGAAAAATGGAAAACCTTCCAGAAAAATCAAGAAAAATAGGACAACTATTGGGGTCCAACAACTCCTAGGTGGAGAAAATTGATCTTATAGTAAGATACATTAACTAATTATATCACTAGAGGTGTCACATAACTAAGAGTTCACCCTAATAATTTTCGAGTATGGGCATGAAAATTTCATGATTGTGTCATATGTATATAGTCACACAAAATCATCAAGTGATATTGACATTGCAATGGATAATGTATCTATAGATCATAGTTGCAAAACAGTGTTGTGTTTTAGAGGAAAAAATATTTCTAGTTGTGTAGTTATAACATTGCAACCTGTTTCATGGTTCCAAAGTTTGACCATGCTAATATATTAATGTGTTGCCTTAGCACACTACCCTTGACACAAATATTGGCCAAAACAAGGCACATTTTCTAAAACAAATGGAAAATTGAGCACATTGTTGCGCGTGGAAACGTAACAATGATGATGAGCCATTTTCTTCTTGTTACGCCTTCTTCCCAAAGTTTGTACATTTATGTAAAATTAAAAAATATGAAAAAATATGGAACCAAAAATTTTCTATTGCCTTACTATATTATTACACAAGGTCTTCAAAATTAAAAGGGATTGATTAGTTTTTATATGCATTTGAATTTATGTTGTTCGTATCTTGATGTCCATTTAAAAAAAAGAAAAAAAAGAAAAAGAAAAAGAAATTGAAGTTGAGTTTGTTACACAATATTTATCATGCAAATTTGGATTTGATATATATTAATTTTAGATACCAAAATGTTTCAATAAGAATCCATAGTTTGACATAGCATAATACAAGTTATCCACTAGATAGAAGATGCCAAGATAACAATAAATAATATAATACTTGTGAAATAAAATAAACATTATAACATCATCATAATACAACACAATGGAGAAATCGTTCCATTCCCTTTCCATTTGTTGTTGCAGGGTTTGTCTTTGGATGGACTCGTAAGAGTCCTAGTAGACATGTTGAGGAGTCGTTTCAATAATGAAGGATCGCTTGTGGGAATTATTGGTGGTGTGTTTAAACTTAAGGGATCGAGTTGATTCCATTAGAATTTATGGAGTACTTGTTTTTTTTTACAGAAACGGTTATAGTTTTATATTAAAACTTTGTCTTGAATGCCTTAGATCGGATTACAAAATTTGGAACCAAAGTCCAATTTTTCTTATCTATTAGGAAATCTATTAACCAGATACTTATATGTTGATGCTTCTTACATTTGGTAATCGAGTCAATCTCCGAGATTTTCCCTAGCTTGTGAATACAAACAAATTGCTGCAACAAAATACAATAAAACATGACATATATAGAGCACTTGTTAGACATATAATTTCATACTATAGTATCAAAATATTAAGAAGTGACAATTGATGGAAGAGAGAAGTGTACAACAACAATATCATCATCAAGGTTATCAATGCCACTTTCTTTTAGGGTGACAAGGATTTTCTAAAGTATATTTCCTTCAACGGAGCTATTAGAATCTAATATTGTTTGACAAGTTAGTAAGAAATGATTACACCTTATCCTTGACATAAAACTATGATTTCTAACACCTTAATAGTTTATTAATTCTCTTTCCTTATAGTTTTATCACTTAAATAGAGGGAAAAGAATAACATGAAAGCATTGTGAATGATTTTACAAGAAATATATTCCCTACATATAAAGTTAAGGTACAAATTTATCTAGTCAAAAAAGGCTTTGTGGAAGATTGTTGATGGCATCACAGAATGAATCCTGCATCTCTAGATGAATTAATAGTAAAGTTTAAAGTCAAAGACAACAATGTTATAGCACTCATTAGATTGGGTTCCTTCGATTGTAAAGTTCACTTAGTGGATTTGACAATGACCTTAAAATAAGTTTGGGTTTATTTAGAAAAATTGTGTGGTTCAAATATTTAGAATGATAAAGTTTTAATAAAATAACTACATGATTTGAATATGTAAGAGTCAAATTGATATTAATCATGTTAATAATTATATGTCCTTGATTTTTAAAATAATGGGTATATGATCTCTTATTGATATACTATGATACAACAATTATTTTATTCAAAAACATGTTATCATAATTAAATATGTTGTGTTCATTCTTGGCAATTTATCATCTCAAACTGTAAGAACACTAATCATTACTCTTATGTGAAGGAGAATTATGAGTGTTTCTAATTATGTTGGTTACACCTTTTATGAAATGTTTTCAAATTTGAATAAACCATATTGGGGATTCTCTAATGTAAGGAAGAAAAGAATAAATGTTTTTATTGTAACAAATAGGTTCATAATGCTTGAAACTATAAAAAGACAGTTGTAGATCTCCTCAATCTTAATGGTTTTTTATGAATTTTTTTTTTTTATTTTATTTATTTATTTTTATTTTTATTTTTATTTTTGTGTTGAAACTAACATCAAATTATTTTAAATAACATAATTTTATGAAAGGTATAATAATATGCATATTAAAAGGTTACCGAAAAAATAATGGTTTTCAATACGCCTCAATAGTATTTTGCAGTATGTCTCTTAGGTGGACTAAAAAACCTTGATTAAGATTTAATATTTCTTTCTCATGTTTTTAAAGATGTTATAGTAGTTTTCAATTAGGTTTAACGCAAGTGGGTGTGAGGAAATTTAGGACCCTCCCCATACAGGTAGAAATCCCACTTTCCGATACATATTGTCTTAATGAGACAATTTTTTATGACCTGCATATGATCTATTCATGTGTTGTTGACCTAGCCTTGGGCCATAAATAATACAAGGTTTTCCTTGAGTATCAACCTCAGAATTAGGGGAAGTGACCAACAGGTTTCCCATTAGATATATTACCTATGTTGAAAAGGATAATAGTGGTTAGTTTTTCTCTTGTACCTATTTTATATAGGGCAAGCACAAAATTTCTAATGTATTTACACCATGAATTCCATTAAAAAATGATTATTTATAATGGACTATGACCTAATTTACTCTCCTATTGTGTATCTAAAAACATGACAATAGATAATCAATTTAATAAACATTTATCACATACTACACATGTTTCCAAGGAGAACCCCCAGTTGGAATAAACTCATTTACTATATGTCTTAAATAATGATAATCAACAATTATTTACAATTGTCGATTTGCATCACTTCTGAGGTTCCACATCCATAGGGTTGTGTTCCGAATTCCTAATACTCCTACAAGGAAACACCATTCTACTATGGACATGAAACAACACTCTAAGCTATTTGTGATCCCTCATTCAACTTCAATGGATATATTTTTCAAACTCCAACATCCTCATCCAACTATTTTCCCTTCTACAATCAACTTTCTTATTGGCCACTTTCAAGAATTTTTTAGATCGATTAGTTTACTCTTATATCCCTTCAATTATCCAAACATATCAGATTCCCTTTGGAAATCATTTTCAACTATATATTTGAATCATTTCTACCATCAAATTCCACATATACAACCTTCCTCATTCAAATATATCTAAATAAAAAAATATTGTTTATGAAGCTCCCATGAAATCCTTCAATCTATGATTCTCATCAAATCTAGTTGATCTATTTTTCTAGTTGTCAAACACATATGTGCATTATTCAACCCAATCTAGTCAATACTAGATAACTTCATCATTAATCCTCTTTAGTTTTTTCTTATTTACTAGTCACTAGACTTGGTTCAATCAAATTTCTTAGTCGATCTTACTTCTAGGCTCTACGCTTCTTCCAGATCATCCAAAATAGGATAAATCTTGTCATGTAGGTGGTGTATTTTCCCTCGAAACTTATTAGTTATGAATAATATGAGGAAATAAGTCCTTCACCTTCTATAATAGATGTACCAATCCTTAACATGTCTCTTTACCCATTTGAGTTTCATGAAGTTTTGTATACACCATAATGTCATGTTCCAACTCAAACTGCACCTTTGGAACCATGTCTTTAAATTCTAGCAAGACTGACAATTATTACACACCGTCATCAAGGATGGAAGGTTACAAAAACTTCAAATTCTCAACATTGGTAACAAAATAAATTTTCATATATGGAGGAAAGTCCAATTGAAAAATAATTTTGTTGTGAAACCAGCTCCAAAAAGAGAAGAAAAGAGATATCAACACCTTAGAAATAAGCCACTTCGAGGGGGAAACCTCCAATACATTAAATGAATGAACAATTATTGGATGATACAAATTACAAAACCTCCTTTCTATATATAGGAGTCCATGGGGCCACAATGTAATCCTAGCCGACCTAACATTAATAATTTAAGGGCACAATAATAACAATATGGGGGTTACAAGTGTACAATAATAACAATAAGGGGGTTACACTAACAATAATAAGGGACTATACTAGTAATATAAGGACCTAACATGCCCCTCTCCTTAAAGAAGTGTTGTCCTCAATGCTTGAGTAGCTCTGGGTGCTTCTGTATAAAATTCTCATCCTCCCATGTAGAATCTTCAGTGGGTAAGTTCTTCCACTTGATGAGATACTCTGAAATTGATCAATTCCGTAGTTGTCGAGTTCTTGTTTCCGTGACCGCTTCGGGTTCCAATATGATTTTTCCTTCCTCATCAAGTTCTAGAAATATTGTTTGAACTGGAAGATTTTCACCTATAACCTTCTTTAAGCATGAAACATGGAAAACTAGATGTACTCGCGAAGAAGCAGGAAGCTCCAATTTGTATGCCATAGTACCAGTCTTTTGCAACACCTTGTAAGGACCATAGTAATTTGGTGATAATTTATTATCCTTCTTAGCTTGTTTGAGGGACATTTGTTTGTATGGTTGTAGCCGTAAAAATACCCAGTCTCCTACATCAAAACTTCTCTCACTGCAATAATGATCTACCTGTTTTTCATTCGATTTTGTGCCAAATTCCGGTTGTCCTTTAAGAGTTGGATAACTTCTTGTTGATGCTCGATGTGATCTTCCACTGCTTGAACCTTCGAATTTTCTCTTAAAGATGATGTGATGGATGGTGGATGATATCCATAAAGTGCCATAAATGGGGTCATTTTTGCTGCAGTATGGAAGGAAGTGTTATACCACCATTCAGCGAGAGGTAACCATTTGACCCATTGTGTTTGTTTATCAGATACAAAACAACGAAGATATCCTTCCAAACATTTATTTACTATCTCAGTTTGACCATCAGATTGAGGATGATAAGATGAGCTATGAGCTAATTGATTACCCAAACAAGAAAATAACTCCGTCCAAAAATTTCCAGTAAAAATGGGATCTCTGTCGCTCACAATGACCCTTGGGCTTCCATGTAGCTTTTGAATTCTGTCCATAAATGTAGTAGCAAATGTGCTTGCTTTAAATGGATGAGATAATGCACAAAAGTGTGCATACTTGGTAAGTCTATCAACTACCACCATGATGACACTCTTTCCTTCGGACTTAGGTAAACCTGTGATAAAATCCATTGAAATCTCCTCCCAACATTGACTTGGAATGGATAAAGGTTATAGAAGTCCCGGGGTCTTAATTGTTTCCACTTTATTCTGCTGGCAAACCAAACATTCCGCCACAAACTTTTGAATATCAGATTTAAGGCCATCCCAAAAAAATTCTTTCTTCACCCTGTGGTAAGTTTTTAAAAATCCCGAATGTCCTCCTAAAGGAGAAGTGTGCAATTCCAGAAGAATCTTTTGTTTTAGTTGGGAATTCTTACAAAGATATAAGCGATCTTTGTACCATAAGGAATCATTTTTCCAACTAAATGTATCAGATGTACTAGGATCTTGCTGCAACTTTTGAATGAGTGTCCATACTTCTTTGTCCTTCTTCCATTCATCTCTTGCTTCGGTTATCCAATCTGGTTGGATAATATAAATGGCACAAAGCAATGCTTCCACCTCTTCATTCTTTCTTGAAAGTGCATTTGCAACAACATTATGCTTCCATTTTTTGTAGATTATTTCAAAGTCATAACCCAACATCTTTGTGACCCATTTTTGCTACTCTTCTGAAGATAGTCTTTATTCCAAAAAGTGTTTAAGACTATGACATTCAATTTTACCGCCAAGAAGAAACTTCCCATTAAGTGAGACTATCCATTTTCTTTAGTGCATGTGATGTCTCTAACATTTCCTTCTCTGTCATCTAGGTTTTTGTAAATACTTTCCTTTGATTGGATGAATTTCAAAAGCAATGGGTCTTCCTTCTTGCATTAAAACAACGCCAATTCAATTTCCTGAGGCATCACATTCCACAATAAAGATTTTTGTGAATTCTGGCATAGCTAATACCGGTGTTAGGCACATTGCCTCTTTAAGATGTTCAAAGGCGTTAGTTGCTTCAGGAGTCTATGAAAATGCATCTTTCTTCAATAATGTTGTTAGAGGTGCTGCTATTCTCCCATAATTCTTAAAAAAATTGCGATAATACCCTGTTAACCTGAGAAATCCTCGCAACTGATTTATGTTTGTGGGGACTTTCCATTCCTTATTGGCTTTTATTTTGTTAGGGTCTACCTTAACTATTGGAAATATGTTTCTTGTATCCTATTATATTGAATTGATTGTCCTTGATGGCAACTCTCTGACAAAGGATGCAGATAATGACTGTATGAAGAACTCAGGAAACCGTCAGCAGCTCTATATAAGAAGATTGATTGTTTCAAATACAGAACAATGTATACGCGGGTTTGTAAAAGCCAAGTCGCTTATGTCCGCGGATAAGTACGACCCAAGTCGCGTATGCCTATTTGCACTCTAAATTTATAAAACCAGGGGACATGACCATGGTATTGGCCCACGGTATTAAGCGTTGGATTATGTATTTGATCCCGTCCAGGAATACCATCAGCGGTTGAGTGGTTTTGACTCATGGTATTGATAAAGGCTAAAAATATATAAGGAGAAGAGGATCATAGTGCAAGGTGTGCATGTGTAAGGGTTGTTAATAAATAAATCTCTTTAAGAGATATCTGCATGGTTGAACTCTCTTCTTAATTGATAGATCTGAATCTATGATGCACCTATGGATATGATGAAGGTTCAAGATCTCTAGATCTAGAAATGATGAATCTCTAGGATGATCTGCAAAAGAAATGATGAAGACCTGGCGCCGGTCTGATGAAGAAATTGAATAAATATAGGTAAGTTTATAGATCTAGTCTGTTCTACAAAGTTTATCCTTTACAGATCTATATGCTAGTTTGTCTCGGTAAAAGCGCGTATATACGCGGGTTCGCTTAATAAAAAGCGCGTATGGAAGTTAGGGTTTCTGAAGCTTATTTACAGATATTACTTCTGTGATTTCTGTTTTCTCTCTGCTGTCGGTCAATGGAGTCTACTTGAAGTTCTAGGTTGATTGAATATGGAGTATGCTGCTGATTTGATAATGAACAAATCTAATCACTAATTGAGAAAACATGACGAAGGATGAGTGACTATCTAAAACAGTTATGCATTGCTGATAGATTCTCTGAATTGAAAGTTTTAGATCTGAATATGAGTCTAAACAAATTCTGAAAGAAAGCATACGCTAGTTGGTGAAAAGAAAAGCGTGTGTATACGCGGAAACTGTGAAGAAAAGTCGCGTATTATTTCAAAATATAAAAACTAGCATGCACTGAAGCATATGCAGGTTGGTGTGAAGAAAGACGCGTATATACATGGGTTACATAAAGAAAAATAGTGTATGGTATCTGAATTAATGGTTTTTCAAGGTTGAATGTGTATCTGATTATCTACTCTGAAGTCTGGGTTATTTCTGATATTCTGGTTACAGTGGTATTGCTGTTCTGATTGAAGTTTTGGGTAAAGTATGGTTGTTGATGTTAAGGGGTTGTATTGAAGCTGTTTTGATCCAGTATGAAATTGATGAAACGTGGTCTCCAGTGGATCTGAGGGTTGAAGCCTTCAGTATGAAAGTAGAAGCTTTCAGCCAGTAGAAGCTGGTGTTGAAATCAGGGGGTCGAAGCTCCCTTCCAAGAGAGGCTGGTAAACGAGATCAGGGGGTTGGAGCTCCCTTCCAGTTGTAGCTGGAAAACTAGAGAAGGTTGCAGCCTTCTGCAGGTAGAAGCCTGCGTACTGGTATAAGTCTGCATCAGTACAATGTTGTAAAAGGTTTTCTATATAATAAATATTGAAGACAGAGACGACAACAACGGTGGTTTTCTCCCGAATTGGGTTTCCACCTTAAATATTGGTGTTCATGTGTGTGATGCTTTATACTGTTGTTTACTGCTCATAACTTCTGATTATCTAGCCTTATTCATAACTGATAAATCTGTTTAAAATACTGATTCTTTAAATCTGAAAGATAAATCAGTATACACTAGTTTCCTTCTATATTTTCGTGTGCATACGCTAGTTCAGTTCATAAAAACCGCGTATGAAAATCTGCTAAAAAAAAAAAAGTAAAAAGTTTTCAGTCAGATCTAAATACTGATTCACCCCCCCTCTCAGTATTTTTCCCAAAAATTGGTATCAAAGCAGGTCCTTCTAGAAAATCTTAGCCGCTAGAAGGAAGATCAATCAAGATGGAACAACATCTATCAGGCCTCCGCTCTTCAACGGAAACAATTTAATCTTCTGGAAAACAAGGATGAGATCCTATCTTCAGTCTCTGGGAGCAGATGTATGGGCTATTGTTGAAGGAGGATATCAATATCCAACCGCAGTACCAACAGATCCAACAGAAAGAAAGAATTATGAAACAAATGCAAAGGAGGTCAATGCTCTATTGGGAAGTCTAACTAAAATAGAATTTGTCAAAGTCATGCAGCTGGATACAACAAAGGAAATATGGAACAAAATCATTCTAAGTTATGAAGGTGATGCAAAGGTAAAAAGTGCTAAACTCCAAACTCTCAGAATTCAATATGAGAATATAAAAATGCATAATGAGGAGAGCATTGCCAATTTCTTTTTACGTCTTTATAAATATGTAAAATCGTGTAGAGAAATACAGGAGAAAAATAACCGACTCTACTTTGGTTGAGAAATTCTTAAGATCACTAATGGCAAAATTTGAGTCAAAATTTTCTGCTCTTGAAGAAAAGCAGGATCTTCAAAATATTACTATAGTACAACTTCATGGCATACTAACTGCATGTGAAATGAGAAGAGGAGGACCATCTGAAGTAATAGAAGCCATCTTTAGAGCTTCTATAAAAGGGAAATAATTACAAGAGACAGAAGGATCAGGGTATATCTCAGAAGAAGAAGAAGTAAATTTTGTAAAGAAACTCCAACTTGGCACAGGACGGTTCAGAGGTAAGCTTCCTTTCAAATGTTTTTCCTGTGGAAGAGTTGGTCACTATGCTGCTAAGTGTCCTCATAAAGAAACACATGAAAAAGGGAAGGAAGTAGCAAGAAAGAATAAGAATCGGTTTAGCACTAGAAAAAGTTATTATACTCATGAAGACAGTGATGGGCTATCTGACAGTGAGGAAGAATGTGAACAAGATCTTAGACTTCTCATGGCATTTGAAAAGGAATCTAGAGAAGAAAATAATACTTTTATGGATGCTCTAGAGGACAATTATTTTCTTGATGAATTCAATCAACTCAAAATATGCTTAGAAGAAAGTAAAATATCCATAGAAACTCTGAAAAATCAGCTTCAAGAAAAGGAGAAACATAATGAGAAATTAGAATGTGAAATAGTAAGTCTAAGAAAAGAAATTGAGAAAGTAAAGACTTTGAATATTAGATTTGCTAAAGGATCTAAAACCTTAGATGAGATTATCAAGGTACAACGTTCTCCTCTTCTAAAGACAGGTCTTGGATATATCGGAGAATCTTCTCAGACTTCAACACCAAATTATCTAAAAGCAGCTACAACCAGTACACAACGATGCACCACTCGGCAAGGAATAAAGAATCTTTACGGGTAAAATCCTTGACCATCTTAATTCAAGAACACTAACGAATACCTTTCGAAAAACACAAATCAACGAGTAAATTCAAATGAAAATTTCATGATAGCAAAAAATTCTTCTATCAAATGGACAATATTACTAATCATGTCACAATTTGTCATAAAAAAAATTGTTGATGTGTTGCATATAAAACCATCATGACAAGAGAAACGAAAAAGAAAAGGATTGATATTGGAACAAGAAGAATACCTATAACAACTTTTCTCCTCTTCAAAATGAAGTTGAATGTGCTTATTGCAATAACTTTGGCCATGAATAATCTGAATGCAGGAGAAAAGTTCAGCCAAAAGAACATGTTCCTTCAAGCTCCAAAGTATGGAAAAATAAGGAATTACAGGTTGAAAATTGTGGCATAGAGTTATTTGCAGAAGATGAAGAAAACCAATGGTACATTGATAGTGGATGCTCAAGACACATGACAGGTGATAAAGACAAACTTCTTGCATATAGTGCTCTAGAAAAAGAAAAAAATGTTACATTTGGAAATGATACTCCTGTGGTCATTAAGGGAAAAGGGTCTGTTTTTCTAAAAGAAAAGGTGAAAGCTAATGAAGTCATGTATGTGGATGGATTAAAGCATAACTTGTTAAGTGTAAGTAAAATGTGTGATCAAGGAACTGAAGTTGTCTTTAGTTCAAAAGAATGTGTAGTACGTGATCTTGATACAGGTAAAACAATTATAAAAGGAAAAAGAACTCCAAGCAACCTGTATGTATTAAAGAACTGCAAAGAACAATGTTACTTGAGTAAATCTTCAGAAAAATGGCTATGGCATAGAAGGTTGGGGCATATGAGCTTCTCTCAAATCAACAAATCAAGCAGACTTAAAGCTGTTCGTGATCTTCCCAATATTACTCTACCTGAAAGTATCATATGCAAATCTTGCCAATTCGGTAAGCAAACCAAAGTGCAATTTAATGCCAAGGAAGGATCATCAAGTAAGCCTCTTGAACTCATTCATACTGACATATGTGGACCTGTGAGGAAAAATTCACCACGTGGTGAACAATACTATATCTTATTTATTGATGATTTCTCTAGAATGTGTTGGATTGGGTTGATTAAAAACAAAGATGAAGCATTTGAGAAATTTCAGATCTACAAAGCACTGGTTGAAAATGAATTAGATCTAAAAAACAAGTGTCTTAGATCTGATCGAGGAGGAGAATATACATCAGATGAATTTCTTTAATTTTTTGAACAACATGGCATAAAAAGACAGTTTTCTGTGCCTGGCACTCCATAACAAAATGGCATAGCAGAAAGAATGAATAGAACAGTTCAACAAATGGTTAGAGCTATGCTTGATGATTCCGGAACACCTGACACATTTTGGGGAGAAGCAGCACATACAGTGGTAAATATTCTTAACAAGGCACATGTTTGTATAAACAGTGATAAAACTCCATATGAACTCTGGTATGGTAATCCTCCCACTGTGAAGCATTTTAGAGTTTTTGGAAGAAAATGCTCTATCAAAAATAATGATGAAAAACTTGGCAAGTTTGAACCTAGAGCAAATGAAGAAATACTTCTTGGTTACTCCTCTAGGAGTAGAGCATATAAATGTTACAATAAAAGACTTCGGAAGATTGTTCAATGTATTGATGTTGTTATTGATGAGTCTCTTGCAGCTCCAAAAGAAGAAAAAAAAACAACAGATGAAGACGATGGTGACATATATCCTTCTACATCAAATAGAAATGATATAGATAGTGAACCCAATGAAGAATCCGAAGATGATTTATCTGAAAAAGCTCCATCCAGATATGTTCAAAAGAATCATCCAGAATCTCAAATTTTGGGAGAAAAGGGATCAGGTGTACAAACAAGAAGGACTCTTGTGGGATCTTCTAGCTATTTGGCATTTCTATCCACTATTGAACCACACAATGTCAATCAAGCTAGCAAAGATGAATGTTGGATTCAAGCCATGAATGAAGAGCTTGATCAAATTGAAAAGAATCACACTTGGGAATTAGTATCAAGACCTCATGACAAAAATTTCATTGGAAAAACAAGTTAAATGAGAATGGGGATGTTATAAGAAATAAAGCTAGACTTGTTTGCAAGGGGTATGCTCAACAAGAAGGTATAGACTTTGAAGAAACTTTTTCTCCTGTAGCTAGACTTGAAGCCATAAGAATGTTTCTTGCGTTTTCAAGCTTCCAACAAATCAAAGTTTACCAAATGGATGTTAAATCTTCTTTTCTCAATGGTGATCTAGAAGAAGAAGTTTATATAGAACAACCAGAAGGATTCATTTTGGGAAATGATGAAAAACTTGTGTGTAGACTTAAAAAGGCTCTATATGGTCTCAAACAAGCTCCAAGGGCATGGTATTATCATCTTGACAAATATCTTCATCAACAAGGATTTTCAAAGGCGTTTGCTGATAACAACTTATACACAAAAACTAAAAATGATAAAATATTGATTGTGGTTGTATATGTTGATGACATCATTTTTGGAAGTAATTAAGAGTCTATGAGTCAGAAATTTGCTTCTGTTATACAGCAAGAATTTGAAATTTCTTTACTTGGGGAACTAACATTCTTTCTTGGCTTGCAAGTGCAACAAGCAACATATGGCATATTCTTATCACAAGCAAAATATCTTAAGCAAATTCTGAAGAAGTATGGCATGGAAGAGTGCAAACCTGTAAGTACACCAATGATAACCGGATGTAATCTCAGTTCTCATGATGATTCTCCCACGGTGAATCAACCAGAATACAGATCTATGATAGGAAGCCTACTTTATCTCACTGGGACTAGACCGGACATTATGCATGCAGTTGGGATTGTTGGACGATTCCAAGCTAATCCAAAAGAGTCTCACCTTCAGGCTGTCAAAAGAATATTCAAATATCTACAAGGAACTCAAGACTTTGGACTATGGTATCCAAAGAATGCTGATCTCACTCTTCATGCTTACACTGATGCAGATTGGGCTGAAAATGTTGATGATCGGAAAAGTGCTAGTGGTAGTGCATTTTATATGGGGCCCCGATTAGTATCTTGGTTCAGAAAGAAGCAAAGCTCTATTGCCTTATCTACAGCAGAATCAGAATATGTGGTTGCCGCATCATGTTGCACTCAACTTCTTTGGATGATGCAAACCTTACAAGACATTCAAATCAAATTTTCACCTCCTATCTCCATTATGTGTGATAATACAAGTGCCATCGGTATCTCAAAGAATCCTGTTATGCATTCCAAGACCAAGCACATTCCCATCAAGTATCACTTCTTACGTGAACAAGTGCTTGAACAAAAGGTGAAGTTGGAGTATGTTCCCTCCAAAGAACAAGTTGCTGATCTATTTACCAAACCTTTACCCAGGGAAGCGTTCGAATATCTCAGACAGAAGCTAGGAGTAGTCTCTGCCATGCAGAAGATCAGATCTACTTAAATTCAGAAGATTAAATTGGATATGCGGATTTCCTGAAGGACAGTCGCGTATATACACGAGTTTATACACATAAAACTGCGTATGGGTATTTGCTGACAAAATTTTTCTGGGTCAGCATTCTTCAGCACAGCTGCGGTGCTGTTGGGTATCTCTGGTGATGTTCCATCTCTCATATTTCTGTTTCATTCTCTAATGCTTATGATGAAGATGCCTTGATGATTTGCTGTTGAAAGTGTTCAGGATGCACAAGCTAAGGGGGAGCATTGGTCATGTGGAAAGGTTGCATTGTTGGCATTCTAATTATTTGATGTGGTCTGATATCATGATTGAGATTCTTTGGTCTTGATTGTATAAGTTATTTCTCTAATTTGATGAAAAGGTCATGTTAAGACCTATGATGTAAAATTGTAATATTCAGTCATGTAAGGACTTGTTCATATTTGTAAACCCACTTGGTTGGGTAGTTGAGTCAAATATGTAAATCCACTTGGTTGGATCTTTGATGTAAGTATGAGTCCTTGGTGATAGGAAAGGTCATACTAGGTTGAGTTATAGAGTCATGTACTTCATTGAATATTGTGTTTGAAGATGCAGCATGATCTCAGGGGGAGCATGGTATTGTCGGTACAAAGGATCTTGATCTACCGTTTGTCCTTGATGTCAAAGGGGGAGAATGTTGTTGCTGAATTTATTTCTGGTCATGGTTGCCATCAAGTCCAAAGGGGGAGATTGTTGGCAATATGTTTCTTGTATCCTATTATATTGAATTGATTTTCCTTGATGGCAACTCTCTGACAAAGGATGCAGATAATGACTGTATGAAGAACTCAGAAAACCATCAGCAGCTCTATACAAGTAGATTGATTGTTTCAAATACAGAACAATGTATACGCGGGTTTGTAAAAGCCAAGTCGCGTATGTCCGCGGATAAGTACGACCCAAGTCGCGTATGCTTATTTGCGCTCTAAATTTATAAAACCAGGGGACATGACCATGGTATTGGCCCACAGTATTGAGCGCTGGATTATCTATTTGATCCCGTCCAGGAATACCATCAGCGGTTGAGTGGTTTTGACTCATGGTATTGATAAAGGCTAAAACTATATAAGGAGAAGAGGATCATAGTGCAAGGTGTGCATGTGTAAGGGTTGTTAATAAATAAATCTCTTTAAGAGATATCTGCATGGTTGAACTCTGTTCGTAATTGATAGATCTGAATCTATGATGCACCTATGGATATGATGAAGGTTCAAGATCTCTAGATCTAGAAATGATGAATCTCTAGGATGATCTACAAAAGAAATGATGAAGACCCGGCGCCAGTCTGATGAATAAATTGAAGAAATACGGGTAAGTTTATAGATCTGGTTTGTTCTGCAAATTTTATCCTTTACAGATCTATACGCTAGTTTGTCTCGGTAAAAGCGCGTATATACGCGGGTTCGCTTAATAAAAAGCGCATATGGAAGTTAGGGTTTCTGAAGCTTATTTACAGATATTACTTCTGTGATTTCTGTTTTCTCTCTGATGTCAATCAATGAAGTCTACTTGAAGTTCTGGGTTGATTGAATATGGAGTATGTTGCTGATTTGATAATGAACAAATCTAATCACTGATTGAGAAAACATGATGAAGGATGAGTGACTATCTAAAACAGTTCTGCATTGCTGATAGATTGTCTGAATTGAAAGTTTCAGATCTAAATATGAGTCTAAACATATTCTAAAAGAAAGTATACGCTAGTTGGTGAAAAGAAAAGCACGTGTATACGCGGAAACTATGAAGAAAAGTCGCGTATTATTTCAAAATATAAAAACCAGCATGCACTAAAGCATATGCAGGTTGGTGTGAAGAAAGACGCGTATATACACGGGTTACATAAAGAAAAATAGCGTATGGTATTTGAATTAATAGTTTTTCAAGGTTGAATGTGTATCTGATTATCTACTCTGAAGTCTGGGTTATTTCTGATATTCTGGTTACAGTGGTATTGCTGTTCTGATTGAAGTTTTGGGTAAAGTATGGTTTTTGATGTTAAGGGGTTGTATTGAAGCTATTTTGATCCAGTATGAAAATTGATGAAACGTGGTCTCTAGAAGCTTTCAGCCAGTAGAAGCTGGTGTTGAAATAAGGGGGTCGAAGCTCCCTTCCAGGAGAGGCTAGTAAACGAGATCAGGGGGTTGGAGCTCCCTTCCAGTTGTAGCTGGAAAACGAGAGAAGGTTGCAGCCTTCTGCAGGTAGAAGCCTGCGTAATGGTATAAGTCTGCATCAATACAATGTTGTAAAAGGTTTTCTATATAATAAATATTGAAGACAGAGACGACAACAGCGGTGGTTTTCTCCCGATTGGGTTTCCACCTTAAATATTGGTGTTCATGTGTGTGATGCTTTATACTGTTGTTTACTGCTCATAACTTCTGATTATCTAGCCTTATTCATAACTGATAAATCTGTTTAAAAGACCGATTCTCTAAATATGAAAGATAAATCAGTATACGCTAGTTTCCTTCTATATTTTCGCGTGCATACGCTAGTTCAGTTCATAAAAACCGCGTATGGAAATCTGCTAAAAAAAAAAAAAGTAAAAAGTTTTCAGTCAGCTCTAAATACTGATTCACCCCCCCTCTCAGTATTTTTCCCAACATTAACACCCTTGTGAGATACAATATGACCCAGATATTCCACCTCTTGTACTCCAAAGAAACCTTTGGATGTTTTTGCATATAATTGTTTCTTCTGAAATAGTTTGAGCACCTTGTCAACATGTTGAACATGATCCTTCCAAGACCTGCTGTAGATTAGTATATCATCAAAAAATACTAGCACAAATTTTCTAAGGAAGGGTTTGAAAATGAATTCATCAACCCTTGAAATGTAGAAGGTGCATTGGTAAGGCCAAAGGCATGACAAAAAATTCATAATGACCCTCATGAGTTCGAAATGTTGTTTTCGGAATATCTTCATTCTTCATTCTTCATTCTAATTTGATGATATCCTAAACGAAGATCCAACTTGGTAAAATAAATTTCTCCATGTAATTCATCCAATAATTCATCAATCACAGGAATGGGAAATTTATCTTTAATGGTGAGCTTATTGAGCTCCCTATAATCCGGACACATTCGCCATGATCCATCCTTCTTGTGTGCCAATACTACAGGAGCAGAGAAAGAACTTTGACTAGGTTGAATTATACCCGCCTCTAACATTTCTGCAATCATGCGTTCAATTTCGCTCTTTTGGAAGTAAGGATATCTATAAGGTCGGATGTTTGGAGGAACACTTCCTGGAATCAAATGAA